>OX381711.1:62323966-62353935 GCA_947462335.1 Harmothoe impar
TCCCAGTACGCATGAACTGGATGACAACATTTTCTTTTAAGTTTTCTATTTGGTCAAATAATACATACAGCATACAGTGTATTTATGAATGCATTAAAACTAGCTTGTTGGCACATTGCCTTTCCTCCACTAATATTAATATGTTACTCTGCTTGTCCCTCCCTTCGTTACCTTGCTCGTTCCTCCCTTAGTTACCCTGCTTGTCCCTCCCTTAGTTACCCTGCTTGTCCCTCCCTTGGTTACCCCGCTTGTCCCTCCCTTAGTTACCCTGCTTGTCCCCCCCCCCCCCTTAGTTATCCTGCTTGTCCCTCCCTTAGTTACCCTGATTGCCCCCCCCCCCCCCTTAGTTGTCCTGCTTGTTCCTTCCTTAGTTACCCTGATTGTCCCCCCCTTAGTTGTCCTGCTTGTTCCTTCCTTAGTTACCCTGCTTGTCACCCCCTTACTTACCATGCTTGTCCCTTCCTTAGTTACCCGGCTTGTCACCCCCTTATTTACCATGCTTGTCCCTCCCTTAGTCACCCTGCTTGTCCCTTCCTTAGTTACCCTGCTTGTCCCTCCCTTAGTTACCCTGCTTTTAGCTCCCTTGGTTACCCTGCTTGTAACTCCCGTAGTTACCCTGCTTGTCCCTTTCTTAGTTACCCTGCTTGTTCCCCCTTAGCTACCCTGCTTGTAACTGCTTGTATTTAGATTAAACAGCCTTACTACAACATAGGGTACTATTCCCTTTTCATTGTCATGATGAATGAATGAGATCCCGGTGAGTAACTCGCCAAATCTGCATTCATGTATAACACTGACTGCATGCGTGATGCCTGAAGTGTTATCATGGATCACCAAACAGAATAATCTGTGAGTTTTTTTAGTTTATCTTTTATTGGGGAGAGTCTCTTTCAGCCTGCCAGAGTCCAGCATTGTCAGACTCTAGCATAAGGACCCAGCAGGGCCAGACTTTCAAGCAATTTTCGGTGAGTAGAGGCTCTAGATGAAGGTCAAGCATAGCCTGACCCTCACTAGAATGGCCCTTGACCCATCTATTATAGTCCAGCAGTGTCTGACCCTTGTATGAGAGTGCTATCGGTGACATTGGTTGACGCTGATATTTGCCTGGGTGTACATACTTTATGGAAGCCCCCTAAGAAGTATAATATATGAATATTAGAATACAAACATAGGATATATTGTATCTTAGAAATTCTAGTTCTACTAGCTATAGCCAGTGCTGCGTTGGTGCATCATGACGACGAATGGGCATGAAGCTGGAGGTATAATGCAGGCCTTAGAGGTTTAGAGGCAGTATTGGTTAATATTGCATGTGCGGAAGAACCTGCCAAGTGACTAGACGCCACCCATTTTACCTGTAATCTTATAAAGCCAACTTTTCTGGTAATCTTAATCAGTTTCCAGGCCTATCCTCTAGATAGCACCACTGTAAGTTGGTAACATTGCTGTATATATCGGGGGCTCTGCCCCTGCACTCCCTTTTCTTTCTCTCTGTCCCCCCCTTTTTCTTTTTTGAAACTGTAATAGAACTATAACCGAACCAATTTACCATCACACCTTTAGGCTTACAGTGGTGCCATCTAGAAAAGAGGCAGGAATCATTAAGATTACCGTGAAAATAGGTTTTTAAGATTACAAGTAAAATGGGTGGCGTCTAGTCACATGGCAAGTTCGTCCCTTGTTGCGTTAATGTTGGGTGTTGGGCTTGTACTTGCTCCCCGGTGACTCGGGGTACCACACTGAGTGTTATGTATTGGAGGCAGCTGCTTTTCCCGTCGTCTTCAGTCTCCAAACTTCTGAGAAATCCAGCCACCATCCTCATTAGACAAATTTTAAAATTCTTATCTATTATCATGAAGATTTTTACATGAAGCATTTAATAACTAAAATGAGGAAGTAGTCATTATTAAAAACAGGCAGAGAATGGTGCATTTTCACAAATCCTGCTATTAGATGACAACCACTTACTAAGGTGTGAGTATCCAAGCACAAAATAAAATCCGATCTCATCAGTCCAAATAAATATCACCATCCTTTAATATAAATCCTTAAATAAATTTAAATTTCCAAACAATCATGGGGATAGGAAAACACATCAGGAAAGAAGAGGAATATAGCCTGATTTTGATACCTTCATTTGTATGGCGGAGTATTAATTGATATCTTATTCACATTGACCTCCCCCCCCCCCACACACACACATAATTTGGAATCCCTCCTTATCAAGTCTAGAGTCATAAATGCAATTTAGATGTAGAAATTATCTTTTTATTATTGCCGAGTTGATGCGACATAGCCTGCAAAGCAGTGGTGAGAACGTAATTAAAATGGATGCCACATTCACGATGCAGACAGCGGAGCGTGAAGCGGCCATTTTACACGTGAACGGAGTCCTGCGCCATTCATTACCCCATCCAAAATGAATTGGTGCCCAAGCCCCTTTTTACTCCCTCACCATTGTCCTAGCAGTTTTCCAGGAAAAATGCCAATTATGACGTAACAGGGATTTAATGTGGCCTTTTTTATTCATTTAAAATCCATGGTAATAACGAACAAGCAGCAGAGTAAGCACTGATTGTGCTGTAATGATGGAAAATGGGAGTAAAATTCAAATCAAGGAAAATTCAATTGAAAGAGCACAAAAAGGGCATCAACCCAGGGCGATAATAGCAGAAATGTCTGGGGTTATATTTAACCTCTTCCACAACTAGGAAAGTGTCCTGATAGTTCATACTCCTACTCAGACTCCTGTCACAACTTGAGCATTCACGGGAAGGCCAAGGGAGAAGTAAGTTCTTGTGAGGTTTCTATTCTGAGGGCTGAAATTTGCGGGGATCATTCAGTAATAGATACCATCAGCACCCCCCACCCCGTCTCACCTCACCCTTTATTGGCGCTCCACCGTCACCCTATAGCGCCTGGCCACCGCCATATCCCACAGCCACAATAGGAATTGAGAGGCCCTCACTCGTTACGCCCTTCACCTTTAATACCCCCAAAATATCCCTTTTCTCTCACACTAATGTTCGTATGAAGAGTTTGGATGCAAAACTACATAAATCCATCGCAGAATTGAAGCACATGCATTGAAGCACTTTTTTGTAGGGACACCCTGGAGTCAACTATACAGAATTTTTGGTTAAAGGGTGTTTTCTTCACCGGCCCTAATCACATGAACACTAGGAAAATTGTTTGACAGCTAACCATTCCCAACCCATATTTTTTGTCAGATATCTCTCTTATTTTAGAAAATGTCATTTATGTCGTTTTGCATCCAAACTCTTGATTTGTTGTCATGATGCACAGCTAACTACAACACGATGAACGAGCGCCAAGGCAATATGTAAATGAGCAGCGTCCGGGCGACGTTCCCCCTGCAGGGCATTGTGGGGGGATGTAATTGAAACATGGTAATTAAGTGATTAATTATACAGCATTTAGAACCCGGATTACGACAACAAAAGGGGAGGTGTGAAGGGGACAAGGTGGCCCAACAGATGAACCTCAACCACCAAAAACACGTTTTTTTTGGGTCTCTTAACACCTTTTTTAAAAATATTTAAAAAAAAAAGGTGTTAAGAGACAAAAAAAAACGTGTTTTTGGTGGTTGAGGTTCATCTGTTTAGATAAGTGTTTAAAATTAAACCTGTGCAAGTTTAAATGTGTTTAAATGCTCAACACTTAAACACCTGGTGTTTAGGTTACACGTGTATAAAATGTGTTTAAGCTAAACACTGAAACACTAGTATTTCAGTGTTTAACTGGCAAGTTTTTGAACACTTCGGGATTAAGTGTTAAGGTGTTTAACCATTCATTGTTCATATCTTGCATGTGCTTACGATTTAAACAGCATTTATAAAATATGGTGTTCAAAGTTAGACACCTTCATTACAGAAGGTCTTTACAGACTTACCTGTGTAGGCAACCATCTTGTCTGCATTAAAATAATAAAAGAAGAGGGTTCTAAAATCGATTAAAATGAAACACCATCAAATACTGCATACACACAAACACAGCAACTGATTTGTCACTTAATGAAAATGTATAACTGTCATAGAAGTAGGTTACACGCAAAGTCCCCTATATTCCATATCAATACTATTTATGACATGGAATTAATTTGAATTTAATGGAGGTTTATAACATATAGCCTGAAAATATCAAATGCTAAGTTTGATGCAGTGGGCATTATATCTGGAGTTATCCATCATATGGTCAACTATCAGTATTGGAATTGTACTTACCCTTTAACCCTGGCGAGTGCTGCATTTGTGCATCATGCCAACATTTTGGGAGTATGTCAGCCCATATATGATGTAGTATACATGATGCATGTATGTAGAACTGACAAGTTACTCCCCAGGGCTGCATCCATGCATCATGACAACAAAGGGCATGCGGCATTGATGCATAATGAGGGCCTTAAAGGGTCAACACGCGACACACTGCATGTTGAGGCTCAATTTAGGTTATTTTCCTGCCCATTTCCAATTTCCATAATCCCACCATTACAGCCTCCGCCCGTCCCCAAAAACAGCTGCTCGTCTGTGATTCCCGCATCCCGTACTGGTCATAGAGACACACGGGACGGATTGAGGGATTTGGGAAATAATTTTTTGAAATAAGAAGGGGGCCCCTGTCTTTCTGAATATTACCCGCCGGTCACATATTAGATGAAAATGTTATTAAGGGTGCTCCGTTTGATATCATCAGATGTAAATAACTCATCCATGTATTATATATATATATATATATATATATATATATATGCTGTTTATACATACCGAATATTTGAATGAACCCTAGAAAATAGCCATATGATTATCATTATGTGAACTCAGGCTAAGCATGCTGTCTTTCACATTATAACAGGAAATCATTATGCCAAGTTACAAAAAAAGCCTTTTGCCTCGATATTTAAAAAAGACTTCCAGGGGAGCACTTGGATTTATTTTGATATGGGTGTGTGGCTGGACCCATTGCAGCCCTCACCTTTATTTGTTACTTGTTATTTGTTTATTTGAGAACCGGGGCTATAATGGCAGCCAGTAAGAAATTTAACTCCTTAATGACCACATACCATGAAGTTTTAATGTCTATTATCGTCATGATGCATTAGTGCAGCTAAGGAGAGCAACTGCCTAGGGCTGCATTCATGCATCATGTCACCCCTACAGACCTGATGCAATATCAAATGGTGGGTATGATGCACCAATGCAGCGCTGGCGAGCTACTCGCCAGGGCTATGTTGGTGCATTATAAAAACAAATTGTCCTGAGCCTTGAGCATCATTCAGTACTTAAAGAGTTAAGTGTTTGAACCTATTTGAGTCTTGGTGAGAGGAGAAAAGGGATATTTGGGGGCATCAAAGGTGAAGGTCATAAGAGGTGAGGGCCTTTCTATTCCTATTGTACCCTTGGGCCAGGGTGACGCTGGAGTGCCAATAAAGGGCGGGAGTGGGACGGGGTGGGGGGGGGGGTGCTGATGGTATCTATTACTGAATGATTCCCGCACGTTTCAGCCCTCAGTATAGAAACCTCACCAAAACTAACCTCTCCCTTGGCCTTTCATGAACGCTCGCTTTGACGGTCATCGGGGCATGCGTGCGGGGCATGCGCGGTGAATGGTGACGTCACGTGCGTGTGCACGCAGGGTTCGGGGGGTGCTGGACAGGGGGCTCCACGGGTGGGAGACGCACAGTCCACCGCACATGCGCAATGGCAGGAGTCAAGGGCGAGTCAAGGGGCGGAGAAGGAAGTGCAGGGGAGTGCTTAGCCCTTTAGGGTCGGCATAGTGCTTTAATGCGCGATACCGTTAGTGGCTATGATGCATTAATGCATACCTCGGCGAGTTGTCTTTTGTCAAGTCAACTTGGGAGTGTATCAATCCCGTAGGGTCTGTATGATGCTTGACTGCATTACTGGTGAGTTATGGCGGCATTCATGCATCATTACAACAAGGAACGTGTAACAATGAATCAATAGGCCATCCTTGAAGGGTTAGGTCTTAGGGTGTTTTCAAGCATGGCGCAGGGCTACTTCTTGCCGTCCACTTCCACAGATAGAAAAGGGTCCTGATCAATATGTACGCAGCTAGACTTAGTGGCAGAGAATTTCCCAGTGACTGCAGTGAGTCAATTGCATAAGGCCACTTGAAAAAGTGGTTTCCCATCACCAATCACTGACGAGAGAGGCTTTTTAATTAATTTCTTTTTATTTGCGAGCTAAAATGTATAGAACAATGTATGTTTTTCATGACCAAAATTCCCATTTTATTGTTTGAGAATTAATTGATCTTAGAAATAGGGAAAATGTAAATTATTTCTTTACCACTGCACTGCTGGCATTGTTACTTTAATTTGATACCAAATATGCCAATATTTGTCCATTTTTATCTGGAGAGAAATGGCAAAAAAAACAAACAACAGTTTTCCTCAAAACCAGATTTTTATGATGCGTGCCGTGATGAGAACCCATTACATTTTTATCTTTTTGAGTGGCCTAAATTTGACCAGGGGGCAGTGTTCACCATACAGGTCCTGCTGGTGTCCATCTTGCAGGACAGGAGTGGATACCAAAATAAAAAGTTTTGCATAAAACCTTGAGTGATATGCTATTTTAGAAGGAAATGGTAACAGAAAAAACTTTAACTTGCATAAAATATTTCAGTGCTAGTTGGAATAGTTGAAAAATCCTTTCACTTTTGGAAAGCCTACACGTTGCAAAACATGTGGTCTGGGAAGACCAATGCCATTTTAGGCGGACATTGCTACTCTCCTGCACTTTTTAGCAAAGACTGAGGGCCGAGGGCAGTCTCTAGTACACGTGAGGAGATGGTAGTAGATGTGAGGAGATGGTAGTAGATGTGAGGAGATGGTAGTGCATGTGATGAGATGGTAGTACACGTGAGGAGATGGTAGTAGATGCGAGGAGATGGTAGTGGGTGTGAGGAGATGGTGGTGGATGTGAGGAGATGGTAGTGGACGTGAGGAGATGGTGGTGGATGTGAGGAGATGGTTGTGGATGTGAGGAAATGGTAGTGGATGTGAGGAGATGGTAGTGGATGTGAGGAGATGGTAGTGGATGTGAGGAGATGGTAGTACACGTGAGGAGATGGTAGTGGATGTGAGGAGATGGTACCCAGCTAACAAAAAAACTTTATTTTAAGTCAAAATAACGTTATAAAACGTTATATATTGGTATGCCATAGTAAGAAGCCTTAGAGAAACGTTAAATAACGTTATGTAACGTTATAAAATGTTGTATAACGTTCTTTGTTTACTGGGTAGTAGATGTGAGGAGATGGTAGTGAATGTGAGTATATGGTAGTGCACGTGAGGAAACTACCATGATACATTCTGGTTCCAGTCCACTGGTTCCAAGCTACCAGCAGGGATCGCCCAAACCCAGCAAAATCCCAAGTTCAATGTCATTTGGCAGATAGCAGAGCCTTCCCTTGGAAGGGTTTGTGAACGAGAGTAAACCTCTATTTGCTAACCAAAGTTCCACTGCTGCCGCCACATGTTACTATTCTTTGGTACTACTCACAGTGTCTACGTTGCTACAATGACCAGGGCGCTATCTAATCACATGTTCACACATTCTCTTAGCATCTAGATCTGGTAAGACTATATATTACTACTATACTATACTATGTCTTACACTGACACCTACTACATGTATAAGGATGTAGCCGGGCTACACTCCTCCAAAAACGGCCCAAGAGATGATGAGAAAATCTATGCAGTAAGTAGGCAGCAGACTATTTAGTACAGTTTGGTACCATGGTCATTCTCAAGTCCTTAGGTACATCCTTACAACATACGCGGAAGACGCGGATTGTGTGCCAATAAATTAATAATATTAATAATATCAAACATCTGGGAACATCTGAAGAGGGACAGACCTTTTTTGGGGGGTTATTCAAGATGGCCACCAGAATTATCTTTCTCTGGCTATAATTAACATAGGAGCATGGTCTAACGTTCAAAATAAATGTTTCTGAGAAGGTAGGTGATCGCCATCTTGAACTGTTAATGAGGCCGCTCTCAAATCAAGGTGATACCCCCTAGAAATGTTCTTTCCCTCATTAGATGTTCCTAGATATTTGATATGATATCATAGATGGCTTAAGAGAGACATAGATAACTCATAAACAGCATGCTTGAGTAGTCAGTATCATATTCATGTAAAACCATGACATACGCATTCCAAGGTACCAGTTGCATGCTTACTTGTTACAGACTTGACGAGGCTGACCAGAAATCTAACCATAAATTCAAAATGGCTGCCAGCTACCTTATATTGAAGAAACATGATTAATTCCTTATCCTCTGAGATGGATACCATTCACTTAAAAGTGTTCATATATCTTAACTAAGCTAGAAATGTATGGTACTCATGAAATCAAATTTTTGACAGCGGCCTCCTTAAAAATTCAAAATGGGGACCACGTACCTTCTCAGAAATGGTAAATCTAAATTTCCCTGACCTCAGAAACATATATTTAGAACTTTAAACCATGCTTTTATGTTAATTATAGCCAGAGAATGATAATTTTCTAGAAATACTGAAACTCTGGCCGCCATCTTGAATACCCCCCATGAAAATAAAACATGGTAGCATACTGTACTAATTAGTGGTGGGTATAGTCAAAAATTGACCCTCCTGTCTTTAGCTTAAATAGTAGAACCTGTGCCAACGTTAAAGCGAAGCATGCTAGGGGCAGCTCAGGTCAGGAAGCGGGAGGGTTAAGGAGGTTGTAATGCCTTTATGCATCATGCCCTTGGTCGCCATGATGCATGAATGCAACTCTGATGAGTAACTTGAGTAACCATCCACCAGGGCTGCATTCTAGCATTCTGCTGAACCTATTCGGCGAGTGACTCGCTGGTGCATCATGCCGAATTTACAGGAGTGGGGTCGACATGATGCCAACCAAGGGCATAGTGCATTAAAGCAGTGTGCCGTCCTTAAAGGGTTAAAGTGTCACATGCCAACAGATCCTCGGGATTTATCTATATGTTTAAATTTATCATTCACAACAAGTACATATTTATCCATAATATTCATACACTATCTTTCTGCGTACATTTTAGGTTAATTCTTAGGTTTTGGGAGCTTCCAATGCTATTTTGCGGACATGATCCATAATTATGTAATATAGTAGGCCCTTTCCTTTTGTCATTAGTCCCTGGTTTATAAGACACAGCACCTCCTCAGCGGTCCCAGGTATGTGATCCCCACTGGTTGGTTTCACCTGGACTGACCCTTGTGGTGGTGGTGGGGGGGACCCTACTGATTCCACCCATGCAGCAGCAGGGCAAGGTACTTAGCCCTTTATATAGAGTGAGTAGGGGTTTTAAACTCAAGATAATTTGATAATAAATTGATGAAGCAGACTGAGAGCAGAAATATGAATCAAACAAGCTGAAGAAAAAATCTTTAAAAAAAGAAAAGTCTCCCTCCTGAAGAATATAGTAACTTACATCTCCCAACAGAAATTGTGTCCTGGTTGTCCTGAGGGACCTGATCTGACCTTCTGATTTTAAATCATTGGAGTAGTTTCTAAGGGTTCAGGGGAGGGGGGGTCTATAATAACCTCATACAAGTAGCTATAAATACAGGACAATATGTGGACTTGGGTGCAGTAAACGTGACTGTGCAGAGGCCGAGGGACTGGAAAAGAAGCGACTTCAAATAGGTAGGGGAAATCACATTGTTTAACACTTAAAATGCAGTATATGTTTCATGCAATATTCAGTTCTGGCAGTATGATCCATGGATGGAGCACATATCATGGCAGCAAAATAATATTTTGTATTGAAGTACAAGGCAGTCCTAAATAGGTTGACAACTGGGGGAGACCAATGCCAACACCAGATCATAACATCAATCGTCTAATCAGCTGATGTGTATGTTTAGCTGATCAATATTAATAATGTAATATTAATGATACTGTAGCTGGCACGTATCGCTCGGTGCAGCCCAAGCGTGCGTGGAGAGCGCATTACCCGCCTATGGTAGCTCAAGTACCGTAGCAGAGCGGTGGAGAAGCAGCTAGCCCTGTGGTGTAGCGGTAGCATTCTCAACTCTAGAGCGGAGTGGCCGGGGTTCAATTCCCCGTGGGGCTGACCTGTTTTCCGCTGCCTGTTACAATACATACATTATAATTTGCTCTTTTATTACGTCTATCCATACACATCACAGGCCATTTCACGGACATGATCCATAATTATGTAGTATAGATAGGCCCTTTCCTTTTGCCCTTAGTCCTTTGTTAATAATATAAAACACCTCCTCAGTACTCCAAGGTCAGTGATCCCCACCGGTTGGTCTCACCTGGACTGAACCTTGGGGAGGGGGGAGGGGGGTAACCTTACTGATCAATACTGCCCAACTGTCGCATTGTCACTAAAAATGTGCAAGAGAGACCTCAAAATGTGTCAAAAAATCTTACGTTTATAAAATTGGGAGCATTTCGTTACCATTCCAACTACAACCGAAAAACTCATCCACTTGCAGTCAACAATTCAAAGGAATAAGGTCTCATACTATTACAAGTTGCGTAAATCCTACTGACTGACCATAGTTTTCATAGAATATTAGTAATATTAGTTTATAGTGCTCGAATATGCATATAGCAGATACATGTAAATGGCATAAGGGTACCAAATAAACAAAAACAGAATTATACCACGTTATAAAACGTTTCGATATGGCTCCTTATTATGGCAAAACGTTATACAACGTTTAACATGTTATTTTGATTTAAAATAACAGATTTTTGTTAGCTGGGTAGCCCATTAGCAATCCAGAAAAATGACATTCTTCTTGAGCTAACTCAATGCTAAACAGATGAGTAGGATGTTATAATCTGTAGGTTGGGATGGAAAAGGCATCTTACCTCAATCACAGTTTTCTCAATATTCATGTTAGATTTGGAACAAATCAGAAACAGTGGCTACAGGGGGTTGTTAGTTAATATGGGGCTGTGTCTCACCAGATCGGACCAATGTAGAGGAGGTAAACAGCACCCTTTGGGCCTATTGGAAATCAGAGGAATTAATGGTTCACCTGTGCCTTCTGTGGCATGGCACAGGTGAACAAAGAGCTTTGCTAACAGCCCTTAGATGCCACCCTGTGGAGATTATAGTAGTTTGTTATATGAATGTACTGGAATTCACACATCACACTCATACTTAGAGTATCATAATTCTCACCTATAAACCTTCTGCCTTCCGCGAGTCTCCTTCATTTTTATATGAGATGATAAATCAGTCTGTCCATTGCTAATATTATATTTGATTGAGACCCATTGAATAGTGTGTAGGTCAGCTAACATTGGGGTTTCAGAAGACCAGTTTTTAAATGAAATTCCTACATATCCCTGCATCTATATCTGTGTAAAACCGTGGCCCAAGAGGGTGAAAATGGAATTTGAAAAATGAAAAATGATTTTGAAAAAAATTCAAAGAAAAAGTTGGTTTTTAAATGCAAAACGAAATGTCAAATGTGATTTTCATTTCAGAAATTGGTTCTGTCACTCTTTCATCTCAGATAGAATAGCTTGTGACAGGTATCTTTTAGCATTGTGCACAGTTTCCTCTGCTTTCCATATAACTGGAGAGTCAGAGATACAGGGTGTATTGGGTTCATTAGGTTGTGACTGTGCCACAGTAAATGGAATATTTTAATCTGAGACAATCCCTGTAATTGGTCTGTATTATATTCACTGATTTCCTAACATGTATAATCACAGTGATGAACAGAACAGCTGCATGAAGTAACACTTAATATAGGAGACAAGATGGCTGCCATGTGAGGGTGACCAGCTAGGTGCAGTTAGTGGGGTAGGGGAAGGGTTGCTGATACTCAAACCTAGACTAAATATAATGTGAACGTCTTTGACCGAGTGGCATCTTTGACTGGGTGCCATCTTTAACCTGACAGAAAACAGTTTATTTAGGGCAGATGATGATATATGGAGATATAACTACCACCATTTTCTCTATCTTATCCCCTACATTAATTCTGTTAAATCTGTTTTTTTGGGTGGCCGGTCAAAGATGGCACCCGGTCAAAGATGGCACCTTGTCAAAGATGGCACCCCGTCAAAGATATTCACATTGGCCCGATCTAGTGAGACACAGCCATGGTTTTAGTTGGGGGGCATGGCTCTCACTGATATTGTTGCAGTTGTCAGTACTCTAATTTCAGACTAAAACGCCTCCATGATGTCAAAGGTAGAAGCGGTGTGTCTGTCCCCGTCTGCTGAAAAGCTGAAAGAAACACAAGCAGCGCTTGGTGACTATGACTTCATCCGCTTTACGTCATGCGACATGAACGGAGTGCCCCGTGGCACCCTATTACCTGCACAGCTTGCAGCCAAGTCCCTCAAGTCAGGCATAGGCTGTTACGCAGGCAAGTGGTCTATACATTGTATTTCATCACATCCATTTATTCATGTTATTTATTCATCTTATGTAACTAGTATCATTTTAAAGTGACATGGTCTGATGATTAGGGCTCAGAATTCAATTTGGTAAAAAAGTAACCATAATGTTCAACATAGCCATAATTCATGTTCCAACTACTTTATTAAACATTATTCCCCAGAATTCAACTAATTACCAGTTTTATGCTCAATTTAAGACTTTGGAGTGCACACTGTAAGTCCTATTACTTTAGTCTTATTTTATTTCACAGCATTACAGGCTTTTGCCCCTACCAAGCCTGTATGTCCCAAGGAGGTGAGAGAGCGCCATTTTGGTAACATTCAAGCCGTTCCAGATGTCAGCACTCTACATGCCGTCCCTTGGGTGGAGAAGTATGTACTACACAGCCAAAAATAATTTTCTCATTTTCAGAAAATATTTCTTGTTTTAAGTAAAATAAACTTAAAACAAGTTTGTCCGTAGGATAACAAAATTTTACTTGAAAGCATGGTTGAGTTTAATATACTTAGAGTAAGAAAAACAAACAAGAAAAACAAACAAGAAAGAAATTCTTAAATCAAGTATTTTATACTGGAATCAAGATGATATTTCCTAACATATTTCTCAAAATAAGAAAATATTTCTTATGGAATGGACCTTTTTTCTAGAAAACCCTTTTCTTAAGTAAGTTTTAATTTCTTATTCGAGTAAATAAACAAGATTGATGTTCTTGCCTGGGAAAGGGGTATGATTATTTTTAATTTTAGACTTAGAGAGAACGGATTGATGCCAGAGCATCAGAAAGAGGTTCATCAGATTAAATGCTGCTTTTTGTAGCTACAATAGAAGTTTAAGCAAACAGACCTTTATTCAAAGTCATTTCACTTCATGTAATGGGACAGGTAATCCTTCCCTTTATCTAAATGCTATTATCAAGCAAATGGTGTCTCTTATCATTTCTCCCTATAGTTATTATAATTCATTAACTGGAACAAGGGTTCTTACATCAAATTAATCCCTAACAAATTTCCCCTTTTCCCACATATTTTTACCCTCTTCTGTTTCTTTGGGACTTAATTTAAGGCACAAATGTATACCCTGTTTTATAGGAAAGTTGTTGTATTGCATAGTGGTGGCCTCTTGTGGCACAACATGTAACTAATATTCTTAATTTAAGAAAATAATTCTTATTTAGTAGTCTGATCCCTATGGAACCTAACTGAACTCACATTCCACACCTACAAAATTCCCAAATAATGGAAGGAATTTGGTGAAGGCATTAAGCATGGTCATAACCATCACATAATAGAATATACTTGCACTTTTTTTGCCCTAATTAACACTTTAGACACATGGTTTCAGGTTAATTCTTAACTGAGCAGATTTTCAAGACATGGCAATCTTAAATCTAGAAATAGAACTTTCTTATTTCAGGAATATAAGATATAATCTTATTGGGTGCACAAATGACCAGTTTTAAGAAAATTCCTATAGAAAAATAATCTTGAATACTTGTTTCTAGAAGAATACTAGAAAAATATAAGATTTTTTTTTTAGCTTCCCCTTTCTGAAAACAAGATAAATGTAAAAACTCAGAATGAGTTTATTCCTCGAATAAAGAAAATTTAATCTTGATTCTAGTATTTTCTTGGGGTAAGAAAATTATTTTTGGCTGTGTACCAGTTATACACAGCCAAAAGTAATTGTCTCATTTCAAGAAAATAAGATCTAAGAAAAATAAAGACTAGTTTTAAGAATTCTTTTTTTCTTAAGACTAATCATTTTGTACGCCAGACGAGTTTATTTATCTTATTTTCTTTAAATGAGATACAAGTACTCATTGCATAGTGCAGAGTGGTTTAACTCTTTAAGGGCCGCTTCTCTGCTAAAACCTTTTCAAACCACTGGGGCAATTGCAGATGTCTTCTCTTGGCCCAAGACTTGGATAAAGTAAACTTACTTTGATGTATGTGCCTTGGGATGGTACAATTCACATGAATACTCTTATATGATATATTTCAAATCCTCATTCTCTCCCATGCTACTGTATCTGTCCCTCCTTGCCTTCGGGGAGGTGAGGGACACTACCCTTTCATGTCATATATAAAAGACCCTTTACCCCCACCCCCACCTGGAAAAAACCCTGTATCAGCCATGGCCGATAGCTGATTCAAATCGAAAACACATCAAATATTTCCCGGGCGCCTATATTCAGTCTAGTTTTCAGACTATCCCCCGGGAGAAGTGGGAGGCGAGAGGCATGCCCCCCCCCCCCCTAGGCTACCCTGGTCTGGGAACCAGCCCTTGGCTTGACACGTATTCCCCGGCTGCATGCTTGTCTCAGGTATTACCCAGGTACTGACCGTATAGGGCTCCTAGGGGTTAGGCCATGGGCGTGGCCATGGCCCAACCCCCGGAGCTTCATTTGGTTGCCTCTAGATGGGGCCTAAGTCAAGATAGTGATTGCTTCAGTCTGCGTTACCCTGAAGACATGTGAATAGCATTGGCCCTCAGTAACTAGGCCTACTCACTGAAGGGCTAAGTCCTGGGAACCACTTCAGACAGAAGCAATAGTGGCCTGCCCTGTGATGTCATAACCCCTGGTTAGCTGCTCTACCTAGTGGCCAAGGGCCTGTACTGAATGTTCTCAACTTAGCACAGGTGGTGCTGCTATCAACGGCCAGGTGCCCTATACTTACTGACCTTTTCATTGCAGATACAAAGTTGGACAGTTTATCACCGAGACCTACTGGGACCCCACAACACCCCAGGAGGCCTGTACAAGGAACATGGCGCGGAGGATGCTCAGCAAACTCGACAACATGGGGCTCAAACTCTACTCAGGCATGGAACTGGAATTCACTCTTGTAAACGAAGCCACACAGCTACCGGTATTCCCTGGTAAACACTTCAAGTCGATGCAGATTCAAGCTGAATATGAGACCTGGTTTTATGACGTTGCGTCCAACATGGAGAAAGCTGGAGTAAGTGTTGGGACCATGCATGTAGAACCCAACCCAGGTCAGTTTGAGTTTACAACCGAACCCAAATTTGGAATAGAGGCCGCTGATCGTGCATTGATACTAAAACAAGGAATAAAAGAAATGGCACATCAGAGAGGATGGCTGGCAAACTTCATGACAATACCATTCCTAGAAAATCTAGGTAATTGGGGCCATTTCAACTTCTCAGTATGGCATGCGGTTTCTGGTAAGAACGCCTTTTGGGATGAATCCACAGAGGATCACTTATCTGAGTTTGGAAAGCATTGGATCGCTGGGATGCTGTACCATGCTCGGGCCCTCACAGCATTATGCTGTCTCACAACTAACTGCTACCGTGGGCTCCACGCACAAGCGATTCCACACCAAGCCAACTGGGGTGTCGACGACCGTGAGGCTATGTTACGAGTGAAGAACGACGGCCCTGGAGGCACATATATAGAGAGCAGGCTACCCACAGCCCCCTGCAACCCCTACCTGGTAATGTCTGCCACCATCGCTGCAGGATTAGATGGCGTGATCAGCAAGCTAGCCTGCCCTGTTCCTCATGATGTAACTGAGGCTGTAGAGCTCCCATACTCCCTCAAAGAGGCGCTGGATTGTCTCCAAGAGGACGTGGTCATGGTTGAGGCATTGGGGGCCACATTTGTGGAATGGTTTCTTCAGACTAAAACTGAGGTGGATCTGGAGATGGTTGAAAGGGTGAGCGATGATGGGTTACTGTTTAGATTGGAGAGGGAGCAGTATGGACTCATGAAGTGAGTGAATGGTTAAGGGACGAATCATTTATCACTAGCTTAGGGGGGGGGGGGCTTGGTGGATTTTTATGCAAAAAGAATCACGCCCCAACCAATTCGGCAAAAGTGATATTGACCCCTACTAACTTGCTGCTTTTGCAAAACGCCCCCACCCCAAAAAGTCGCATATGGCAGTGTAATAACCCATGTCGCAAGTATTCAAATGGACCGTTTTTTTTAACCCTCCCAGCATCGAGGGCATTTTTTTCCCAATATGATCCCCCCTATTTTCAACAACCCCCTCCCCCCCCCCCACACATGAAAGGCTGTATCTTAGACGAATGTTTGGAATGGCTGCTTATCTTAACTCTCTGATCTAATAATATCCAGGAGTTCCCTCTTGACACACTATCTAAATAATAATTATCTATAGGCTAGGATGTTCCATTCAGCCAGCAGTGCGTGTCCCCAGTACTACCACTGTGGGTATATGGCCGGCCTTGGCACCGGCCTGTGCAGTAGGACGGGCTCTTCAACATGTCAGTCTATGTAATTTCCGGGGGTTACTATTCATCCCCCATTATAATTAGACGTATAGGGTTATTCTATACATACAGGGGAATATTCCAGACTATCCCCACCCTTTCTATGATGAATAGTTTAGAAATTATGGTAAAAATTATGGTTTCAAGTAATAAAACATGGATATAATGAAACCATTTGAAATCCGGGGACTATATATACATTTTGATACAAATATCCAACAATGGAATAAGTGGATAATGTATGACCTATCCGTTAATCCCCCCCCCCCCACCCGGAAATCAACCCTAGTGAAAGGCAAACTAACAACACGTACTAAGCCTTTACAGCAGTCAATATAAGAACATTCCCATTGAAGAACGATGGATGCAATTTTAAATTGGTGAAATAATTATTTACCTAGCATATTACCACATTGATACATTAGACTTTGAACTTTATGCATCTCTCTCTCTCTATGCCTTTGGGTGCACACAGTATTTACACACTATGGACTGGTGCAGGTCCGCACTGTACCTTGAGTATGGGTGCCACTTGGCTGGTAGGATATTAAGGACATATAGACCAGCAGGGGCAGGATTATAGTGAGTTCTTCAGCTTTCAATCCTTCCCACACTCTTCCTGATGAATATATATCATTAAAATTTCTCCTACATTAAATTTGTGCAAGTGTTCCCTATCGGACTTACTATTTGAATACTGCAAACGGCAGATATTAAATTTTCGATGGAACACCCTAGCCTAGTCTAGGCTCTCGGTTTCTACAACTCAACTATTACTTATTTTGGGATGTTGTCCGGGAAAAGGACTGGTATACAAATAGTATGAAGACAATATGGGATGGTACCTTGGTCGTCACCGTAAAAGGGTAGATGGATTTTAAATATTTAAGTATTAAATACACATTCAATCTTTTAGGTGGCAGAAACAAACTTAAAATAGTCACTAGAAATGAAAAAAAGTTTATATTTTCCATATTAATCGTTCATATTTTCTACATTAATCATCTAGAACAGTAGATGGATATAATGGAAATATAATTCCAATTTTACTGACAACCCCAAAACATAAGGTTTAATTAGTGATGGGGGAAAATGCTCAAACATAAATATACCATATAGCTGCGAACTATATTAGTTGGTATTGAGATTATGATTTGTACAAAGCAGCCCCTGCATCATCGGCTTTGTAAAATTTCAATTTCCTATTAAATTGCTATAAAAATCTTTTTTTTTAGATATTGCTTTTGATGGCACGTATTGTTATGAATGCCTTCTTGATACAGGCTCGAGACAACCAGAACTATACTGATCACCATGTTATATCGATCATTGTTCATGTTAACCAACATAGGCTAGATTTCACAACGGCGCAACAATGATAATATTATTAAATAATCTTAATTTATCATATTAAAATACTTCTTAGATCAGATGATAATCACTTGTGTTGAGTCTTGTGTGACATACCCTTTTTGCAGACGTGCAACGCTATTCTTTATTGGATAGGGATAAATTTTAGAAATACTATCATAAACCCTACATAGGGACCGCATGTCGCTAAAAGACGGCAGTTGTCGTCATGATGCACCAATACGACCCCGGCAAGTAGCTTGCCGATTGATGCATGAGACCAGTAACTCGCCACTCCTGATGACAAAATGATTTTATAGTGCTATGTGGTTAGGGTAGGTTCACACTGAGTTTGATGATAAAGGAACATTGCCAACTAAGACTATGTCTCACCAGATCGGGCCAATGTGAACGTCTTTGACTGGGTGGCATCCTTGACCGGGTGTCATCCTTGACTGGCCATAAGAATAAAAAGATGATTTTTTTTCATGACGACCAAGGTAATGATGCATTAAGGCATCATGCCGTCCTCAAAGTGTTAAAGGGTGTAGGAAGCTCCTCATTTTTCACTACTCCCAAATGTTGCAGTATTTCCAATACCCACATACAGAGGGCGCCTCGGAGCATGCTGTCTGCTGCCGCGGGTGGCCATTCTGAGGGAGACAAGGGGCTGCAGGTCTCAGATAGGGAATCCCAGGGTCACTGAGTACATCATTAGGGCAAGAAGAACTCTGCAGTAAATACTAGGTGAGTTCTGGGTGGTCAAAATAGTTTGGAAAATCTGCTAAAATTCTGTAAAAAATCACAAATGACCCTCAGCATATCCTGATTGTGATGGCACCTCAAGATATATGATTATTGCAGGGATAGGCCTATATTTCAATGTTTTTTTAGGTTCGGTCTGAAATGTATTTATTCACTGCATATACGGTCAATTATGGAGGTTCATTCATGTTAAGGACCAGCATTTCAGATTTCCGTGAACAACAACCCGTTTAATTTTTTTTATATAGTGTATAAAAGGTTTTCCTATTAATTCCTAAGAGATTTTCCATCAATACCCATCTGGGAATTTTTTATCGCATGTTACGTTACATTAAACTATAGTGAAAATTCAATTCCCTGTCTGGGACCTCGAGTTCCTTCTCTGTGGGATTCGAATCTGTACCAGAGGCGTCACTCTCCAAGCACAGTCTTGATGTAGCCTCAAACCCAGCTGCATAAAATATCATGAAGTAACCACTGGTGGGTAAATATGGCTGTACATGTACAGAGACGTCTAGAGAGCTGTATCTGGCTTTAGACTTTGATACACTCCTGAAGGGTTGGCATGATACACGAGGCAGTGCTGGCTAGTTACTCACCAGCGCTGCAGTTTTGCATCAGTAATGTCCATGGGGACACATATTGTGGCCCCTAACCCTTTAAGTGCTACATAGTGCATTAATAATTACATCATGTCCTTGGTCGTCATGATGCATGAATGCAACCCTGACTAGTAATTCGCCAGTGCTGCATTCATGCATCATGCCGGTCCTATGGGATTGATACACTCCCGTAATATCGACATGATGCACCAATGCAGCACTGGCGAGCTACTTCCTCTCTCCCTCCTTGCCTGTCTGTCTACTTCTCCCTCTACCTGCCTGCTCGGCTAACTACCTACATGTTTGCCTGCTTCATCTTCTTCCATCTCTCTCCCACCCTGCCTACCTCCCTGCCTGCAACCCTGCATTCCCATCTCGCTCTCTGTCACCCTCCTTGGCACCCTGCATATTCCCCTCCATGGTTACCAACCTGTATTCCCTCCTCCAAATCTCCCAACTTCTCCCTTCCCCTTCCCCCTGTTCCCTCCCACCTGCCTGCCTCCCTGTCTGCACATGCATCCCCATCTACCTGCCTATACCCCCCGCATTCCTCCAACCCTGCCGTAACTCTATTCTCACCTCCCTTTCCCCCATCCTACTTTTGCCCCTCTGTTTTCTAACTTTCTAGCTGCTACCCTGATTCATCCTCACTTCCATCCCTGCTTTTCCCTCCCTGCCCCTCCCTGCTGTTCCCGCCTCCCCCTCCACCTCCTTCCCCTGGCCCCCCGTTCCCCTCCCACACATAGAACCCCACTAATGAGTGCCCATACACGAGTCCATCTAATTGGGTGCATAATTAAATAAATTTTCATGTGCGTAATTAGATCATATTTTCATCGGGCGGAAGAAAAAGAGGACGGCAATTGTTGGCCGTAATTAATTAGGTATATTCTATTGAATTAGATATAATATTTTCATTAATTAGCAGCGCAAAGGGGTTGCGGGGCACAGAAACGCTGATTAAAGAAACGGTGTAGCCCGCGCCTTGCGTCGCTCCGCGTGCAGATGTTTAATCAAAGAACATTGCTTTCATCAGCGGAGAGGATGAGAGTGTGTTGTGGAAATGAAATTAATCTGGTCTAAAGTTGCCGAACGACACATACATACTGTTAAGAGCACATGTTTTTTCTAGTGGGTGGACACTCATTGAATCAATACTGAAAATTCTCGATCAATGTTGATAATGTTGATCCTGAACATTGGTTCAACATATGGATCTTTAGTCACACTAGGCTAGATATTCTCTGAATCGCCCAAGGCTGTAGGGGGGAAGCTGTGCGCAGAATAGGCCACCAATTTGTCGCGCACATATATAGACAAATGCCAATGCCAATTGATACTATCTCTGTCGTATTTCATGAGCTGGAGCCATAGCCCATGAAGCTGCAGGCTGAGTGAGATGCGCCCCAACCCCCACGTTTTGTAAGTGAAATATGTCAGAGAGGTACAATGTATCATTGTAGTTGGCATTTGCATTTTTTTTTTCATTTGAAGCCATTTAATCAAGGAAAGACAAATTTTCTTAGCTCATTGAATACGGTCACATTGTATTCAATGGGGAGTATTGAATACGGCCTTCCAGTGCTTAAGCATAGTTCTTGTATTTCCAAAAAATGAAAAGCAGCTGTGTCTAGACGTAGCCCAAAATATTGTTGAGTATGATGAAATATGTGTCTAAGTTAGTTAATACTCTCAGATGTATCGGGGAAGATGTATATATGCCAAACTCAAACCCTATTTAGTCACAATCTGCGATTTCTAGAGTGGTGGTCCTACCAAAACAGTTTTTTTGTCTCCGAACAAAATGACAGTTATATTGTGCAAAAGTTAATGGAAGACGTTACCAGAGTTGAAGTATAGAGGATCTTTAGTAGAAAAGCAAAATATGAGAAAGTGTTATGTCTTTAGAGTGCAGTGTAATTAAGACTGGACTGAAACAACTGCTGGTTGACAAATTATCTACTTGCGTTTAAGGAAGCATGTCACTAAAAGATGGGCTTTGTCGTCATGAAGCACCAATGCAGCTCCGGCGAGTAACTTTCTGGTGCTGCATTGGTGCATCCTGCCAACCCTTTGAGAGTGTCTCAACCCCATAAGGTCCACATGATGCATGAATGCAGCACTGGCAAGCCACTCGGCAGGGCTGCATTCATGCATCATGATGATAGAGGGCATTATCCATAAAAGCATCATACAACCGTTCATGGATTAATTCCTGGATAATAAAGGGCATGATGCATTAAAGCTATATGCGGTCCTTACAGGATTAATTCCTGGATGCATTAAGGCAAAATGTGTCCGACAGGATAGAAAAAAGCAGCCTCTCACTCGGAGCTGAGATCAAAGAAAACAGCCCAGTTCTGCCACCCACCACTAGATGACATCCCTGTCAACCTGGTGGCCCCCACGGACATTAATTGTGTTATTTCTACAGAGCGGCCATTTAAGTCCTACCGGGGTAGCCGCACCACTCAATAAGGGTCCAGATGGTACTATTAGTACTACTATGGCCATATTGTTATGGTTCTAGACCCCTAAATTCGATATGGTGACATGGGCATTTCTTAAAATCGACATGAGGCCTATAGTGACATGCGATATGAGGCTTAAAAAGATAGTGACATTGGACATGGACAGTTCTTAAAATCGACATCGACATGAGCATTGTTAAGCGACATAGACATGGGACATGGTCATTTCCTGCAATACTGGACCTGCCGTAACTGCAACAGCCCCCCCCCCCCAACCAAACACTACCTAGGACATGAGTGATAATAGGGTATTTTGTGGTAGCAGGTTGAACTGTTGCCAAAGAAAAAGATGTATCCTTGGGTCTTTAAAATTTTACTGCTAGCTTAATGCTCCCATGGACCCATGTAGTACAAAAAGGGTCTTTGCCAAAATAACGTTGTGACTAACTTCGTTTAAGCTGAATGCTTATAAGGTTGTTGGTTATATCTACATTTGCAAACTTCTTATATTATAGTTGATTCTGTTGATAAGTTTATACAAGTACTTGTATTGCACGACTTCAACAACATATCTATTTTGTGATCTCGTCACGCAAATCTCTAAGAATCAGGCACTGGTAATTTACTTGCCGTTGTTGTTGCATAATTACACTGTGTCAAAGATACACAGAGCAGGCTGCATGATGCACCAATGCAGTGGTGACAAGGTTATGACAGTGCTGTATTGGTGCATCATCATAACAAATAACAGATGGCTGTGTCTCATGAGATCTGGCCAATGTGAACGTCCTTGACTGGGTGCCATCTTTGACTGGGTGCCATCTTTGACCAGGTGCCATCAGAGGCAGGGCAGATGGAGATATCAGTGACCTGAAAATGATAACGGATGTTATAACACTTTAAATTAGTAGTTAGTAGCCCATTTACATCTGCATCTTTCTAAAATAAACTATCAAGCCGGTCGAAGATGGCACCCAGTCAAAGATGGCACCGAGTCAAGGATGGCGCCCAGTCAAAGACGTTCAAATGGGCCAGATCTCATGAGACACAACCAGATACCTTGAGGCCTCCCTTGAAACATAGCACCAGTTACACCGCGTCAGACTCCGGCCCTGCGCTCCCGCCCTCTGGTGTGCGGGACGAGAACTGCGACCGGCCAGGTAATTGGTCATTTCCCACCCGGACTGTTTACACATGTGAAACCGCTGCAAGCAATATGGAGGATATTTGACACAGCTCGGAGAGACAGAGTGTGTGTGTGTGTGTGCGGGGGGGGGGGGGGTGATGTGTGTGTCAAAGGCAGCAGAAGCAGGAGAATTGGAAAAGTGTGGGTCCTAGGTTTGGGTCTATTCTATAGGGATAGGTCTCTGAGAGGGCAATAGAGGAAGGGAAGAGGGAAGAAGGGAGGGGAAGAGGAGGGAGGGAGGAGGGAGGGAGGGAGGGGGGGGGGTAGAGAAAAAGATACGGTAGGAGGGAGGAAGGGGCTGGTAGCAAAAAATAAAAGGGAAGGAAGGAAGGAAGGAGGCAGGGCGCCAGGAAGCAAAGTGGAGGGAATAATGAGGTAGGAAGACAACTATCCCACATGTGGTCAGAACAGAGCGCACCATATTAGATCCCCTCATCAGTGTGTGAGACGGGGTGTGAGAGCAGCGCGTGGCAGGTAGGTGGCACTCTCCTATTGCTGGCTGGTTAAAGCTGGGACTCCACTACCCGATTTTCTGGTCAGATCGGACCCATTCTCACAAATCGGACACAAAACAGATGTAAATATAAACAATCCTATGCTTCAGGTTTGTTGATATTTACATTTTGTTTGGGTCCGATTTGTGAGAATGGGTCTGATCTGACCAGAAAATCGGGTAGTGGAGTCCCAGCTAAACGCATGAACAGGAGCCCACGGCAAACATGGCCGCCACCTCTTACCCCTTTAAGGATGCTATAGTGATCTAATGTGCTATTCCCTCCCATCATGATGCATGAATGCAGCCCTGGTGAGTTGCCTGCTAGGGCTGCATTCATGCATCATGCCGATGGGATTAATACACTCCTGGTGCCCTGATGCAATAACTGAGTACCTGAGTGACTGTAAATGTTGCTTTAAGGCAATATGCCGTCCTTTAAGGGTTAACAGTGCCCAGCAGACACTCTCCCCCAATGTTGTATTGTGCCTTTACTCTCTGCACCAACCTGAGGAGGAGGCAAATTTTGGGGCAGATATACAAGTACTGATGTGTACATGCAGGTTGGGGTAGAGGTGGAAGTACTGAAATGAACAGGCAGGTTGAGGCAGAGATACAAGTACTAGTGTGAACAGGCAGGTTGGGCACAGATACAAGTACTGATGTGAACAGGCAGGTTGGGGCAGAGATATAAATACTGATACTGATGTGAACAGACAGGCTTGGACAGAGGTACTAATACTGATGTGAACAGGCAGGTTGGGACAGAGGCACAAATACTGAAGTGAACTGGCAGGTTGAGGCAGACATACAGATACTGAAGTGAACTGGCAGGTTGAGGCAGAGATAAAAATGCGGCAGTGTACAGGCAGGTCAATGATACAAAGGATGTGATCAGGCAGGTTGGGGCAGAGGTACAAATACTGATGTGAACATGCTGGGTGGGAGAGAGATACAACTACCAATGTGAACAGGCTGAGGGTGATAGAGAGATACAAGGTACTTAGTACTGATCTCAACAGGCATGCAGGTTGAGGCAGAGATACAAGTTCTGATAGGAACAGGTAGGTTGGGTCAAGGATACAAATACTGTTGCGAACAGGAAGGTTTGGGCAGAGATACAAGTACTGATGGGAACAGGAAGGTTGGGGCAGATGCACAAGTATGTAGGTGAGCAGGCAGGTTGGGGCAGAGCAACAAATACTGAAGTGAACTGTTGAGGCAGAGATACAAATGCGGCGGTGAACAGGCAGGTTAATGCAAAAATACAAGTACTGATGTGAACAGGCAGGTTGGGGCAAAGATACAAGTACTGATGTTAACAGGCTAGTTGAGGTAGTTTATTTTTAGGTTTTGAAGGGTTTTTATTGCCAAATCACAAAAATTACAATCTGTGGTATATATTATGACAATAAATGGTGATGCCTTATCGGTCATATTACATCAAGTTGTTATCACATTGTGGATGAGACAAAGATGAATATACAAAGTGTGATATAAAGATGAGGAAAATAGGATATGTATACATACAATTGCATAAACAAACAAACAAACAAATAGTATAAAAACAACATGATGTACAACAATTGAAAAGAAAGGTATATACGTTAATAACATGAGGTTATTGGGCATAACTAGGTACGAAAAGATACACAACAAATTGGAACATGTGATATCTTTAGATGCCATAGGCATATTTACTGCTTTTGTGCCACCATCTACGATCTCATTGGGGCACTGACAATACAATCACTAAAGAAGTAGAGGATAAGATAATAACCAATAATACGATAATACGAATGACCTCTTCTCGCCTGGAGTCTGTCATTATAACACTCATTTAAGTACTAATGTAAAAAGTCAGATTGGGACAGAGCTTGAACTGGTGTGATCATTGGACAGAGATACAAGTGTGAACAGGCATGTTGAAACAGAGATACAGATACTGATCGAAACAGGTAGGTTGGGGCTTTCAAGTACTGAAAGGCAGGTTGGAGCAGAGGCGCTTGTGACTGACCATCACAAAGACCACAGTGAGGAAAATGTTGACTGAATCCCGGCCGATACAACCCACCCCTTAATGGACGCTCGATTGTGGCCAGCTTGAAAAGCTTTCAGCTTATTTGCAGCAACATGAGAAAATCCTGTCGCAACCAGCCGGCCGGCCTTTAATACACGTTTTATACTGAACGCAGCGGTCAGTCTCCAGGGGATGGTTTGCGGACAATAAGGGTTTTTGTGATAATGGTTATTTCTGAAAATAAACAAGTTAAATAATTGCAGCTCATAAAGAAAGAGTAAGGGAATGTTCAGGATTGTGTTTCATAAATCTGTAACATTTTTTTAAGCGATACATTTCTAGGTATTTTCTATTAATGCATTGGTCAATTATTTCTTTTCTTAGCTGTAAGCTATATAGGAGGTAGACATACAGGGGGCATGGGGGGAAACCAGGAAGGGGACGGAGTAATCGTTGGAAAGGATGGAAGGAGACAGGAGGAAGGGCCCGGCACCAGGAAGAATGGGTAGATGGAAGGGAGGGACGAACAGCAGGGACGGAGGAAGGGAGGTAGGGAGGGAGGGAGGGAGGGAGGGAGGGAGGGAGGGAGGGAGGGTGGAAGCAGGGAGTGAGGAGAAAGGGGAGAGGGAAGGAGGGAAGGAGGGGAGGAGGGAGGAAGGCAAGAAGGCAGACAGGGAGACGGGGAGGCAGGGGGAGGGAGAAGGCATGGAGAGAGGCAGGGAGAGAGGGATGTGAGGAAGCGAGGAGGAGGGGGTGGGAAGGGAGGGAGGGTGGAAGGAGGGAGGGAGAAAGGGAGAGGAAGGAGGAAGGGGGGAGGGCAGGCAGAAGGGGGAGGTGAGCATGGTGGAAGGGCGGGTAGCGAGTGAAGGCAGGAAGGCAGGGAGGCAGGGAGGGAGGGAGGAAGGTAGGGAACAGTGCAAGAGCTACCTATCAAGAAGGAACTGAGTATGTCTGTCCCAGTGGGGAGGCCAAGACCCTACACACACAGAAAAGTGAGAGTCATTGTCGCTAAAACTACCCTCACCTGAGAGTCAGGCACTGCCTGACCCTCAGGTGAGGGTAGTCTTAGCGACAATGACTCTCACTTTCCTAAGGGTGTACTGACTCACCGGGGCTGCATTAATGCAGTCTTTATGAAATCTTTTTCAGGTTATTGTCTTCATTTTGCATCAATCCTATGTATTTCAATACTTCTTTGCCTCCTCCTGCCCATCTTTGTTCCTTGAAGCTAAATGGCGAAATAGGATATAGATGTGTGATTCATGCATGATACAGACCAAATCAGGTTGATACTCTCCCAAAGGGAGTAAATGTAGCCCTGATGAGTGGAAAAAGACAATGTTGTGCCTCTCCATGGGTAAAAATCGACACGGCCGACACGGCGACACGGCCCTTTTAGGCCATTTTAAAAATCGACGGACACAGGAAAATTAGGATAAAAATCGACCCACAGCGATTTTTCTCTAAGTTCTTATATACCTAAAAATCGACACGATGAGATGGCCCTGTAGCTAAAAATCGACACGGCGACACGGTCAAAATTCTGGGGACCCATGTAGAGGCACAATGTTCAGCATTAAACATCACTATACGGCCCTTAAAGGGTTGGATGATGGGGGTCTGAGTTGGGGTGGGCGGGTGGTGGGAGCTAACATGTGCTCTTATTGAGAAGTGTTGTTGGGCGATAATTAGGTGATTATTAGAGGCAGCGTCCGATGTGTAATCACTGTATCCACCACCACCCACGAAGTGGCGCCACCAGGGCTAATGAAGGGGGCAGTGCTGGCCAATCAAATGGGGCGCGGTGAGAGGGGATGGGAGGGAGAGAGGGAATGAGGGAGGGAAGGAGGGGAGTCAGGGAGGCAGGGAGGGGAGGGGAGTTGGAGGGAGGGATAGAGGTAGGGAGGGAGGGAGGGAGGGAGGGAGAGAGGGGGGAGGGAGGGAGGAGGGAGGGAGGGGTAGGGAAGAGAGGGAGGGAAGGGAAGGAGGAAGGAAAGGAGGGAGAGAGGGAGGCAGGTCAAGAGGGAGACAACAAGAGAGGGAGAGAAGTGGCAGGGGGGAGGGGGGGAGGGAGGGAGGGAGGGAGGGGGGGGAAGAGAGGGAGGGAAGGGAAGGAGGAAGGAAAGGAGGGAGAGAGGGAGGCAGGTCAGGAGGGAGACAACAAGAGAGGGAGGGAAGTGGCAGGGGGGAGGGGGGAGGGAGGGAGGGAGGGAGGGGGAGGGAAGAGAGGGAGGGAAGGGAAGGAGGAAGGAAAGGAGGGAGAGAGGGAGGCAGGTCAGGAGGGAGACAACAAGAGAGGGAGGGAAGTGGCAGGGGGGAGGGGGGAGGGAGGGCGGGAGGGAGGGGGAGGGAAGAGAGGGAGGGAAGGGAAGGAGGAAGGAAAGGAGGGAGAGAGGGAGGCAGGTCAGGAGGGAGACAACAAGAGAGGGAGGGAAGTGGCAGGGGGGAGGGGGGAGGGAGGGAGGGAGGAAGGGAGGGAGGGAGGGGGGAGGCATGGAGGGAGGGAGGGAGGGAGGGGGGAAAGAAATGAATTGGAACCAGGAGAGCCAGGCAGACAGTCTCAAGGTCGGAAATACGGGGAAAAGAGGACATGTAGGCAGGCAGGGGAAAGGGGAAGAAGGGAGGGAAGGACGAATGGAGTGAGTGATGGTGAGGGAAGTATCCAAACAGGCTGCAATAACTTCCCTCTGTGCACTAATAATAATCTAGGTAGGTTAGGTCATCAAATCGACTCTGAAATAACCCCTAAAATTACTTTTAATATAAATATAACTATTGGATAAACATTTCTAGGGTTGGCCCTGTTTTGCGAGGTTGGATCGGGTAACCTGCAACATACCTTTTTTTTTTTTTTTAATTTGGGTAGATGCATGCAGGCGGTGACAGATCTGAGCTGTGAGATAACATGACACCACTCTGACAGTTATGTACAGAATGGTGGATCACCTCAGAACTTACATACCAGTATTAACCCTTTGAGGATGGTATGTCGCTAAAATATGACACTTGCAAGTGCTGCATTGGTGCATCATGCCGACCCTTAGGGGTTGTCTCAACCCCGTAGGGTCGGCATGTTGCTTGAATACAGCCCTAGTGAGTTACTCGCCAATGCGGCATTCATGCATCATGATACCAAATATATTAAGGCATCATGCCGTCCTTAAAGGATTACATGATAGGAATATAATGGGCTAGACAGGCCATAAACAAGAGGTTATGTCCAATTAATATCTTTCCCACAACACGGGATTATATTCTTCAAGTCCTTCTATATGGCTTCCCTAGCCCATCTCCAAAGGGTCTCTATCTCCTTTTGTTTTTGCCTCCTATGCTGTTCATCTGGTGCCAAATGCACGGACACATTTATTCATCCATGAAATATAATATGTCTTTAGCTGTCGAAATAGCTTTAAACGACTGTTACTCACTCACTCAAGTCCTTACATAGGTCTACATTGGGTCCTAAAATATTACACTGGATTCTTAATTGGTAACATCTCAGTTAGGCATCTAGGTTCCATGAGGGTCTATATCACAGGGATCACATCCTAATTGCAACAAATATTTTCAAGATTGAAACATTTTACGCGGCCTCTAGATATAAAGACAAAACATTTATGAATAGAAGAACAGGTGTTTTTCATATACATTCTGGAGAATGGAATAACTGTTGCCATGGAAACAGTTAAGAGGTATTCCATAATTGCTTGATATTGCTCCACATTAATTTCAACAAATAATAGTATAACAGCTGCAAAAGACTGAATTCATTCAGTCTAACTACTGATGATATTGCACATGTGGGTAAGTTTACAAACAAGACCGTTTTTTCAATTTGGGATACACAGTTGTGTTTGTTACATGAAAACGTTTTAAAAATAAAATGCCTAATGGAATCATTTTTAATCCAAAGTTCCAGACACTGAAGGATGCATACATAAACCCTAAGACATCTCAACCATCAAGCATACACTCAACAGCACTTAAATAATCCAACTCACATCCAGTCAGTCACATATTGCTTCATGACACCCCGAGCCTTGCTCTCGGCACACTTAATCTTTAATCCGCCCAATGATTGATACAGTGCATTTAGGGGCCTTGATAGCTGCCTTTTTGTCTCGAGGCGAGATCAATCTAAATATCCCAGCCCCTTTAGGTGTGATGTGGCTGACGGAGTGGGCTCTTCACTTTGTCTGTGAGGGATTTATCATCCTTAGGCTGTTCTGAGGTGTGGTGAGGTTGCCAGCAGTATAGAGGACTATCTTAATGTCTTTGAAATATAAGATTTACTATGCTTAAGCACTGGAAGTGCCATATTCATTTTCACTCGTGCACCCACTCATGACATACGGCAGAGAG
>OX381711.1:62354135-62769135 GCA_947462335.1 Harmothoe impar
AGGTATCAATGTACGTTGGCATTTGTCTATCTTTTTCATTTAATTTCCTTTTGAATATATCATATTCACCAATAACTATATTTTCAACCTGGTCAAAGTTGTCTAAACCTGAACTTTAATGTGTTTTTTATGTACTAAATCATAACGTCTTGGCAATCTATTATTATCACTATTATTTTTATTTTTATTTTTAATGATAATCTTTTTCTTTTTTTTGGGGGGGGGGGGACAAACCTTTTCATCCCCCCTCCTGTGACTCCGACACGGTGACTTTTCATGCGCCACTGAAGTCTGGCCCTTTTGATTATAAATGCAGTCATTTTTGTCATATGCCTGATTCCTACTGACGCCATATTCCTTCACAGTACATACTGTTCAAGTTAATCTCAGAATGTACAACATATCTCAGGGGTAAATCTTCAATCAAATCCTACCATCTCCTACCTCTATGTCCCGCATACTATGTAGTATTCCCACTCCCAACACCCGCCTTTAATTGATTTCCGCCAATCATCCATTATGCATACACCACCTTGCAATGTTTCCATTCTGCTCTCAATATTTCATTAATCTACCCAATTAGTCGAATCAATGACAGCGCACATTGAGTATTAAAGGGTATTGCTACGTGTTCGATGATCTAGATATTCTATTGATTTCTGCATATAACTTCGTATTATATTAGTTCAATACATTAGGAACTAGAAAAAGTAAAGAAAATGGCAGGGTACGGTGCTCAATTCTATGGGAAAGCCACTTGGAAAAGCTAGTTCTTAACTAAGCTAAAAGAGCATTTTTATTTTGTTCTCAGATGACCATGTTCTTCTATTGCTATCTTCGAATCACTTTGGATTAGATTGGTTGGCAGAATAATCAAATAGAAAATGGAAAAAAAATTACATGTTGTGGTGCTCATTTTTCTGTAATGCCCATTTAAAGAAAAAGTACTTCCTTTGTGAGGCAATCTAGCCCTATAGCCCATGCAATGGACGTTGCTGCTTAAATACTCTCTATGTGAAAATTAGACTATAATGCAAAATTCCTTCCTCCCTTTATTTTACCCCCCCCCCATAAAAAAAAAAGAATAACTATTATACCTTTTTTCGAGAAAAGGTCATGGCACCTTCTGGGATAGAACTCCTGATCCTCTGATTGCAAAGCAGGCATCATAACCACTACACTACAGATTCTGGTGGAGATCTGAAGAACTGTTGTGCTATTATTTCATACATCTCTTATGGACATATTCCATGAGAGGGCACCACTAGCTACATAGTACAATGTCGTTTCTCTGACATCCACAGGGTTCCAGCACCTACTTTTGTAGCGATACCCTTTAATACGCCGAAGTGACACAAATTATGACACATGGGGTGTATCACCCCCCGCGGACCCCCACCGCGAGTTGATTTCATTTTGATTCTCTGCTTTGTTCGCAATTGCCTTAGGCATGATTTATTTTACTATATTATACATTTTTCTTTTCTTTTGGTATTGTCCAGAATCAATGATGTGGGTGGGGTAATGCAGAGCAGGTGCAATCAGCAGGCCCGCTGGCATTTCAGATGAGCACATTAAGCCTTTGAGAGCTATATAGTGCTTTAATGTGCTGTCGTCACCATGCGTCACGAGAAGAGGTGAAGATGAATAGCATAAAGGTGTTGTGATTCATGACAGATTAGAATCGCCAGGGCTGCATTAATGCATCATGTCAACCTAGGAAGAGCTGCACACAGATCTAAGGGAGTAATAGTTCTTTAGCGACAGGGCAAGGGAGGTGCATTTTATGTGGAGGGGGGCCGAAACTGTTTCTGCTTAGAGGTTTCAACATTTTATACTCCTCCTGGCGGGTCTCAAATTGGTACGTGGGACCTTTGAAGCCTGGTAACATACAGGTTTTTTTCTGCTGAAAACAGGTGAATTTATTTTGCACCCACCCAAGACAGGTTGATATTTTTTACGCCCACCCTGTTAAACAATCATCAGTCGCTGAGTAAGTCTAACTGGCCCTCCGAAGTATAGTAACACGCAGGGTTTTCAGTAAAAGCAAGTGAATTATTCCTCCCCCCACCCAAGAGAGGTCGCAATTTGTTATCCCCTCCCTGGGCATGGTGTTGAGTTTTTGAACCCACCCTGTTAAAAAATCAACAGTCCCTGAGTCAGTCTGATTGACTGCACAGAAACAGCGTCAAAAGGGAGTCCAGGTTGCCCCCAGGATGAATCCCTTCAATAGGAGAGTCCAGGTTGCATTTAAGGGAGCCTAGGTGACTCTCTGGTTGACCTAAGGGAGTCACCTGGGGGAGTCATATAGCTCTCTGGGTCATATGACTCCCCCAGGTGTCTCCCTAAGGTCAGCCAGAGAGTCACCTAGGCTCCCTTAGGCGACCTGGACTCTCCTAGAGAGGGGAGCCATTCTGGAGGCAACCTGGACTCCCTCTTGACGCTGTTTCCTCTCTCTGTGTGAATGCAGTCTACTACTGCAGGTTCCCCCAGCAGGTTGGCACCATATGGTAACGGGAGGAAACCATTTTGGTCGTTCAATCCCACAAGTAAACACGGCGGTAATTGGCTGATCTGCCCCTGAGTTGCTCCCCGCCACACACTGGGCTGCTCCACTGGTACGGTTAAAGCCGAGCAAACCGAACACCAGAATAAGGACTACCGTAAAACCTCCTGTATAAGCCTAACTTAGGAGAATCGTATAGGTCGCACCAGAGACCTGATTATAATGACTTTAAGTACTGTAACACAGTAGCAAAAACTAGTGTATAAGCCGCACCCTGACCATAGGCTGATCCTATAAGCTGCTGCGATCTGACTCGTGTACTAGCCGCGGCTTATACGCAAGGTTTTACGGTACATTTTATCCCAGGTTCGGTCCGTAAGGGCTCGGTGGATGTGCTGACCAGCCAATGGTTGTTTTGGTTTTAAAACGAAATGACTATATCACAACAGAACTACCCCGCATGGGCATAAAATAAATGAAAGAAGAGCTCTCTGAACTGACCGTACAGAAAGTCTGCTTATTCTTTTTGTCTCTCCTTTTCTTATGTTTAAAAATTAGATGAATTATGAATAATTTTGTTGCAGCAAATTAAATATCAGATAACCAATTAGCCCTTTGAGGATGGCATAATGGCCTAATGTATCATGCCTTTGGTTGCCACGTTGCTTGAATGCAGCCCTGGTGAGTAACTCCCCTGTGCTGCATTCAACCATTATGCCAATCCTACGTACAGGATTGCGACACTCCCGAATGGATGGCATATGAGGCCAAAAAAAAAGGTGTGTTTCAGGTTTCATAGTCTGAAAATCTAGGTAGGGTAGGTCGGATTTTTTTTTTTACTTTGGCTTGAAAAGTACCCAAAAACTGACTCACAAACTTCAGCGCTGACTCGTTGATCAAATTGACACTGAAATAGCCCCAAAGTTGTTTTATAAAGACAGATTGATCCCATGGCATGAAAAGTACCTAAAAATTGACTCGCAAACTTCAGTGCTGACTCGCCAACACTGGCGTCCACTCGTGGACCATCAAATTGCCTCTAAAATAGCCCCAAAATTACTTAAGATATACATATTTTTTTCAAAATTGGATAAAAATTTCTAGGGTCGGCCCTGTTTTGCTAGGTAGGGTCGGGTAACCTGAAACACACCTTCTTTTTTTTGGCCTAATGCACCAATGTAGCACCAGTGAATTACTTGCAAGGGCTGCATTGGTGCATCATGACGACAAATTAAGGCATTTATAACAGATGTTGCGCTCTACTTCTGGTGCGCTCCTTGACCAGTTGTAACCCCGATGCCTGGGGGCGGCAGGGCGGGGTGAGGGGCCAAGAATCCAACCAACTCAGTATAATTGCATATTTTGCCAGGTTTCCTTGAGCACGTAAGGAGAGGGTGTGGATGTGAGTCAGGGCTGGCGAGTTGGTGCCGGAATCAGCCAACAGAAATGGATGTAGAAAAGACGTGAGCTGAGCTTACTCTAGGTCTTTGAGGGGTGGCTATAGGGGAGTATGCTCAGTGGAGGGGTTGGGGATGGGGGTGCATTTGATGCTGGTACTGCACTGTCGAGAGTAAGTGCTGTAGCTACACAGTACAAAAGGAGGTATTAGTGGTTTCCAGTAGCTGCTACACCGCAGTGTAGGGTAATGTATGTCAATCCAAAGATCCCAGGTTCGATCCCCAGTCAGGCTAGCAGTGCCACAATAATTTTTCTTTTCTCACAAATCTAGTTTGCAATTAAATATACCTTGATCAACATACCCTGTTCGAAGTAAATGAAACTGAACAGTAAAACCTGTAGTTCTACAGTATATACTACAGTATAGCGTACAGGGGCAGCAGAATCTACTGTTTATGGTTTACAGTGTAAAAGGACGTACCATAAAACCTCACGTATAAGCCTAACTTGCGTATAAGCCACACCCTGAGTTAAGGCCGATCCTATAAGCCGCACTGGCAATCTGAATGTGCCGATTTTAGTACTGTACCATAGTGGCAAAAACTCGCACCCTGACCCTGGGCCGATCCTATAAGCCGCACTGCTGATCTGATTGGCGTACTAGCTGCGGCCTATACGCGAGGTTTTACAGTAAGCGTGTTTCTGGTTTCACTTTTCACAGTGTAGCATTAATGCTTTGAATGTTTGGATGCCCCTTCATGCTGCAGATCTACAGTGGATCCTCCTGTGTAGTAACACTAACTTGTTACAGTGCAGATGGAGTCAATCTTAGAGCTCCCTGCTGAGGGCTGCTCAGTAGACATGTCTGGGACATACTAGGTGGGATATTCTACTCAAGGGGTAGGGAGGGATTGAGGAGGGAGAAGAGTGATGGAGGAGGGAGGGAGGGAGGGAGGGAGGAGGGAGGAGGGAGGAGGGAGGAGGAAGGAGGGAGGGAGGGAGGAGGGAGGGAGGGAGGGAGGGAGGGAGGAGGGAGGAGGGAGGAGGGAGGAGGGAGGAGGGAGGAGGGAGGAGGGAGGAGGGGGGAGGGAGGACGGAGGAGGGAGGACGGAGGAGGGAGGACGGAGGACGGAGGACGGAGGACGGAGGACGGAGGACGGAGGACGGAGGACGGAGGACGGAGGACGGAGGACGGAGGACGGAGGGAGGTGGTAGGGAGGGAGGTGGTAGGGGGGGGGGAGGAGGGAGGGCGGGGGATAGAGGATGGAGAGATGTTGCCGGGATGGATGGGGAGAGGAGGGGGAAGACGGGGAGAGGAGGAGAGAGGGGATAGATAAGGGGATGGGGAAATGCGTAGGCAGTGTATCAGCAGGCGAGGCGAGCAATTAGATTCTGCACGTAAATGTAGCTAATTGAGGATTTAATTATAGTCTTAATGTCCCTGTACCAGACTAAAATACAAAGGGATTACAGGATGAAAGGGATTTCTTTATAAATCACTATATGTAGAGGAACCTTGATTTTTGCTTACTCAGCAAATACCTCAAAGAGACTGTACATTAGTGTAACATAATCACAATTAACCCTTTAATGGTCACATGGTGTTTTAATGAGTACAGTGTATGTCATCTATCGTAATGATCAATGAATGTAGCCCCTTGCGAGTGACTCGACAAGGTGATGCACTCCAAAAGATTCGACACAATGCATGAAGTTTGCTAGTGAATAGACCTGTCAGGCCTGGATCCTTACGTCATGGTGACAAAGGGCATAGCCAGTGCTGCATTCAAGCATCATGCGGACCGTATGTGATGAATACACTCATAAAGGGTCGGCATGATGCACGAAAGCAGCACTAATGTAGCAGCGGCGAGTTACTCGCTGGTGCTGCATTAATGCATCATGACGACAAATGGCATCTTTTAGCAACATGCCGTTCTTAAAGGGTTAGAGCTACTACAGTGTATGTGTGTAGGTAAATGTGTAACTCAAGGGCGTCATGTTTTATACTGTTGTCTACAAGGGGGAGGGGGCAATGAATGTTGGAATATTTCCCTTTGCTATACAACAGATCGGGGAAGGTACTATATTGCAACTCGGGGCGGGGCACAGTAGCATTTTATGTAAGAGTTTGATTCTAGGGGATGTTTATAACCCTGTATGTCCGCATGATGCAAGCCCAGGCGAGTTGACTCATTCCAGGGCTACAATCGTGCATGAGGACGACGAAAGGCAGAGCACATTAAAACAAACAAAAATAAACTGGCCTTAATAGTCATTATACCCTGTTTTTATGTCACCACTGCTATGCCCTCTGGAGAGAGAAGTCACATGATGGACATGAGGGACAACGCAGGTGAACATATATAAAGGTGATTACATAAGGAAGGGAAGGGAAGGGAAGGGAAGGGTAAGAAGAAACCCATACAGTCCAAGAGATGTCCCCCGTTTAGCCTCAATAACAGTACTATGGTAACTGTATGAGTGCGACCAAAGCAGTTACCATCTTTTACCCCCATCTATACTGCTGTTCTAGGGCATTCCATGATACAAATAGTAGCCCAAATGATAAAGTAATGTGCCAACTGTATATATACAACTATGCAATGCTCAAACTGCTATAAACACAGTGTACTCACCCGGTTTGATTCTCTCTGCTACAATTGGGACCCCTCAAGAGTGATCTGGTAACTGCAGTTACCAACCTTACACCCATTCCCAAATCCTTCCGAAAGAAGGCTCTGGCAACAGCCAAATGACCTCGAACTTGGGATTTTTCTGGGTCTGGGCAACCCCTGCTGGTAGCTTGGAACCAGCGAACAGGACGATAGAACCAGACAGTCTGATGGTAAAACTACCATCATACATTCTGGTTCCTGTACACTGGTTCCAGGCTACCAGCAGGGGTTGCCCAGACCCAGCAAAATACCAAGTTCAAGGTCATTTGGCTGTTACCACAGCTTTCCTTTGGAAGGATTTGGGAACAAGAGTAATGTGAACCCAGATCATACAATTACGTACATGTACACGACGTGCAGTTGGCGGACCATGGGTGCCTGTAGGAGAATGTGTGGGGGCTAAGAAGGATTGAGAAGAGGTTTCCGCGAGCATAGAGACTCTCCATCCATCAGGGCGTTTTACCCCCTTCCGCTTTAACCATTTATGGACTGCATAGTGCTTGAATGCATAATCAAGAATGGTAAGCTGTAAGATCCTTGCCATCATGCCCTTTGTTAGCATGATACATGAATGCAACCCCGGCAAGTAATTCGCCAGGGCTGCATTCAAGCATCAGACATCATACAGATGAGTTTGAGTTTGAGTTTGAATTGATTTATTTCTGAATGGTACATGTACAAAGAGTTTTAACAGTGGTGTTTAGATGATGCTGTCACGCCACAAAACCCCTTATTATACCTTCATCAATTGTATTACGTCATATTACGTCATATTACGTCATAATTATGATTTATGATTATTAATATTCATATTTATTATTATTTGTAATACGTACAATACTTTATACATATTTTCAATCCATATGTCCATCAAAGTACACCTAGACGTCAGACATACCTATTTCTCACTAAGCCAAGCCAAACTAACCCCCATGCATAACTAATCCATAGATCACAAGCAGACCCTTATCCCAGGGACAATAGGTAACGGTCAGCCCCTCCAGACGACAAGGCACCGACCGGTCACCTATACACAAAACAAATGAACTATATGTTGACCCCAAGGATTAACTGTCAACACATAAAACAATGCTATAAAGCTGGACACCCTTAATCAGTGTGGCACCGCCAAAGCCACTTGAGCTGGCTGGAGACCACCTGGAGGCAGGCGACAAAGCCCCCATGTGTGCATGCTACTTATTATGTAATCCATTACCCATAATGCACTGGACCCAGGCTCCCCACCCGCGGTCCAGCGCACACCACATGTTAAAGCCATGAATATATAATTATCCAATCAAATGTCAAATGTATATTATCCAATGAAAACCACTGTTACATCTACTTCCGGTCACATGGGCACCCCCTCCACCTGCCGGGTACCTGTACTTATACCCCGGCCAGATGGAGGAGGAAATCACTTATCATCTTGCAACCATCAGTAACTTATATACTGAGCCCTAGTGACTGGTACTCTGATATTAATATTATTATTAATAAAAGATACCAAGTATTGAAACTGACGTCTCACCTCATCTTTACGCCCTCATTGATGTGGAAAGGGTTTTCCCTAGCCACAGAGTGGTAGAGAACCGGGCAACTTTCAGCTACCTGCGACCATGAAGAAATTTTTTAATGCAGAGACACCAGTCCCTCAGTGACCTATCATCACGGAGGCACACTAGGAGCCAGGGACCAGCACCAACATCAGGTCTACAACCCACCAGGAGGAAAGGACCAAGCAACAACAAGCACATCAACAAGTCCACCTCCTGCATCTACAAGGACACAGTAAGACATTCTAAAACAACACTTATAGACACTGTACCTATTATACCTATAGACATAGCTACCCCACCCACCTCTCCCATTCGTGTTGAACCCACTGTCAACATGGCCGGAGACGATCAGGTAGAGGTAGAAAGACAACGAGAACTAGACGATAGGATATCAAGAAAATTAGATGAACAATTAGCGGCCCACAAGGCAGAGTTAGAAAGACTCAACGCAGAATATAGAAACAACAAGTCCATTAGCGACCTGGCTAGCGCCATATCAAAAGCAAACAAATACACCATCCGGGAACCAATTAGATTTTCGAAACCGGACATTAAAATGAGCACCAGCAAGTGGTTCACAGACCTAGAACGATTTGTTAGACTAAAATATCCCCAAGAAGATCACCCCATCCACGTCACTTGCGCAGTCTATTTAACTGGACCAGCGTACGAGTGGTACAGTATGCAGCCCACTAGCATACAGGATGACTACGATCTCATAAAGAAGGGACTTATTCATCACTTCAAGGATGTCGAAAATGACATCAAGCTATTGACACTGTCCCAATTTGACCCCACCCTACACACCATGGAAGAATGGCTAAAGGACGCCAACACCCACTTCCAAAACAAGGGGGTGGACATAGAAGCTGCCATCATCCAGGTAGCCACAGTATTAAACGAGGACTACCGAGAGGCGATCAGAGCGGAAAGTCCCACTACATGGGCTTCCCTCTGTAGAGCGCTCAGGTGTGCGTACCTTTACAAGAAGACCTCCACACACAAGGTATCATCCCTGTCCAACAACACCCTAGATCCAGTCATAGCTGCTCAGTTAAGGGAGAAGGACAGGGAGAACGAGAAACTAAGAGACCTTCTTCAGAAACAACAAGAAGTTATGGAGACGGAACATACTGTAGCTGCTATGGGGGGTGGTAAACCAAAACCCACCTACCACAAACAAGCAGCTGCACCTACACATCAGTCTCCACCAACTGACTTCGCGTTACCACCTAACTATAGGGGGAGGAGAGAGGACTTCGACATCAACTATGTCGACAACATCAGGAAGGCACGCTCAATGGGCCTCATCCCTCCCACCCATCGATTTAAAGGGGGACCCAAAGACATTATAACCCTTCTTCAAACGGGTTCCCTACCCCCACATCACTTCAAACTCATCCAGAGCCAACAACAACAACAACAACGGTGGCAGCCACAACAGCAATCATGGCAGCCACCACAACAACAACAACAATGGCCACAACAACCACAACAACAACAATGGCCACAACAACAACAACAACTTCAACTTCAACCAACGCCACAAAACCCCACTCCACAGTACACCATGGCACAGCTCGTCAGCATGATGAACGACCTCACCAAGACGACGGGAAACTAGATTGTCATCCTATGGATAGGCCTCATCAGGATGACAAAACAGTCCCCAACACCGAAGACGCAGCATCGCCCATCGACATCACGCCACATGACCCACAGACAATCCACAACGCTGCACCAGTGCGCGGGAAACCTGCCGACGTCCAAGCTACTCTGGAAGTCGTCCCCCCACCACTCCCCGACCTACACATGGAAGAAGGTGAGCAGAGTGTTTTGTTTATCAACATGGTCAATGGCAATATAGATCTACAATTCAAAGATACCAACATCCCCAGCCTAGTAGACACAGGAGCCACCGTCTCTTGCATGAGAGAGGGTCTAGCCTCCACTCTATCGAAACTAGTTCCTCATGAGTTTTCACGAATCAGGTCCAAAGTTTATCTTGCCGATGGAGCATTGTGTCACATCAAAAGAGCTATCAAAATCAAATTCAAAATTCAAGGCAAAACATTCAGTCATCAATTTGCAATTCTTCCAAATTGTTCCTCACCAATCATATTGGGAACAGATTTTCTATCAAAGACTAAAAGCAAAATCAATTACTCCACTGACCCAACTCCAAAATCTCAACCAATCAGGGCAGTGAGAGCCATTTCGATACCTCCATTTTCCGAAATGGCCATAACAGGCCAAGTCACATGCTACCACTCAGTCAGTCAAATCAATGGTATAACAGACAATTTTGACAGATCAGACAAACTTCCAAATTACATTGTACAACGTTCAGTCGTGACACCTGACCAAAGAGACAGACACCCACTGATATTATTGAATATCACATCTAGAATCTGTAAAATCCAGAAGGGTGAAATCGTAGCCTTATATACAAAGACAGACATAGACAAAGAAAATCATATATTATCGACAGGCTACGAGGACACACAACCCGAGGAGACAGACATAGACATAGACATAGACAACAACTCCACTATCAGTGACAGTGCATCATCAACAGGGTCAGACAAAACATTCTACGTACCAACACCAACATATTCAGAGTACTCTGACTCTGACATGGATCAATCCATGTCAGATGACGAAGATCATATAAATATGGTACAAGAGACGACAGGTCACGACGAACAAGACATAGACAAAGACATGTACATAGGGAAGGACATAGACATAGAACCAGAAAAAGAAAAATCACACGTCTTCCAAAAACCAGAATGCCTCACAGAAGATCAATTCACAACTTTTTGTCAATTAATAGAAGAATACGACGACATATTCGTGGGAAAAGATAATATGATTGGAAGAACCCATCTGTACACCCATAAAATCAACCTGATCCCAGATGCCAAACCCTTACAGTTCTACCCATTCAGAATGGCCCCGCACAAAGCTGAACGACTTGAAATTGAATGTCAGAAGCTGGTAAAGCAGGACATTTTGGAGGAAACCAAAACGGGTCCCTGGTCATCCAGAAGTTTTCTTGTAGAGAAAAAGAACGGGCAGGGTTACAGATTAGTGACAGATTTAAGATATGTGAATTCCCAATCCATCAACCAAGCACTTACATCACCACGAGCAGACGACAGCCTAGAAATGATCGGTGAGATGCGACCTGCCGTGTTTTCTAAAATGGATGCCCAACAAGGGTACTTCCAGATACCAATTAGAGAGGACGACAGGGACATCACAGCCTTTCTCACTAGGACCAAAAAATATAGATACAAGACCATGCCCATGGGACTCGCCAGCAGTGCTCAGGCTTTCCAAGCTGTAGTCAACTTGATCCTACAGAACCTGCAGTACAAATGTGCAATCCCATACTTAGACGACATCTTGTGTTTATCACCATCCATAGACCAACATTTCATCGATTTAAGAAACATATTCGAAGCACTAAGAAATGGCAAACTAAAGTTGAAGAAAACCAAGTGCGAATTCTTCCTAGAAGAACTAGACTTCCTAGGAATGAAAGTCACCACTGACGGTATCAAACCATCCCCAGACAAAGTCCACAAGATCCAGACATTCCCCACACCGAAGACCGCAAAAGAGGTGCGATCATTCACTGGACTCGCCCAATTCTATAGAAAATTCATCAAAGGGTTCAGTGAAATTGGTCGACCTCTATTCAACCTACTCAAAAATGGGAACAAATTTGTTTGGACAAAAGAATGTGAGACTGCATTTCAGACCCTGAAGGACTCTATATGCAATGACGTCATCTTGCTGTACCCAGACTACAACAAACAGTTCCATCTTACAACAGATGCATCTGGTACAGCCCTGGGAGCTACCCTTTCCCAGGAGAAAGACGGCGTTCTACGACCAGTAGCCTTTACGGGCAGAGCACTCCATGACCACGAAAGGAATTATGGTGCCACCCAAAGAGAACTATTGGGAGTAGTATTTGCAATAGAGTACTTCAGACACTACCTAGAAGGAAGACCATTCGAGTTATATACTGACCACCAAGCCCTCATCCACATGTTGACAAAATCAGATAACAAAAACATGTGGGCAAGGTGGGCACTCAAAATTCAACAATTTCAATTCAATATCAGACACATAAGAGGCAAATTAAACATACCATCAGACGTTATGTCAAGACGAGACTACCCACTAGACAAGACACCAATGACAGATCCTCCACCAAAACCCAAAGCCATAAGGGTGCAACATAGAATTATGTTTGAGGATGACATACACACACAGAAATTCAAAGAAGACGAACCACCATTGACTCTACCAAAACGACTACCCAAATCAATACTGAAGAGAAACTCCACCCATCACTTCTATTGTGAATGTATGGAGGAAAACACAGAAGACATAGAAGAAGTAAAACGATTAACTCCCAACCTCAGAGCAAATCCTGACATCCCAAGTACCAAATTACATCATTTTGGGCTTCCACAAACAGAATACAAGGGACTGTTAGCAACCATAGTAGCCTCGGTACAACAGGAAGTGGATTCAGCTGCACGACCGGTCCCAGGCCACGCCCCACAGCAGCTGACAGTACCCTCTACATCCCTAGAAGCCCTATCAACATTCATAGAAGTGACTCAAACAGAACAAATAGAGCAGGTTGCGGCGACCCGACCGGTCCCAGGCCACACCCCGGCACCACAACCTAAGAAAACCACAGATAAACCAAAACCAAAGAAGAAAAATGAGAAGCCTAGAAGAGATGCCACAGACATGGCAAAACACTTGGCCAATCAGACTAATCATCTGATTGAAATGATAGAAAGCCTCTCTGACCCACAGATCTCCATACTCAACCTCAAAAGAGAACAGAGATATAATTTACATACGAAAGCTATCATCACGTATTTAGAGAACGGACAGGTACCCAACGACAAAAACAAGAAGGAGACGGAGCAATTTATCAAGATAGCTGATGATCACATCATGCTGAATGATATCTTGGTCCATATCAACACGGTACTATGGAAGAAACACAAGGAATTCTCATTCCAACCTGTCATCCCAGATGACATGAGACTTCCCATCTTGAAGCTTTTTCACGACCTCCCAATGGCAGGACACGCTGGCGCACAAAGAATGCTGTCGACCATGCTTCCCAAAGTATATTGGAAGAGCATGGCGGCCGACGTCCAGAAATTCACAGCGACCTGCCACGTCTGTTTGAAAGCCAAAAAGATGAACCTAACCAACAACCTGCCAATGACGGCCCATAGTACCCCTTCTTACCCATTCCAGTTTGTCCACATAGATGCCATAGGCCCACTACCACCAACACCGGGAAAGAACGTATACATTCAGGTAGTGGTCGACAGATTCTCTAAATTCTGCATAGCTTACCCTACTACATCATTGGACGCGGAAACAACTACCGCAGAATTCATAGAGAAGGTTGTTCTGGCCGAGGGTATACCAACATACCTCCAGTCAGACAATGGAACGTCATATAAAAATTCAAAATTCAGAAACATGACATCTTCCCTCAACATAAAACATGTCTTCAGCTCGGCCTATAGACCAAAATCGAACGGCCAGGCTGAAAGATATGTGAAGACGCTGTCTGAAGGCATACGGGCCTACTGTGAGGAACACCAGGACACATGGGATGTATTCCTACCACACCTCGTGTTCTCCATCAACAACACAGAGTCCGCCACCACTGCCTTCACACCGTTCTTCATTATGAAGGGAAGGAACCCAAACACCATAATAGACAACAAACTCAATCAGGAAGAAGAGAAAAGTCTAAATCTCCACATCATTGACAAACTAAAGAAAATAGACTACACATACAATCAGGTCATTGAGAACATCGAAAAGAGGACAGAACAAATGAGACAACAACACGACAAAAAGGCAAAACCTACAAAGGTGCAGAAAGAATCACTAGTGTATGTCAAGGTACCCCGACTGATGGATAGAACAAAATGTTTGAAACTTCAGAAGGTGTACTCTGGCCCATACATAGTGTGCAAATTCGTCTCAAAAACATCTGTCCTCCTCAAATCTGTCATCACAATGAAAACAATGAAAAACCCAGTCCATGTAGACAGACTGAAACTAGTACGTCACGTTAGAAATAACGATTTCATTCACAGACTCATTGACCCGAACGACGACCTCATAACCAAACTATGGAAGAAAGACGGAGATTCATATAAAGCGAGACCAGCGCTACTACAAACCAAAAATATATATAAAGCAAAGCCGGCCCACTCCAAGGTCAAGAGGAGGACACCGGTAGGACTAAAACCATAATATAAACTATAGAATATATAAGAGGAAAAGAGTTATCACCTATATTACATAAACACCAAAAAGCTCACTATATCATCGCTACTATCACAAAGAGACATCAACTGTCATATATTATCAACTTTAATATCAAAAGGAACAACACTGACTACTACGACTACTATTATCACTACTACTATTATAATGATTCACAAAGAATCACGACTTACACACCGATCATCAAAAGAAATACTGGAAATACAGTATTTATCACCATAAAGCGCACAAGCTTCATCAATTATTACTATTATTATTATTATCCATCTATACCCATTTCACCACACAAGTAAGTGGCAGGGCGACTCCATATTATTGCTGCTCCTTTAACAAACTGACACTTCAAATAGAACTATTATCAACATGTCAAAATCCGACATGAAAGGACAGTTTGCGCACTCTTATTAAAACCCCCCCCCCCATAGACCAGTGGAAAAGCGGTGTATGCAGGCGGCCGCCCGCATGCATCGCAGGTGTCAACAACACCAGGAGGATGACCGCAATCTGAGCCCTGGATGGCGCCACCACTGGAGCGCGCAAACAAAAGCTCCACTTATGGGAGTGTGATAACGACCAACATGGCAGGGTGACATAGCCACCACCCTGTACCCAGACCAAAGGGTATAAGTTCCCACACATCCCCCAATCTTTCCACAGTCACCCAGTGACCACACCCCTACACACATCGATTCAGTCAGGAGCAGACCACAGTTAATTTGGTAGATCCCCGCCAGTACTGCGCACTTACACTCATCCTTCACCAACTATCGACTATCAACTATTACTACTACAAACGATCGACTACTACTATTATTACTATCAAATCCCAACAACTCGGGAATCATGAGGTATACACTCTACCTCCTATTAATCATCACACACATCATTTACACGGCAGCACAACCAATAGTAAGGCAAAATATCGGCCTCATCTATGAACAGCTGCCGGGACAAATCATCACCGGTCATGACCTACACGAGGTCATACTGGCCATCCCCTACAACATCCCAATGGCTCCTCGTCCGAAGCCACTCATTTACAACACCATCAGGACTCTTCAACTGACTTCACTAGGACCCCACGACAGCCATGACGCCAAGATGTTACAACAAGCTGCTGACCTCGACCGACTACTACAAAACGTAGATATTAACATTATTAAGACTTTAAAGAACATTGCACACTTCCTCTCGGATCCTATTACTAACAGGCCAAAGAGAGCTATCCTAGGATTCTTAGGGGAGCTCTTTAAATCAATCTTTGGCCTGGCAACCACTAGAGACATGGATTCTATCATCAACGTCATACATCACCTAGATGCTAGAATTGGTACACTGGCCGACGTCAATGTTAAAACTGCACAAGGATTACATGACGTCACACAGCAACACCAGCAGTTTCTAGACACTTATATAAAACAACAGGACGTTGTGCAGGAATCCCTACTCAATATTACCGAATCCATAGATTCATGGTCTGATGATTTCTCCACAACCCTAACCTCCATCCAAGCCGACCAGGATCGTAGGATTACCCAATCAGCCATCATATCGGCTCAGGTAATTGTCCTAATGACCAGGATCGCCTACCAGCAAGGGTTATACAAGGTGGAAAATTCTCTCAGATTACTGTCTACTGGAATATTAGCACCGGATATGATTCAACCCACAGAACTGGCACTGAAGCTAGCCACCTTAGACACACAACTCAAAATTAGGAACCCAGGATCCGAGGTAACCATTATTGACACCGCATATTACTACTCACAACCAGTTGCACTATACACCTATTCCAAAACTCACCTATACATTCATATTAATGTTATCATTTCTGCCACAGACGCAGCATTTAACTTATATCAAGTAATTACAACTCATGTCCCCATTAACACCGAAAATACGACAAGTTCTGGATCTACCCTATTACACACTGACAAAACCTTCCTCGCTGTCAACGAGGCAGAGACATTGTACTTAGAGATGACAAACGCAGATCTGCTTACGTGCCAAGGCTCGATACTGAAAGTATGCGCTAGGACCATGCCTAGAATACGCAGTGACCAGCCAACCTGCCTCATGGCGGCCTTTAAAGGTGACCAGGCAGACATAGCCAGACTCTGCACATTCCAAGTACACCCTCTGAGACCCATACAAACCCGTGCTATAGCTATTGGTAAAGACAAATATTTAGTAACTACTAACAGGGAGTACTACCACGTCATCTGTCAGCACATGACACCAACTACTAAGAAAGCTTCGGCCTACGCAGTTATTGGTGTCCCATGTATGTGCCACTTACAGTTTGACTCATTGTACCTCCCAAACACCAAAATTCCTTGTAACGAATCCTCTTCTACACATTTCCTAATGCACGCGGCCAATACACCCATACTACTTGCACTCACAAACAATCTCAACATCACAGCATCATCACTACACCACGATCCAATACACATACCACATCTACATACACAAGCTATCATCAAATCTATGACAAACATCAGCAAGTTGTCATCAGACATTACATTGGACCTGGAACCCTTCACCAGGAATATCTTAATAGAAGCCACCAACGCAGCAGACATCTTAGACCGACCCATCCAGGACACACCCATACGAGAGAACATAGCTAGCTTCTTCGCTAGCCCGGTATGGAACTATATAGTACCAGTCACTTGCATTCTAAACGCCGTAGGATTCTTCTACTTATTATATGTATCCAAAGGAAAAGCACTATTCGCGACCATCCCAACCGTTAGTGCTCGACCCAACAACATTTCTTGGAAATTTATTAACCCCATCCCCCAGAGTGAAACCAAAGAAAACCACACTATCAATCTAGATCAATACGTTGATGCCCATAACATTTTTACCCTAATAATCGTAGCTTTAATCGTATACGCTGTTATCAAAACCATCTTCAAGTGTAAAAACAAGATTGCACGTCACCTTGGAATGACAAACTCTGGACATAAGACCAATCCTACTATTACGCTCAAAATTTACCAAGGACACGTCAATCACACCATCCCACTGCTATCCCTACCCTACGAACGTGACTCTATTGTTAATGAATTCATACCAACCCTGACGGCCATATCAGCCCTGTCATGCCCATACCCACGCATAAACATGACATGGAACGGCCCCATATCATTCAACATCAACGGAAAACAGAAGTCATACTATCTACCCAACCACATCATACTACCCCTAGCGGCACGGTTTTCCATCATACCGGCCTTGAAAGACGACACCACCACCACAGGATTAACCCTTAAGACTATTGAAATGGCTACATCCCTACATCCGACTGAAACCCAAGACAACATTGACATTGACCCTGACAGTGACAACACTACGTCACTTATCAAAAACCCAAAAGACATGACCACTACCGAACTATTGACAGCCATTGTTATGAAAAAGAGTGAGACAGGAAATGAAACATAAAAATTTAGTATAGAAGGTGATAACTCAAAACGAACTTCCTCCATTGCCCCTCGACATTGAGAATGAATATCAAAGATCAAGTATTGCCAAAGATCATCGCATAAACAAAATACACTGCTCAAAACCTATTATTTACATGTACTATCATACCATACTAAGTATTACACATGGCCTATGTAAACGCTTAGTACATTTGTATTATTATTGAAATGAATTTCTTACAGCTTCCTATCGTATGAATTGATTGTATTATAATCTAGGACGGAAGCGCGACATATAGAATCAGTACGTCACACTACTATTACCACCGTACCATGTATTATGTAAATTGGTATGGTTAAAAGCTTCCAAAAATGTATGATCATATAAATAGAACGGAAGCGAGACATATAGTACCAGTACGTTACCATTGAAATATTTTTAATTTACCACTGCATAACATGTATGTATAAAACACTGTAATACCTAGAAAATGTGATTAAGAACCTAGTCATAGTCAAATGTATAAGATAGATAGATACAAAAATCATAAAATACAAAAAAAATGTTCATACAAATACTTTTGAAGCGTGACATAACTCTTCCTCTACTACTTCGCGGCCTGCACGAGGGCGTGCAGGAGTTGTATTGGGGGGTGCTGTCACGCCACAAAACCCCTTATTATACCTTCATCAATTGTATTACGTCATATTACGTCATATTACGTCATAATTATGATTTATGATTATTAATATTCATATTTATTATTATTTGTAATACGTACAATACTTTATACATATTTTCAATCCATATGTCCATCAAAGTACACCTAGACGTCAGACATACCTATTTCTCACTAAGCCAAGCCAAACTAACCCCCATGCATAACTAATCCATAGATCACAAGCAGACCCTTATCCCAGGGACAATAGGTAACGGTCAGCCCCTCCAGACGACAAGGCACCGACCGGTCACCTATACACAAAACAAATGAACTATATGTTGACCCCAAGGATTAACTGTCAACACATAAAACAATGCTATAAAGCTGGACACCCTTAATCAGTGTGGCACCGCCAAAGCCACTTGAGCTGGCTGGAGACCACCTGGAGGCAGGCGACAAAGCCCCCATGTGTGCATGCTACTTATTATGTAATCCATTACCCATAATGCACTGGACCCAGGCTCCCCACCCGCGGTCCAGCGCACACCACATGTTAAAGCCATGAATATATAATTATCCAATCAAATGTCAAATGTATATTATCCAATGAAAACCACTGTTACATCTACTTCCGGTCACATGGGCACCCCCTCCACCTGCCGGGTACCTGTACTTATACCCCGGCCAGATGGAGGAGGAAATCACTTATCATCTTGCAACCATCAGTAACTTATATACTGAGCCCTAGTGACTGGTACTCTGATATTAATATTATTATTAATAAAAGATACCAAGTATTGAAACTGACGTCTCACCTCATCTTTACGCCCTCATTGATGTGGAAAGGGTTTTCCCTAGCCACAATATCATATGTAGTCTGAGTATTCTTGTCTCGATTTCTCACTTGTTATTCAAGAAATAAAAGGCCGCTCTTCAGCGTATACGCTGACCAGTATGCATTAATCATGAGGATTTTTCATACATTCCCGACATGATGCATGAATGGAGCCCTGGCGAGTAGATTGACCAGAGGGCATGCAGTGCATTAAAGCACGATGGGACTGTTCATTACATTACTGATACTTCTGTCAATGTAAATTTAGATATTTGATCTTCAAGCATTCATTTAAATATTTGATTCGAATCATAGTTGTACAAATGAGTATTTCAAAAGCATGGCTTAGGTGTTTTAAAAAAAATCGTCGCCTCCTGGCAGAGACGAAGCTGTGCCGGTACACACGGATGAGAGGATCTGCTGGGAGATTGACACCTCCCTACACTGATATTCTTTGGCTCCCTGTACGACCAATCTCTCAGTCACTATAGTGCCTAACCAAGTTAGGGTAGTTAATATTGTCAGGTTGGTCAGTACAGACTAACTCACATTAGTCTTCTCCATTTCAATTAGTTTTAGGCTTAGTCCTTTTGAGTAGTGTATTAGTCATATGTTGTTATGCCTCAGTCATTTTTGAACAGATTAGATTTAGATTAGATTTTTTATTTAGCAGAAATTATCAAATACAAAGGGAATTTCTTTAAAAAAAATGTCAAAGATGGTACTAGACTGAAATATTGAGTCGCCATTAGATCAGTGTTCAGTGTGAATAGTGGGATAGCCACTACAGACTAAGGGCTGGGGAATTTATATTTCTGTAGCGTAGTGGCATGGCATGGAATGAGTGGCTCAATTAGTGCAATGAGGCCGCCTGTGGTGTGTGATCCGTCAGCACAGGGGGCCAGGGTCCTCCGTCATCCAGCACCCCCTGGTACTAAGTACTGCTGCTGCTGCACCCCCCAGATAGGTCGGGGGTTGGGGTGGGGTTGGGGGGTGGAGCTCCCTATCAACTACCATCCCTGCCCGCACATCTTATATGTCTTTATTATAAAATCATCATCATCATCATCGTCATCACCAGATCACCATCATATTTTACAACTGTTAAATAGCTCTATATTACTTCTAATCTCTGTACATCTGCCCTGGTCTACCTCCCTGTCAGGATGAGACCTCGTTACATGCCTAACAGAAGGTGTTAACAGGGGACATAAATATTTCCTAATATTGGACATGCCTCCCCTTAATTCTCCATACGTCATATTTTCTGATTCGGAGCTCCAAGGAAAGCACATCTTCTAAGTTAACTACTGTTCAATTTGTTCAGGTCCCGACAAGAACGTTTTTGATCCCACACTTGTGGCTTCATCAACACACATCTACTACAGGGGCTTGTTACACATCTCAGATATTAATCACAGTTTTGAGCCTAACCCTTTATGGGCCGCATAGTGCTTTAGAGAAGTATGCCCTCGGTTTGTTAAGATGCATGAATGCAGCCCTCATGGGAATCCCAGTGCAGAATTTATGCATCATGCTGATCTATCGGGGTTGATACACTCCTGTAGGGTCATCATGATACGTCCTCACCAGTGCTGCATTCATGTGCATGAACACAAAGTGCATACTGCATTAAATCACAATGTTACCCTTAGTTTGGTCATGGAAGGCGATTAAGCAGTCCTACTCCAATCGAGATGCACAAAAATGCACAAAAATGTGGTGAAATAGATAGCGTCAATACCATGCTGTGCCAGAGTAACGACTTGAATTCATACAATTTCAGCTACAGAAGATATCAACCAAATAGTTTTGCTTTTTCCTATCTACTGTAAAATCTATAAGCAGCGGAGAAGTCCTCTGAATGTTGACTTTATACTGAGAAAAATGATGTTCACAACAGATATGAGCTGTTCGTTGGCATAGATACAACTCTGTGACGTCCCAGATATCTATCCCATAATTCCACCTGACTGCACATGCGCAGTAAGTTTGTGACGAGTCTGTGCATATCGGGATATCTCTAACACTGTAAGTGTGGTGTATCAGTGATTCAGTCGGTGTCCTAGTGGGGGAAATCGGAACTACATGACGCCTCCTGGTGGGGCTGATAAGGACTAGAAGTTTGAAAGTGTAGTGATGAGATCTCTTGAAATGTGCTTGGAGAGAGTCTCTCATATCTGAATATGCACATTCACATATATAAATGTCTCCATTACCCTATCCCTATCGGTATCCCCAGATTCCGCCTCCCTCATTTGCAGCACCGATGGACGCACACAATAGCATATTTCAGTGCAACTATTAATCCCTTAAGGAACACTGTCAGAAGTAACTGTAGCTGCACAGTGTGTTATACTGTAGAATAACAGTATAAAAGTATGTACTTTTAGTTTCAAAACCAAAAATACGTTGTAGTTATGGGAGGAATACCCAGCTGTATGCGAAATACAGTGAAGGGAGCCTTATAGGTAGTTCTTATCAGTCCCTTCACTGAATACCCCTACAAGGCTACAGCTTGATACAAGGCCTATAACTACTTTATACCACTAGCTGTATGCAGTATACACGAGGTGTGAAATGCTTTGTTCTCTGTGCCCGCTGTGGTATATGTTCTTTTATACTGTAGATCTACAGTATAACCCACTGTGCAGCTGCAGTTACTTCTGGCAGTGAAGGCACCATGCTTTGATATGATATGCAATGTGTTGGCGTTGAGCATGAATGCAGTACTGGCGAGTAACTCGCTATAGCTGCATTCCTGTGGGTAGGGTGCACAGCTTTTAGGTTGGGGCTGGGAGGCTAGAAGTTCTACTAGGAGAGGCTGGTGAGAGCCGCTCATGCTGTGGGGGGGGGGGCACAAGGTTGGTGACATCGATACATAGATGTGTACGTGCAGTGCTACGTGCACGTACCCCTCCACACCTACCCGTCATAATTGGCAATTAGGTCTTTAAGGGCGGTGCAGTGCTCTAATGTACTATACCCTTTGTTGGCATGATGCATGCATCCAGCTAAGGCAAGTCTACTAGCCTGGGATACTTTGATGCATCATGTCGACTCTCTGGGAGTCATCAACCCTTCACCTTCATGCATCTCCCTGATGGTGAAAGGCATGATTCATTAAAGCACTATGTGCCCCTTATATAGTTCGACTCAACTACCAAGGTCTCATTAGACACTTTCCACTCAGATATGGCCTCCCCCCCCCGGTTTCCAGGCCCTCTCTCCTCGGTAGATCTACCCCAGCCAACACACCACGATGGCCATATTATACATAGGGGAGCCCTGGGGGAATTGGGACACTAAATTGTTTCATGAAGAAAGGCTCCCAATAAACCTTTCATTTGGACTATTTAGATTCACCCTAGCCTGCCATGATTTCCGTCTAGGGCCTTTTGAAATTTTGAGAAATTTCAGGGAGAACTGGGACACTTTGAGGAGAACTGGGACACTACCTGGGGAGAACTGGGACACACCAGGGAGAACTGGGACAGTGTAAATAGTGTGATTATTAACCAATGAAACATCATTTTGCTTTACTTTAAGTTCATTATGATCATATGTAACATATTAGCTTCAGTCATAGGTCTGAGAGAAAAATAATTAAAGCACAATAAATCTTCACCCGGAGTGTCCCAGTTCTCCCCGATAGTCAAGAGTGTCCCAGTTCTCCCTGCAATGAGTGTCCCAGTTCTCCCCAGGTTGAGATTTTTAAGAAAAATTTTGATACAGTTCAAAATATGCTTACCGTAAATTCTCGCGTAGAAGCCGCGGCTTGTACGCGAGTCAGACTCAGCTTTCTTTTGATACCAAACATGCCTATATAGGGTGCGGCTTATACGAGAGTTTTTATTAGTATACTACAGTACCAAAATCGTAATATTCAGACCCCCTCTGCGGCTTATATAATTTGTCAAAGTAAGGGGTGCGGCTTATACGCGAGTTAGGCTTATACGCGAGAATTTACGGTAACTGTGCTTTTGTAAGTAGTTGGTCATTTTGCCATCTATCAATGCGACATAATGCAACACAAAAATATTTTCTCATCAAAAGGTAACACTACGTAAATGTAATCGTCAGAGACCTGAAAAAAAACCTTTTTTTTCCTTAAAATGTTATAATCTGTTATAGTTCTAAGTATAATAACATCACAGTAATTTTTTTTATCATAAAAAAACTTTAATATTATTGGCCCAAAAAATAGCATCGGTGGCTATGCATTAAAGTTATAAATTGGTTATGGGCAGAATACACAGTGTCCCAGTTCTCCTTTGTCCCAATTCTCCCAGGGCTCCCCTATAGCTGACTTTACCTTCTTTTAGTTCAAACTCTTCTTTTAGTTAAAACGTTTTAGTTTTACCTTCAGACTTGTGTCATTAATTAAGTCTTGTGGTGGTGTGCATTTCGGCTACACGATGATTTGTATTCTGGTAGAAACATCCCCTCACTGGACCCCTATGCTGATGTCCATACTTCCTTTATCTACGCTGTTAGAAGCAGATGTAGCTGAGCAGTATAATGAACTGTTGGTTTACAGTATAAAATGACGTACTTTTAGTTTCACTATTTACACTGCACACTACCTCTTCTGTCTATGAGAACCATGATATTCATTATTTCCATGTTGACTCGATCATATTATGATGTCTGAAATTGGGTGTACATCCAATTGTACCTCTGTGCCAAAACACATTGATTTGTGCACCATACATTATCGCGCAGATAAGCCTCATTATCTCAAACAACATTACTCTGAATGCTAATAAAGTCAGTAGTATTGAATAAACGTCATTTGGATCCTTTGAGGGCCGCATAGTGCTTTAATTAAGATGTTATTGCCGTTGTCGTCGTGATCCATGATAATAGACGTGGAGAGTCTACTCGCCAGGGCTGCATTCATGTCGACCTGTCAGGAGTGTATCTATCCCTGGGGATGGGCATGATGCATGAATGCAGCACCGGCAAGTCAATTGCCAGGGCTGCATTCATGCATCATGACGACAGAGGGCAGGCCATGTTAAAGCACTACACGGCCCTTAAAGGGTTAAGTTAACCCTTTAAAGACCGCATATCACTAAAAGATGACATTTGTCATCATAATGCACAATGCAGCCATGGCAAATAACTCGCCTGTGCTGCATTGCTGCATCATGCCGATCTTCAGGGAGTGCGTCAAGACAGTAGGGTAGGCTTGGGGACAGAGAGACAGAGAGACAGAGCGGTGGAGAGAGACACAGAGGTGGAGAGAGACAGAAAGAGGTGGAGAGAGACAGAAAGAGGCAGAGAGAGGCAGACAGAGAGGCAGACAGAGAAGCAGAGAGAGGTGGAGAGAGGCAGAGAGAGACTAGAGAGAGGCGGAGAGAGGCAGAAAGAGGTAGAGATGCTTGAATGCAGCCCTGGAAGGTTACTTGCCAGGGCTGCATTTATGCATCATAACGACCAAGGGCGTCATATATTAAGGCATCATGCCGTCCTTAACGGGTTAACTGAACACTCAATACTAACAGCCAATTAGTGCCCCCTGCTGTCCCAATAACGGAGTGGAGTTTCCTATCTGGGGCTGAGGTGGGATGTAATGTAAAAACGGCGGGCATGTCTGTCAGCTCAAAGTGTGAGCTGTCAGCCGGCCAGGTTTGAAAAAGATACTCCCCCACCACCCTCACGAAATCCTACACACACCCTGTCTGTGTTACAAATTATAGGGGCACCTCAAAATAATTAACATGGGGCAGCATAGCATTTTAGTGCGCTATTCCCTTTGTCTTCATGATGCCTGGATGACGAGTAACCCGCCAGTGCTGCATACTACAGGGTTAATATAGACCAAAAGCGGTAACATGGATGCACTAATCCAGTGCTGGTGAGTTACTCGCCGGAGCTGCGTTGAGGCGTCATGATCAGGGTTGGGAGCATTGCACCTTATAACTTCTATATATATGTCACTATGTACCATCATTTCACGATAAAACCCTTTACTTGAATAAGATGTGAATGGACAATCTTCCAGTAGGGTGAGACATACTCTCGTTCCCAAATCCTTCCGAAGGAAGGCTCTGGGGACAGCCAAATGACCTTGAACTTTGGATTTTGCTGGGTCTGGGCAACCCCTGCTGGTAGGCTGGAACCAGCGAACAGGAACAGGAAATGGAACCAGAATGTATGATGGTATTTTTAGGTAGATTTACCATCAGCCTTTCTGGTTCCATTTCCTGTTCCTGTTTGCTGGTTCCAGCCTACCAGCAGGGGTTGCCCAGACCCAGCAAAATCCCAACATTTGGCAGTTACCAGAGCCTTCCTTCGGAAGGATTTGGGAACGAGAGTAGGGTGAGACAGGGAGGCCGGCAGGCAGGTACGGAGGCATGGATGGTAAAAGGAGGACAGGCAGGAGAAACAGGGAAGGAATCCACCGCGAAGTCCCGAAGTCCCGGGTGTGAAGTGAAGGAGGATGAAACAGGGTTGAAAGCTATATGTGCTCTATCCTTACACTAATACTCCAGTATAAATACATGAGCAGTAGAATCTACTGTGAATTTACAGTAGAAAGTATAGAATTCTAGGGCTAACTATTTACAGTGCAGTCCAAGAGCAGAGAATGTGAGCAGATGACAGAAACGTTCAATTAAGAAAAAGACACGAGGAGCTAGGCATACATAGGCAAAGGGGGGAAATGTAATGTTGCGGATGGTGTGAGCCTTGTGCCTTGAGTGTAAACATTGGGTGTTACCATCAATGCCAGTTTGTAATACAACAACTATCCAGTAGAAAATGCCTGCTTGAGAGAGGATTGGGAGAGATGGAGTAGGAAGGGAGGGAGTGAAACCAGGAGCTAGGTAGAGAGGCAGACGTGTAGTGACATAGAGAGACTAAGATAAGCAGGGAGACAGGCAGTCAGAGACACAGAGTCAGGCAGCTTGATGGAAACAGTGACAGAAAGACAGTTAAGTTGGAATGAGGAAAAGCAGAGAGAGCAGACCGGGGGTGAGGGACATGGAGAGGCAAAGAAACAACACAAAGAGGGAGACAGAGATACAGAGAGGCAGAGAGCCAAGAGGTAGAGAGGAAAAGAGACAAGCAGAAATGCAAAGAGGCAGAGAAGCAGGCAGGCAGGAAGAAAACCAGATAGGCAGAGAAAAAGATAGGCATGGGGGACAGAGAGGCAGAGAGACAGAGAGAGGAGGAGAGAGACAGAGAGGTGGAGAGAGACAGAAAGAGATGGAGAGAGAGAGAGAGAGAGACAGAGAGAGGCAGAGAGAGGCAGACAGAGAGGCAGACAGAGAGGCAGACAGAGAGGCAGACAGAGAGGCAGAGAGAGGCAGAGAGAGGCAGACAGAGAGGCAGAGAGAGGCAGACAGAGGCGTAGAGAGGGCAGAGAGAGGCAGAGAGAGGCGGAGAGAGGCAGAGAGAGGCAGATAAAGGCAGAAAGGGGTAGAGGCAGGCAGGCAGAGGCAAACAGCAACACTGTGGGGTGGAACTGGGATGGAAGCCATGGTGTGTGGCGGGCGTCTTGAGTAATGCCGGTGTGTGGTACAATTATCCAGCGGAAACCTTGGCTCGGTCCCTAATTGGTGCAGCGGCACCTGCCAGGTGTCAGGGGTGAGGAAACAGTTATTAAATACCCCACTAATGCCTAATTAGCGACATAATGACGCCTTTAACAAGGACGCCGGGTTTGGATCTCCGCCTCGTGTTGGGGTTTAATTAAGGCCAGGCCAGCTCATTAACGCCTGAGTGATTGTCTCAGTGAGGGGGCCACCAACAACACCCTCCCCCTCTCGTACCACGCATGCACACCCTCCACCTACCTCCTACTCAGAGAAAAGGAACAGCGTCAAAATTGAGTCCAGGTTGCCTCCAGAACCCAGAGAGCTATATGACTCTCCCAAGTGACTCCCTCAGGTCAACCAGAGAGTCACCCAGGCTCCCTTAGGCGACCTGGATTCCCCTCGAGAAGGGAGTCATTCTGGAGGCAACCTGGACTCCATTTCCACGCTGTTTCTTCTCTGTGTGTACCTATACAGTAAAAAGTTGTTGTTCGTGAACAGCAAAATGTAATGTAACTATACAGTACTTTAGCTGTAAAGAATATTACAGCAAATTTTGCTGTACATGTACAATTCTGTTGCTGTAGATGAAGGTTCGAATCCCATAACTAGCAACCTGAGGGAGAGAGTAGAGAGATTGAAGGAAGTACCATACTCCATAGCCAAGGAGATTTCTTGACTTATATGACATGCTCTATCAACATATAGAATGAGAAAATGATATATACTCATCTCTTGATAAGGAATGTATATAATTTATGAAGTTCATTTGTCGTTGGCATCAGGGTGAGTTTCGAACCTTAGCAGCTCCACAAATATGACCTGATTTTTTCAAAAGCCTATTGATACAGGCTACATATATAAGTGACTGTCCCACTAGCTCAGTCGGTAGAGCAGTGGGTGATGCTGTTTGAGGCTGCAGGTTCAAGTCCGACAGGGAACTGTCAAACAAACTACATTGCCCCTAAAGCAGTTTTTAAAGTAATATATTTTGGTACACTGAAATGTTACTTTTGATATAGGGCATCCAGATTACACTCAAACCAATGGCAGTTCAGTGCTTATATAGTGCATTACTGCAATAGGATATTTTTCATATCAACCCTTAAGACACATCCAGTCTAGTTCTAAAATTGCCCCCTCCCCCCAGGGAACCTGTGCTGACCTCTTTACCATTCACACTAAGTCAGAGGTGTTTCAATGCACCTGATATACACTGCAGGATTCACTGGTGTAATGGTCATTGTTCGGGACTTTGGGATCAGAAGCTGGGAGTTCAAATCTCCAAGATGCCCAATGTTGAATATACATAAACCTGTGTTAGAACTCTTATTTCTTTTATAAATATTTAAAAACATTTAGTATGGATGGCGACTATTTGTTAATGGTTCATAACCTTTATGAAATGTTCATGTAGCATTTTCCTAGTGTTTTTGGGCATAGAAAACATACTATCCCTCACATGGATGAGTAGAAATGGTGCCAATACTGAGAGTAGAATCCCAGACCTTCAGGTCCTGGTTATAACAGTAGGTTTTGCTGTAGGTCTACAGCAGAATTTACTGGAACCAAAGTTGCCCCAAATATTCACTGTACACGAACACTACTTACTTCTAACAGTGTACCCCTTCCCTCCCCGCCTCCCTTCCTTGTACTACACATGGATACTCTCCTCCCTACCCTCAACCCTCCTCCCTACCTCTTCCCTTCCTGTCTCCCCTCTTAGTCTGTATCACTGCCTGCCAGTCTGTTTCTTTGTCTACCAGTGTCCCTGGCTGCCGGTCTGTTTATCTGGCTGCCTATCTGTTTCCCTGTCTAGCTGTCTGTATCTCTCCCTTCTTGTCTACTTCTCCATCGGTCGGTCTGTCTCTCTTTCTACCTGTCTGTTTTTAGACTTAAACATATATCATTAGCACGTTAACCACCCATAAACAGTGGACTTTTATTAACCTCACAAGTGTCTCGGTCTTACATTAACACAACAAGATGAGGATTGCCTGTACTGTGGAAGCTCTAATGTCAACATGCAAAAAATGGATAAACATGTTTCCTCATCTCGATGATTGCACCGACCACATTGCTCATGCATGACCATACTATGTGTTAGACAAGAATGCCCTGCCTTAATGACATGTATAAGAAGTCAATAATAAATCAAAATGATACTATGCAATTGCCTGGTAATAGATGGTGGTCATTCAGTGTCACTGTCAGTGATCATGCTATGGCATTGAAGCCAAAGCCAATAATACCCATACAACATCACCATGCCTCTAAGGGGTAAAGACTAACGATTGAGATGCTGGCCCCGGGAGCCAATGGCCCATAATTTTGAGTCCGGGCCTGTTTCTTTTCCCCAGAAATACCTTCTCATATTGGCCGGGGTGGCCCAAAGGAGATTTTGCAAAATATTTGAAAGGAATATACCTGATAAGTATAGTGATGTAATTTGTTGTTTGAAAAGGAAGCAATTTGGTCTCATTTTAACATAGGTAAATTAGGGATATATTTGATTTTCTCTTTGATAAAAGTAAAATGTATTCCCTGGCCCACAGCTAAAAGTCAGGGCCCATAGGTTTTTGGAGCTACGGGCCCGGTTGGCCTACAGCTGATAGAATTAGTGTCTACGCCTGCCTCTTATATTATAGGGGGACATTATAGGTGAAGTGTACCATATTGGTACCCCGGTAGCCATAGTTACCCCACCCTACCCTATAGATTCTACCTCAGTTCTATACACCCTCATCATTATACAGGGTGTCATTGACGACGTCTAACCCGCTAATAAGGGCTGCAGGGTGCTTTAGTATGCTGTGACCTTTATTGGTATGATGCATGAATGACTCATGCTGCATTCATGCATCATGCCAACCAGTTGGGAATGTATCAATCCTGTATGGTCAGCATGATGCTTTATTGCAGGATTGGCGAGTTACTTAAGAGTTACTCTCCAGTGCTGGATTCATAGATTATGACGATGAAGGGCACATAGCGTATTGAATGACTATGCGGTCCTTAAAGGGCTAATTACAATCAGGACTCGGCACGTGGTGAAGGTCAAGGTTTGACATTGAGTGACCTTGACGGAAGTCTCGCTGCGTGGTCTCGTCTAATTAGGGTTTACCCGTTAAGGAGCAGACAACAAAGGCGACCCCTGGTGGGAGAACCGGTAATGATGCTGTGACGTCATGAACTGTCATGGCTGCCTAGCAACAACATCTAGAATAATAGTCCTGTTATAACTAACAGAAAATGCAGCTGGAAACACACTTGCATGGTAATTGGAAGGTCCCATGTTGAAGCCCTATCCTGAGACTCAGATTTCCTTTCTTTCTGAGATTGGTAACATGAGTAGCACAGAAGTGTGTGTAAATTAAGCGGCGAAAGGTGAAGGTGAAGGTGAAGTTGGAAAGTTAGTGATAAGTCGAGCAACGACAATCGATGCCTGTGGACATATATATACTCTCGTTCCCAAATCCTTCTGCATATGAATTTTTCTGGGTTTGGGCAACCCCTTCTGGCAGCTTAGAACCAGCGGATAGGAACCAGAATGTATGCTGGGAGTTCTGAAATTCATGTATTTTTTATTCAGTAAACAAAGGTCGTAAGTGATTTCTTTAGCTCAAAACCATCATTAAGCCCTAAATAGGTATATCAATGCAATATTATGTAACCTCAATGTTCACTGCACAAACCAATTTATTTTTACCTGTCAATATTACAGGAGAATAGAATGCAGGTAGTGCTGTTGCCTAGCAACAGCCTATTCTCTGCTAAAATGAGCAATTTCAGCTATTTTCCCCATAATTATAATCACCCCCTAACGCTTCAAAGTGATCATATTTTTGTAAAAAGATGTGAATGGCCATATGTAATCACAATTACATTATATCATTAGAATAATAGGAACAAAATATATTGTTTTATTGAAAAATATATTTGGGAAAATATTATTACATCACTTACGACCTTTGTATACTGATAAGAAATGCATCAAATCAGTTACGATTTTTGTATACTGACCTATAAAATGGTCAAATCTGAAAAATTCCAAAAATTGTGGAAAAATCTTTGAATAAAGACAAATCTCAAAGCATAAAAAAAAAGAAGTTTTTTTCTCACTTACGACCTTTGTATTCTGAGGCGACGCCATCATTTCTAGTTGCCATGGCAGCCATCTTCCTTGAAAACAGTATGGAAATAGGGCTGAAAAAGAACAAAGTGTCAAATGATATAATATGCTGAACTTAGCTCTAACTGTATCCTATAACAGATAATAAAAATGATCGCATTCAAAGAAAAATTAGATTTACTGGAAAAGAACCTATAAGACTATAGTGATGTAGGAAAGATTTGGTTGTACGAGGAATTTTTAAAGTCTGTTTTCAGTTTAGAGTTCCTGAAGAGCTAGCATCAAAACCTTCCATTTAGAATAATGGAATGGCTTGGACCATGGCAACCAGAAAGTTTCCCATAGAAATGATTTATTTACATTCCAAATATAGAATGGAAGCAGCAAAGATAGGACGGTTCTAAGAAGACTACCGTACTGCTAATGCTGCTTCACCACTATGACCTTTTACACAGAACCTTATAATTAAGACCTTAGCACCTCGGTCTATCCCCTATGTCAGTGACCTCACTCTCCAATATGGTCTGAGCCTGTCTCTGTCTGTGAGTTGGACACCAGTGGTTGTAGGTACTTTAGAATGGAATAGAAATAAAGAAAAAGGGGGGTTTGGGGCAGGGCCCCTGATATACAACAATATTACAAACTAAATGTATATAATATATTGAAACCCAGAGGAAATCCATCTATTGTAGCCTAATAGAGATTATAGGGCATTTTTTAAGCCGAAGTGGTGGCATAGCCACCTAGTGATGCCGCCAGGCACCACCAGGGCGAGGTATATGATGCTTGCACTTGACCAGAAGGCAGAATGGGCGCCACCATCTTGGATTAAGGAGTCCCAACACATTGTGATAACAATAATATAAAAATCAACCTTTGATGGGTCCTCAGGTTGATTATTATCATACATATCCCCCCTATAATGGACCCAAGGAATTCAATGGTTCTATTGGTTTGTGGCTAATACAGCTGGTTGCCTAGCAACAGCTATTCTAATTGTTTATCTGCCTAGCAACACACATTTCCATGGTCCTGAGGTTGATTATAATCATACATCCCCCCCCCCTAGAAAGGAGTTCGATAATTTCATTGGTTTGTTGCTAATACAGCTGGTTACCTAGCAACAGCTGTTCTACTGGTTTATCTGCCTAGCATAGTGACAGGTTAATTAATTAAAAGAATAATGACAGTTGTGACGTCACCTTTCATCGCACTGATGTCACACAGTGCCTGAGGCATTTTTTTTATGTGGCCACAACCGCAATTCTTGTTTAACAACAGGGGGTCGAAATTCCACTCCACCCTAGCAGGTTGAAAATAAATGCATTGGCAGCACAGGTTTTGACAAGATCTCAGGCTATAGGGTGCAAACAAAAGTCCACAATCATATTTCACCTGCCGAAAGGTAGTGCTATCTAGTATGCTGTCCACACTACCTCTTTGTAGAGTCTATTGGGAGGTGAAAGATGACTTTGGACTTTTGTCTTTGGACTTTTATTTCCCTATAGCCTACTCACACACCAACCTGAGGCCTTGTTAAAACCTGTGGTTGGCACCGAGTGCCTGATAACCATTCATTATTAGGTTTATTATATGATATTTCAACTCAAATGTCTTTAATTACCTTATATAGGTCCTAATTTCGCTATTTTGAAGGATATATACGTAGACTAGATCGAGCAAGGTGGGCGCCATGTTGATTTTAATATCCCACCAACCCTGGTCTCTGATTGGTCGAGCTGAGCTGGGAGCATTCATTATTTCAAATCGACTAAACCACTATACGAGTGTACTCACACAAGAAATTATACCCAAGAATGTCTTTTCTTCTGTAACTCGGTAAATAATGGCCCTACGGGGCTGAAAATCTGCCTATAGACTCCTTGTTTCACCCCCTTCTGTTACCAGCGCCTCGACGGCGTAGCAGGTAGAGCGTCCGATTTCAACTCTTGAAGTCCCAAGTTCAAATCACCATGAACCCTCGGATTTTATGGGTAACGAAATTTCGGAATGACTCCCGTCAACCGCAAGAGTGCCGATATCCACTGGAAGAGTGCCAATATCCACCGCAAGAGTGCCGATATCATTAGAGATAAGTACAGGGATATCCCAGAAAAAGCACGATGAGTGGCCCAATCGTATAATAAAGCATAGTAACACACAGACCAGGTGAAATCCCCCCCTCCCTCCCCCCCCCATAATGTTAAAAAGATGATCACTCCATTAGGTCAGAATTGTTGATTCAGCTAGTAGAGAGGAGATGCTAATTACAACTGTTAGATGGGAGGTGAGGCTATGGTGAATTATAGGTAGTACACTGAAAAAGTAAACTCGTCTGCAGACTTTTCTAAGTGACAAGGAAACGGGTCTTCTTGCTGGAGTTGTCAGATAGAAGACCCACTTGGCATATGTCAGTCCAAAACCTGACATTTGCCAGCTCCAGACTTGGAACGGCACCAACCCTAACATTTCCTAAGGGTCAGCAGATCTATGAATGCAGGCTCGGCAAATAGACTTAAATCCATATTTCATCAAATATCGTGTGAATCGCCCCTGTACTACCAGCGAGTTTCTTCAATTATAAATTATCATTTTCAAAAATGACATAGTACATGGAAGCAATATGAACCCCTTAAAGGTTGCGGAGTGGGCTGGTAAGGGATCTGGAGAAGGCTACTACCATGTTTAACATGTTACATTTATCAAGAACTATGATAAGTCAGGATATGTCTTGCTAATTATCTCTAACATCTCCATTTGTTAGTTCATTCATAACTCAATTTATTTATCTGTAAAATACAGAGGCCCATACTCAAGTACAGTACTTAGTTAACCCAAACATACTGTATTATGTACTTTCAAGCCACTAATACTGTATAATGCAGTAATTTCCGTTGCTTTATGGTGGCTGGATATTTAACAACTGGTACATCTACAGTAGATTCTACTCATCGTGTACCCTAATACCAACCATATAGATTCTACCATCACCTTTCACCTCGCACATGTACAAAATGTACTCAGCTTCATCATATTTCACACACAACATGGATATTTAATTATAACTTCTCCTCTACCGCAGTTTCCTTTCTGGCTACAAAAAGACTTTCAAGACATATTCAGTGATATTGTATGGAAAACTATACCACCCACATCCTGACTACATCCGCCAACCCACACCAACAAAAGATCAAGCCTCACCGACACGACTTTGATCTCACCCCTCACTCTTTACCAACTGCCAACCCTTTAATGGCAGAATAGTGTTTCATAGCACTCTATATGATTATGCCAGCTTGAGGTATGCATGTAGCTCTGAGGAGTACCCAATGGATCATGCAAACCCTAAAGATTTGATACATTCCTGATACACTCCTGGCACACTCCTGATGCACCAGCACAGTGTCAGTGGATCACTCACTAGTGCATCATAACAACAAATGGAGATGCAGCCTTGATGCATCATGCTGTCATCAGAGAGTTAACACCTCTTCTACACATATAGTTCACTTCCCTCAGAGTGTTAAACATTGCTTTCTCATGTTTGTGATTTGTTAAACCGGTCGTGAACACACAAAGGTGTGAATACAACTGCCGTCAACAGACGGATAAATAACGCTGCTGGCCACACAGGGACAAGGGGGGTGGGGGGGGGGGGGGGTACTGGATCATGCCATAGCGAGAGGTGGCGCCAACCATTGACACCAATAGGCTCTCTCTATGGATACGGCCATCCTTATCTTCTGATAAATAACGCTGCTGGCCAAATAGGGGTAAGGGGCGATAGGGTGAAGGGGGCACGGGATCATGCTATACCGAGAGATGGTGCCACCCATTGAGATCAATACTGTCTCTGTATGGCGCCCATCTTTATCCAGCATTGAATAATCTATATGAAAATTCCATGCAGTTGATCTTCTATAATACTAATACTATAATCTGTATACCTAGAATCTGCTAGGAGATTGACGCATCTACTAGGGACTTGAACCCTGCAGAGAGGCTTTCTGATCCCCTCCTCTGGTGCAGAATGACACAGGACATCCCCCCATGTATACCTCATGTAGAGATGGCGTGTTAATGATGCTGATGTGGGAATTGAGAAACTGCCACTCATTATTTTTGTGTGTTTAAAACGACATTAATCAGGCAGAAACATCCTGATAACTGGGAGTGCAAGGAGTTAAAGTTAACGCTTTAAAGGTGCAGATCTCGGTACCCCTGCAGTGGCAGTCGGAGTGGAGCCGGGACAGGTACTCAGCCCTATATATAGGGGCGCTGGGGCTTTAAGGAGTTAACGCTTTAAGGCCGGCATGTCGTTAAATAAGAACATTTTGTTGCCATTTGCATCAATGCAGCCCCGGCGAGTAACTCACTGCATTGGTGCATCATACCGATCCTGTAGGCATCTCTCCAACCTGTAGGGTCAGCATGATGCTTGAATGCAGCCCTGGTGAATAACTCACCAGGGTTGCATTCATGCATCATGACGATCAGAGGCACGATACATTTATGCATTATAATGCTATCCTTAAGGATAGGGAATACCCTCCTCTTTGAGGGAAAAAACACAACTTTAATCATCTATAATTTGATGAGATTTCATCTGAGCATCACTTATTATACACCATTATGACTACATATCATACCCCTTTCGAATTCCTTGGATTGAAATTGCCGTTGCTAGGGATGGAATTTGAATGGAACAAAAAGATTCTTTTTCTAGGTTATTTTCCTTTGAACAGGCCCATGGGATGGAATGTTATCCTTATTAACAGTTCTGATCAATGAAATGTAACCTAGACATAATAGGGATAGGGTGTCTCCTTTTATGGAAATTCACATTATTGAGGTCTACAGAGTCCTTAAAAGTAGGAAAATTGGAAAATAATGATAATTTTTCAACTTTATTGATTTCCCCACCCGAATTTTCTTACTTTGAACAGCTGTGAGAGAGAGAGAGAACATGAGAAACAGAGGGAGGGACAGAGAGACAGAGAAGGGCGCATGTTTATTCTGATACTACTGCATCCCAGAACGTTCATTGCCAACCAGTATGAATACCTTACTGTCACGTTTAAGCGCAAGATTTTCAATATGCGCCTGTTTCATAAAAACGCAGGAGGTATATAAGGCTCAAAAACGTGACAATTACGGTATGCGAACACAGAGGAAAGAAACAGCGTCAAAAGGGAGTCCAGGTTGCCTCCAGAATGTCTCCCCTCTTTAGGGGAACTCGTGCTGCATAAGGTAGCTTAGGTGACTCCCTGGCTGACCTAAGGGAGTCACCTAGGAGGGTTACGCACCTACCTGGCTCACCTAAGGGAGTCAAGTAAGGATCTAGGCTTTCACTCTACTCATTCCGGAGTCAACCTGGACCCCCTTTTGACACTGTTTCTTTTAGCTTAGAAGACCAGACGCTTAATAGTGCGACTACGGTAGGTAGGCTGCCCTTGTGAGTATAGACCTCTGGTGCAGAGGGGCATGTTTGCATGCGGTGTTAAGAGTTAAGTGTCCCTCCCCTACCCGTGGGTCACCGCCCCCTCCCGTCCGCCCCATTACCCCCTTATACAGGTTATCCAGGTGAGGGGGGCCCTGGAGGTACAGGTAGGCCACCCGGGACGTGGTGGTAAGGGGCTAGCACTGGGTGAGGTTGGGGAAGGTAATATATTATATATTATATCATATATCAGAATATCATGTTTGTATACAGTTCATGATGTTAACATAATATATGTGCCTCTACATGGGTAGCCCTATTTTTGACCATGTCGCCATGTCGAATTTTAGTCAAAGGGCCATGTCGTCGTGTCGAATTTTATGTTAAGTATATGCTATAGGGGCTAATAAAAATGTCCATGTCCGTCGATTTTTAAAAGGGCCATGTCGCACGCGTCGATTTTTAAAAGGGCCGTGTCACCGTGTCGCACTTGTCGATTTTTACCCATGTCGAGGCACATATATACTATAAATAGTTGGTTGCCTTTTTGTAGGTATACAGTAAAATCTACTGTAGGTGTACAGTTTATTGTAGATGCACAGTAGATTCTACAGTAAAGCTACAGTAGATGCTGTATGTATTTCACTATGTACCTACACTTATTACTTTTACAGTGTAGGTTTTGCTTCATGAAAATCTTGCCAAATACGATAATCGCTAAATAGTTATGAGTACTGGTAATTCCGTATTATAGACCCCCCTTAAATCCGATGTTTTGTTCTACATGTCCTATGTCGTCATAAGCAATAACATAATCTTTTTTTATATCTACAGGATGAATAATACCCTCATTCCATAATTTCTAATTAAACATGACATAAATGCAAACGCCTCATTGGACCCTTGTGCATATATACATCCTTTTGATTCTAGGGGTGTTTTGAGTTGGGTCTGTGTCTTGACCAAGAATGTATTAGGACACATCTGCTCTAGATTTGAACTGCGCAGGGAGGCCTTCTGATCATCCTCTGTCGCAAGTGCTAAACATCTGTATGGAGAGTGTGGGGTCTGTGCTTGAAGACTGAGAAACCGGAAGAAGTGCAAGCTCTGGAAGTTGACTTCCGGTTCCTTATTAACAACTTCAGACAGGTATAATTGTTCATGTCGACGATTGGTGTTTTAATCTTGTGATGCATGATGGGTTGATAAGGTTGAGGTGGAGTGCTGGTGTACTGGGTGGGTATATATATATTATATACTGATAGTGGCGGAGATCTAAGCTACATCCCTGAATATGTGGCAGAGATCTATGATGAGTACATGACTTTATATCGCCTCACTATAAGGCACAGATCTATAGATTTGTTTATAATCTGTCTATATAGCCAAGATCTATAGATATCTACACATGCATATGATTTAAGCTCTCCTTTAGCCACATCCCTGACTTTGTGATAGAGATCTACAAATGGTCACCATATAGTCTCTATCTCACTATATGTCAGAGATCTATAGTGTGTAAATGATTATGGTACATTACCTGACTTTATATGAGGCAGAGATCTATAAATGTATACCTGACTTAAACTACATTACCTGAATCTCTGACAGAGATCTATAGTTTACATGACTTATGCTAAATACTGGACATTTGTCACTGCCCCTATCTGAGAGTACAATCTGGGTGCACCCCTCCCCTCCCATGTAGTATACCCTCAGTCATCCTGCCACTACAGATATAAGGACTCTACTTAACATCCCACATAACCAGCTCCAGTGGGCATGTACTAGAAACCAATGAAAAAGGGAAAGCAGGACCTTCCATATTTCAGAAGGTTTTTGTAGGTGGAATATAATCCTAACACGATAGAATAAAATGCTCCCTTTGCAATATCTGTTGACGACTTATTGAGGTTTTGTTAGTATCTATAAAAGTATTCCATGTCATATTATAGGAAAAAAATGTCCTAAAAGATGCTTTTGATGTAAGTAAAATCTCAAGAAAAGGGTTACCTGGCGACAGTTACACTGTAAATAGTAAGTGTAGATACACAGTAGAATCTACTGTAGATCTACAGTAGAATCTACTGTATAATGGATTCACAATACAATCTACTGTAGATTCTACTGTTTACCTACAAAAAACTGTACAGCTAAGGTAGAATCCTCTGTACAGCTACAAAAATGGCAACCACTTTTTTACAGTGCATTCTAAATGCGTATTTGCCTAGCAAGGCACATCTAGGTGCTCGAATCTTGGGGCTCAATTCCAAGTAAGTGGTTATATATAATACATGGAAGGCAGTTTGCAAACCATGGATCGTACTTCTACACAGATATTGTAAGGATATCTGATGCAACATTGCTTGTTTTACATCTTAACCTCTGTGTGGGCGGGGAGCCACCATGACGCTGGGCCTATAGTAACTGAAGCTCCTGCATTTGTATTACATGTAATTTACCTTTCCCGAGAAGAGGTACTGACCCAATATACGTATATAGTAAGGGACCGCGGTCACACACACACATACACACACATATATATACATATATACATATATATATATACATATATATACATATATATACATATATATACATATATATACATATATATATAAATATATTTATAAATATATATATATATATATATATATATATATATATATATATATATATATATATCCATACAATCTACTATCTATCTCTTTTATTTATGTATGAAAGATGCTCGGCAACAGCCCTGCATGAGGAGTTTAAAATTGACAAACTTGAAACGAGGCGTCTCTCGCCGTTACTTTGTATGATGCATAAATTAGCCCAAAGGCAGGGAGTGACCCTGGCAGTGGAACAACGGAGAACCAGGGGTGATCATAAACTCAAATTTAGATAAACTCATGTATATCAGCTTAAAACCATGTACAAAAGCCCTATGTATCGCGGGGTATGGGAATGGGATCACCTTGCTGCAGACATACAAAAGACAGAAAAAAGGCAGAAATTTAAAGACCTGATCAAAAACAAAAAACCACGGCCAAAACTGGTCTAGAAACGAGCTACTCGGCTCTGGTTTTCAGGCTGAGAACTCATCACCTACATGTAATCCTCTAAGACATCTCTTATATTGGTCTAGAATCGAGTTACTCGGCTCTGGTTCTCAGGCAGAGAACTCATTGATTATAAGTAAATCTCTAAGACGATAGCTGTACTGGTTATCAGACAGAGTAGTCAATTCTTGTAAATCTCACCCCTTGATTGAAACTATTAAGCAATCATCTTATGAAAGCTAAAATATTGTACACTTATAAATTTCCTGGAGTAAGTCGGCACTGGTGTCTCAGGCTGAGTCAAACCTCAACTAAATAAAACAATAAAACAAAAAACCATTAGGTCTCATAGTGAATCAAAAAGGTGAATCAAAAAGCTGTCTAAATAACATACACAGTACTGGTTCTCAGACTGTACAGAACAAACTACAAATTACATATTGATTTATACTGTAATCGCTTGACAACACTGGTTTTCAGGTTGCATCAAACCAAAATTACAACAAATAATAGACCCCTTATCTCTTCAATGTGCATCTTGCCTAAAAATCACTTACCGGTATATACAAAACTGACCACATGCCTGAATCTATGTAGAGTGAAGTTGGCACACGCCAGCCTACAGCGCGCACTCAGTAAAGTAGCACATTATGTACAAGAGTCTAGGTGACTCGAACAAAAGGTGATGTCCTAGACGGTTTAGAGCTCAGGTCTAAAATAAATAAGTAAGGTTTTGGGGATTCTTCAATGGGTCCGTGGAGTCACACATGGACCACCCACATACTCTTAGATAAGACGGATTGATGTTAGACAGTTTGGAGGATTGGAATTTTGTAAAAAAATCTATTGTAATTTTGTCATTCTGGTAATTTGTTGTATGTTTATTTTGGTGACAAGACTGTCCCACCGACCCCTAGGACATAGGCTAGGAACTAAACACAGGCTCTAAGGTAGATGGATATGTAGGAATGAGGTGACCTATGCTTGAAAGAAAAGAAAGCAAAACAATCATATACTACACGTATATATTTATTTCGATAATTTCTTTACGAACAGAAATTCTGTCAGCCGCATGGAATTTAAGTAATACATATACATATATATAATATGTTATACATTTACATATCCTTGTCTTATTAATGTGCTGTACATTACATAAAATACAAGAGTGAAGAATATTTCACCTTATTGTATATTTTCAACGAGGGCTGCCGACCCAATATTGTACCCGAAAAACATATAATGATGGAAAACAATAAAAGATACTTGAACTTGAACTTGAACTTGTTAATGGCTTTTGAAAAAGGGGAGCAGGTATTGATGAACTCTACACATAGCCTGGGAGGGATTTGAACTTAGGTACTCTTGATCATGGGTCCAATGTGCTAACCACTGCACTATCCTGGACAGGTAACAAAACATAGTGCAGGTGTCATACCATGCAGGTAATGCAGTAGTTCCACTTTCCAAGCAGAGTCTGAGCACCCTCATTTACAGGATTTGCTAGTTCAATGGGCTCTCACCCTGTGGCTCCACTGGTATTCCGCTAGTGAGGAATAGAATCAATTCACTGGGTACGGAAAGCCTGCTCTAGAGTCAATTTGAAGACACAGGTACTAGTATATGAGAGATGGACCAATAGGGGAGGGAGCAGTCTCTGACTCCTACACCGACACTGATCCGTTCCCTGTGCAGGTGTATATCCAACTGGTAGACGCTGGCCGAGGCTGGGGAGGGAGAGTAGATTCACTCAGACTCAGACACTCTTACCTGCAACCCCTGTATTAAAGTTAAACTTCCTTCAGAGAGGTAAGAGCGTCTATAGAGAAGGAAGTCACTGTCGCAACACTGATGTGCTGACCACGTTTTTGATGTGCTGACCACATGGTGGACACTCCAACAGGGAATGTAAGATTGCCATACTTCTAGTGAGTTTGTAACCTTGAAATCTACACCATATATTCATAAGGGTGTAAGAAGGCTATATGCATTCACCTTTCACAGTGATTGCCATAAATTACTGAGAAAATGGGAGTTTGTGATTTCATGGTGATGTCCCGTAACACACTGCCACTGATGCCCGTAACACACAGGTAGTGTGTGCTAGTGATGTCCCGTAACACAAGGAGCTTCTCTGCCAGCGACACTGGGAAAAACTTTGGAAACCACCCCCCCACCCCCCCCACACCCATCAAAGATCTCCCTACCATCCTGCCCCCAGATCAGCTTAATTTGCTCTCCCTCCCACCCTGCCCCAGTCTACACTCTCCCCCGGCCCCAGCTGGCCGGCCCCGGTCTCCGTAGGCCGGCCGTTGCGCCTCCCAAGGCGGCCACAAGCCGGTCCCAAGCTGGCCCCAGTGCCTGTCTAGCACTGACGTATCTGGGTAGAGATTGAGTATTGCTGTGAGCAAAAATTTGAATGAATGAGTACTCCCTAAACTAGCATGACTGTGTGGCTGGTCATGCTTCAGTGAACATAGTGACACCATGTATATTTCAGAGTTATGCAATTGGCTTGACCATTAGGAACCTACCCTTCATCAACTGCCTGCAGTAGGGAGGGGTGGTAACCTGACTACTTCTGACTACCTGACTACTTCAACATATTATTAAAACAGGATTTTGTGCTGTGAAGTTGCATTAAACTGTATAACTTATAAAGAACCTCATCAGTTCAAAATTGTATCACTAATTTTACAACCCCAAATGCCTGCTCCCCCCCCTCCCCCCAGACCAGTCATTTAATCTTTCATTTAGTTTATGTATATTGTATATTTTGTAATTTTATAACTAAATGTATATGTACTATGTACAACAGAGAACCGTGTTACGGGCATCACAGAAATGTGTTACGGGACATCACAACAACAATCAAGCAGTGTGGTCAGCACATCACTCATTGTGTGTATGGTGCCCAATACTGCATATCTATAGGCCTCTATCATGGTTGAATCAATATCCACTTGGTGTAAATAGATATTGTAGCTATCTATTGTGAAGTGTACATTCTAAATAGCCCAGGAACACCCTGTTATCACCCTGTTATCCGCCATGTTGATGTGTTGACCCAGCGTGGTCAGCACATCAAAAACATGGTCAGCACATCAGTGTTCTGACAGTGGAAGTGAGACGGACAGAGGGGATGAGAACGTGGAAAAGAGTAGGGTAGATGTAACACCGTCACACTCTTACCTAGCAAGCAAATGCAGGAGGGTGAGGACTCTCTGACCACAGACCTTTATAATCTTGTTGCAGGGTCCCTCCTTTGAAATATAATAAGAATATACACCAATGGTTATATTGCTGCTGCAAGTAGAAGTGAAACCTGATATAGAGAGTGATCTCAAAGAACCCTCTAAGCCTTATTGTAAAGTATATATTGGTGGGATCAATTTGAGGCAGGTGAACCATTTCAAAACACTGGCAAATGTTTTCAGATGCAATAGAATGACAATATCTGAGGAGGCGAGCAATAAAGTATAGAAAGCACTAGCCCCTCTAAGACAGAGACCCCCTCAAAACACCCTGTATGTAGAATGTGTTAATTGTACAAGGTTGGGGCAGAGACTGAACCCCCTCACACACCCTGTACGTAGAGTGCAGGGACATATTGAACTCCCAACACACACACTGTGTGGAGAGTGTACTGTATCAGGTTGGGGCAGAGACTGAACCCATAAGACAGACTCTGTATGTAGAGTGTACTGTACCAAGTTGCGGCAGAGACTGAACTCCTCACAAACACTCTGTACGGAGAGTGTACTGTAGCCGCCGGTGTGTGACGGGGGACGTACAAGTGAGGTGAGACAGGTGAGTAGTACACGAGTAGAGGCTGCCAAAAGGACACCTACTCCCCGAGGAGGGGACAGACTGGAGTAGAGGCTGGGGGACGGTCTATACCTAACACCATGTACTACAGGTATACCTACTTACCTGTATAACACCACACAAGGTAGCTACTGCCTACCTACCAGGTAGATGAGTTAAGACAGTCTTTAGCCTCATATTGCAGGTATATTTCAGCCTGGATTTATTTGCTGGTATATTATTACCTAGGTGACATATACTGTAGTCACCAGAGCTCAGGGTCACACAAGAGGATGCTATACATGGGGGAGCTTCACATCTAGATCTCAGCTCAGGAACACATGCTATCGTGTTAACTACACTGTTAAAAGTAACTGTAGCTAAGCAGTATAATCTCCTGTAGTTGACAGTGTTTACTACGGTGTTAGTATACATGGGCAGTAGAATATACTCCTGGTTTACAGGATAAAAGGACGTAATTTTGGTTTCAATATCTACCATGCATGTGTCCCATAGTCAGACCAGACCAACGTGTACATCAGGAGAGTTATATTGACTAGATCACTGAACATTAGAGTCAAATTTCCTGAGGCATTGCTGGGTCAATGCATATCAGCAACTAGAAATACCTCATAAGGCGTAGACAATTGTGAGACGGTACAGTCCTACACCCATGCAACTTCCTAAACAGAGTTCCTACATGAATATGAGTGGTACATAATCTAGAAATCATAGAGGAGGCAAGCCTCTAAGTTTTAGAGGATGGCATGATAATAGTACCGGGACCAGCACCCATGTAACGTACAGGACACATTTAAAGTTTGTGCTTATACTGGAACATTCAGGCTGCCAAGGGTTTTATAAAGATCCTGAAATTCTCTGAAATAATTGACTTGGAATTGAGAACTGAAGATACACATCCTCACATCAAAGGATAGGAGAGTTCGATGCAATTTGGTGACTCCCGGCACTCCAAGATCGTTTGAAGTGATTTTACACCAGGCAGGGTCGTTCATCGTTATCAGAGGATCCACATTACAATTACTTTTTATTTCCAAGTACCGTGTCTCACATACTTATGACCAAAGATGTACTGAATGGCACACAATATCATACATTGTACATATAATGTCTGTATAAAATTGGTTGTATCGGAGACACAAGGAAAGATCTTACAAACCAGTATCTAAAATAAAACTGCCACAAGGTTGTTCTACAGTGCAACATGAAAGGGAGGAGCCACACAGAAAGGGAGAACATTACCCCCTTTGGTACCTCATAGGGGTGAAGTGGGTGTGTGTAGGCATTAGATACATACTTACACCTAAACCCCTGCTCTCCTATAAAAGGGCTAGTGTAACGGCCTTTCTTTTGCTCGAGGGGAAGCGCGATTTGAGCCTTAAAACAGCTACATATACAGATGAACAGAGTACCATGGTAACCGATGGTCTTATACTGATGTCTCTGAGGCCATCACCAAAGGAGTAAAGTACCTCTTTACTTAAACAGTACTAAACCCATCATATACTCTGAAGAGCAGGAGCTTATTGTACAAGGTGGTACAACACTATTTGTTGGATTAAAGGAAGACCCTGCTTCTATTAAAAAGTATGATTCTCAACATTGTTACCTACTTTAGCTTAACACATTATTACAAATTTCCAGACTATAACATATTTTTCAACACTTAGTCTATATCCCTGATAATTCACAAATATTCTCAGTACATGATCACTCAGTTGACAGGTTCTAAGTGTATGAAGTGAAACAGTGAATTAACTTACATGCTGCTACATACACTTAGACTATGTGACACTGGCACCAGGGATACAAGTGGTGCTGACCATGAGTGTACACGTGATAGATAAGGATATAACCACAGGTGAAGGATGGGGAGGGGAAGAGTAATGTGTACACACATATTCGACCTCTGGTTTGGGAATTATGAAATTGTCATGAACATATATAAGTTTCTATAACTTACACCAGGGCAACAATAGAGATACACTGTGTGGTACCTTCTACCGTTTACCTACAATAAACTGTACACCTATAGCAGATTCTATTCTAGACGTGTAAATTCTACTACATACCTTCGAAAAGGAAAACAACTTTCTGCAATGTAAATCAATGGACCCGGTAAGTCAGTACCTTTTCCTGGAAGAAAACTATTGTCAAAACTTGAAATCTTGCAAGGACCATAGAATTCAAACCTCAAATTTCCATTTAACTAGATAACCACCAAAGAAATCTAAACTCAAAATACAAAAATAGTGTGGTTGACCAGTTGAACCCCACCCCTACACCCAGGACTTTACCCCCAGGATGCCGAGGACGAAGGGCGGCAAGAAGAAGGGCGCTGTAGCGGCCCCGGCAGGACCCCCAGCACGACGGGGCAGGCCGAGGAGGGCAGCCGTCAAAGACTCAGGTGAGTGAGGCTTATGTGGTGGATACCCTCCAAACAGAACTTAAGAATGACACAAGTTAGAAACATGTGTATTTCTTCTAGAAAGCATCAGCTCTATCCGCAAGCTAGACATGGGTGATTCTCAAAAGAATAGTGAACGTTACATGTTCAATGGTTTTACTTTACTTGTGAAAATAACAAGACATGTATTCTATAGTGGCACTTCCTCATAAAACAAGAAATTCCAGTATATATATTATAGGAAAATGTTCACAAAATGTTCAGGGATACGTTTTGAAAATCTCAAGTCATGGCATAAGAATGGCGCGAGTTCCGCTTGATATTTTGTTTGCAGGGTATGGTACAAATTAGTATATGTACAAGTGTTATACGCCAAAGACATGGTATTTGTCCAAGATGCCAGCCGAGGAAGATTACCATTATCCAGGGCGTACAACATTTATGTAGCTACTAAAGTGTATCCATATCTGACTTCTACTCAGTGATTGATTTGTTATTGGCTTGTACGATTTGTAATATTGTAAGATTTGTAAGATAATTTATTCAAACAGGGTCGCGGTTTTCACTGCGATTTTCAAAAGTTGAAAATAAGTATATAAATTACAGTGATTTCATACCATCGAAATACAAAGATATATGGGGTTATGTCTAAATAATGTCTGGGAGAATCCAACGTGGAGAGGCAAAGAGCACCGCCACTGCCCCCCCCCCCCCTCTACTCAAGGCACCATGAAAGTATGTGTATGCGCGATTATGTAAAAGATGGTGCTTGAAGTTCTTTGGATTGGGCACTCCCTCCCCCCCCCCCCCGCCAATAGAGATTTGCTTCCTACGCCTCTGTATCTAAAACATCATACCATCAGGAGGGTATTGTCTATCCTTAAGACGGACCTGACTCGATCAAGTTGGGCAATATCATACATATTTTCATTGTCCTTACTCGATCGGGAGAATGTCTCTGCAGATGGTGCGTTTCCCTGGTTACCGACCAGGTCGGCTCATCCGATTGGTTTGTCTGAAGCGCCTTTAAAGGGTTAGAAGTAAAGATCCATGGGTGGACCCATGGACCATGACCCCCATCCCGACCACCTCCCTATTATCGCCCTCTCAAACATACCCGCACACCAGGTGACCAGCGCTAACCATCATCTCCATCTCCTGCACCCACATAGGGAGGTAACCATTAACCCTTTAAGGACCGCACAGTGCCTTTAGGCCCATTTTGCATTCGCTGATTTGGGGGTGCTATCCGTTGGTATACACTGTAAAAAATAGATGTACTTTCTACAAGGATCCAATGTAAAACGCTACGGTGATTCACCGTTATCCTGAAAACATTGAAGCATTGTAAATAGCAAATAGTTTACGGTGAATCAGTGTAATGTGGCTACATCTTGTATAGGAGATTCAAATAACCAGGATTCAACGTAGTTTGCGTTTTTTGCGTATACCATCAGGTGGAGCCACATAAGTTATATTCTGCCACAGATTTTGATTTGGGAATCCCCTACACAGGAAGTGATGTCATCAACTTAGGGAATCCTCTCAGGCAGCAATGGACATGGGCTATTAAAATAAAGCAGGTAAGTAAATCTGCGTGCATCCATGAATGTATGGCTTATTTTGAACCAGAAATATTCTGCAATGGAAGTTAGGTTCTTGAAGATTATGCTGAGTGAAGAATTATGTAGAATCTGCCTAACAAGAGACCATTGGAGGGCAAATTATATTTGGGTTTCCCTGAGTATAGGTCCCCCACTGAACAGTGCACAGGTGTAAGGGTGGGAGGAGGGAGGTGGCATTTGTACTAAACCTGGAGATCTCAATGTACAGCCAGAGCAGTACATGTACATGTCTAATGTATACAACCCCCTCTCCCAATGGGGGGAATATAGGGAAGTGGGAATATTTATCTGAAAAAAAAAAATTTGCGAGAAAAAAGTTTGAAATTGCAAAAAAGTGAAATTTCGCTAAAAAAACCCTATTTGACGAGAAAAAAGTTCGAAATCGCAAAAAAAGTAAAATTTCCCTAAAAAAACCCTATTTGACGAGAAAAAAGTTCGAAATCGCAAAAAAGTGAAATTTCCCTAAAAACCCCCTATTTGACCAGAAAAAAGTTCGAAATCGCAAAAAAGTGAAATTTCCCTGAAATAAAACCTATTTGACGAGAAAAAAGTTTGAAATCGCAAAAATGTGAAATTTCCCTAAAAAACCCCTATTTGACGAGAAAAAAGTTCAAAATCGCAAAAAAGTGAAATTTCCCTAAAAAACCCCTACTTGGCGAGAAAAAAAGTTCGAAATCGCAAAAATGTGAAATTTCCCTAAAAACCCCCTATTTGACGAGAAAAAAGTTCAAAATCGCAAACAAGTGAAATTTCCCTAAAAAAAACCTACTTGGCGAGAAAAAAGGTTCGAAATCGCAAAAAAGTGAAATTTCCCTCAAAATGGGTAGTTTGGCGATAAAAAATTCAAAAACGGAAAAAAGGGAAATTTCCTTAAAAATGGCTAGTTTGGCGAGAAAAGAGTTTGAAAATGTGAGAAAGTGAAATTTCCCTAAGAATGGCTGCTTTGGCGAGAAAAATGTTCGAAGACCTGAAAACTGTGAAATTTCCCTAAAAAGTGGAGGGGTGGGGGTTGTCTAGGGTGTAGAAGTGCATTAGGTACTCATAGTATAGTGTAGGAGACATGGCTATAGGAGTGTATCAGGTTAGTGGTACATAGATGGAATATACCAGTTAAAGTGGCTATATCAGACTTTTTTTTTCTGAATTCCAAATCTTACTTGTAATGTGTTGCAAGTCATGTATCATGGTCCCCCATGCACTTCCCATTTAAACAGTGGACCAACAGCCACTGACAATATAATGTTGCCCTATTATTGGCTTCATGCTGGGCAAACTCCAGGTATATGAGTTGATAATAATGATAATGATCATAATGGATAAGAAAGTGCTCATTTATTATTTACAGGGGGGAGTGGTGGGTTTGGGGGGGGGGGCGTAAAAATTTCTGACCCCTTCTGAGGGGGGGCGTAAAAAATTCTGACCCCTCTTGAGGGGAGTGGCGTAAAGATTTAAGCCCCTTTTTAGCCAAAAAGCCCGCGCGTTACTATAGTTCAAAGGGGGGGGGCGAAAAATTTTCGGCGCCTTCAGCGAGGGGGGCGCGAAACGTTACACGCGCTCTCGAGGGGGGGGGCGTAAAAAATGTTCGCCCCTCCGCACAAAATCTCACCACCACCCCCTGTAATTAATAAATTAACACTCCCTAAGTCTATTCTGTTGCAGGAGAGGTCTTTACTGCAAGTCAGTTCATGGCGGCCACCGATGCAGTGGTCACCATGCAGGTAGCCACTTTCAAACAGCATTGGGGATGCTCTGTGCACTGCTCTACAATCTAAACATCCATTACCCAGAGAATGTGGCTGTCACACTTGAATTCATCCAAAGGTATTAGTTAAAAGATGCTTTGACATAAGAAACTTTACTAATAGTTTAATTAGATAAAGAGAAACATCATATAAATGACTGTGTGCTGACCATTTCTTTATCTTTAACTATCTTTATGCATGACTTTTTTGCTCCATTAATGGTATATAATAATTGTCATAACATATCAATATCAATATATAAAATAGAACATTAGCAAAAGCTGTAAGATCAAACTCTATATCAACAGTAAATGCAGTTCAATATGTGAAAAGAATATACATAGATTGCAAACATATATCTCAATATTCTTATAGTCCATTTTAAGTAAATTAGCAATGCGAAAGTTACAAATAATCAAATTAATTGATAATCGCATGCTTCTTCAGTGGACTGCTTGGTTCGTAAATTATAACTAATGTTCTGTCCATGATCCAAGCTCAATGAATCATACCTCACACTCATTTCATTTTCAGATGTTTCCTGAGAATTAGCCTGACGGGTGGATCAAAATCTGCCAAGAAGAAGGCAGTGGCAGGGTCTCACCATTCTAACTTTAATAACAATGTTTAATAACCGTAAAGATGTGGACTAAGTAAAGGGTTATTCAGTCCACATCTTTCTTAAAGGGTCCCGATAGGTAGAATCAAAGAGACACTTTAGGCTCAGTCTCACGACCTTGGGCCAATGTTTTCGTCTCTGACCGGGTGCCAGCTCTGACTGGATGCCAGCTCTGACCGAAGACATTGGCCCAAGGTCGTGAGACTGAGCCTTTCGCATCTATAGTGCAGAAGATATGTATTAAGTATGTACATATTATACATCTGCTTAAAGCCACTCAAAAAAATGTTTAAATTCATTACCGTGCACATCATAAAAATTGTGATTTGGGGAAAACTTGTTTTTTTACAATTTTGATAAAAAATATGCTAAAATTGACAAAATATTGGCAAGTTTGGTACCAATAAAAGCTTATGCTGTCTGTAATGCAGTCAGCTAGGAATACATTGCATTATAACAACCTTTGGGGATCTATAAACACTGAATTACTAAAATATAAAAATTCATCATGAAAAGTCTTAATTTTCCTATATATCTAGGCCCCAAGCAAAAATAGTAAGCACATTATGAGTGGATTATTAGATTTAGTATTGAATTGATATCAAATCATTGCTTTGATAAAATCAGACATATTAGGCATCATTGGATCAGAATAATTTTATTCAACAGGTTTATTGATACAATAGCCTAGCTGTAGTATTATGGGATGCAAATATCATGAGAATAGTACAAGAACATTCTTTTTAAGGTTTTTGAATTATAAACAGACAATTTTCATATAAAGGGTACATAATATGTTTTTTTAAATTCCCACTTAATATTTATGTCAATACCTTATTGGGTTTCAATATATATGGAGGCAATAAGGTAGCCATATGTCAGTCAAAATCCTTAAAAAAATGTTTTTGATCTATTTTCACCCCACTTCATTCCATTACACCAATATCCAAAGATCCTACCCAGAAATCTGTTTAATGAAAAGAATCCAAACTAATTATGTCTTATATGTGAAAATCTCTTAAGGCAATGATTAAATACTAAATTAATACCAAAATTGATTGTTATTTACCCTAAAACCTTACCTTAAAAAGGGGTTCTATCATGGTTGGCTGTGCATGTCCCATTGAAAACAGTGGACCAACGTTCATGGTGTTGGTCAGAGGACCAACACCATGCTCTGATGTCATTAAGGTCATTAAGGCCGTTTAAAGGTAATTTTAACATATTACCATTCTCCTGTGCAGTTATATATATATATGTTATTAATTATTTGATTAAACAATGATAGAACCGTGTTTACACATGGCTTTGTCATGTTGGATCCCCTGACCAACCCATCAGGCCTTGATGGCTTTGCCATCTTGGCCTCATGGGTTGGTCAGGGGACCAACACTCCAAACCCATGTGTAAACACGTAGTCCAAATATCTGTTGGTTTCCCCCCCCCCCCTCAAACCCGCCAATGACCCCCCACCCCTGTTGTTGAAAAAATAAGCACTCCCATAGTACCACCCCAAAAATATTTGTCAAACAAATGGATTACTGGGATATACGAGAGAGCACCAGCCAATCTATATATTATTACATATTTGCGTGTGTGCTAAAATTGGAATAAACTGTTGCATAAGTTATACACTGTGTTCTTTTTTGGTGAATTCTTTTCTATATATCTTCACTTGAAGAAGGCCCATCCGGCCGGAACTGTAGTGACGGTTTATCTGAATAAAATGTTTACTTCTGTCATCCTGAAAACTAGTTTTCCTGTATATTGATCAATTCATCATTGGTATAATAAATTTATCTCTCTATATTTTCTATATTGCTCTTTCACACTTTGAAAACTAATTAATCATCAGCCAGAATATAAATAATTCAGCAATATATGTGACATGGTCCAGGAAAAAGGAAACTTAATGAACCCTGTAATAAGGCCCCTTTTCACATAACATCCCACATATGGCTAGCAAGGAAAGTGGATAATTGTCTGGTAAACAACAAGGAAAAATCATACAAATAACGGTGAATCTGTGCCATAAGAACCGGGACCTCGTTGAACAGACATGGATTTACCGTAAAATCATGTTAAATATTAGTCACATCATGTGGAAACAAAACGCTGATTCATTGTAGTTTTTCGATAAAACAATGAATAACCGTATATTAAAACATTAAGTTACCGTAATACCACTGCTAAATAAACACAGAATCTCAGTAAATTGAGAACGCTGAATCTCCGTCAAATTAACGGTGACAGTTCCCCGTAAAAAAAACGCTGAAAGCGATGTCCCGAAAGTTGCCAGTGATTCACCGTCATTTTGACGACATTTTTTTTACAGTGTACCCTCTACACCCACAGATGGGCTATACTATAAGCCTACACATTTTTTTTCACCCATATCCACCAGTTGACTTGCCGACAATTCCATGACTCTGCCTGCCGATTGTCTGCCAATTGCCTGCCGATCACCTCCAAATCGGCTAATGAACAATGACTCTTAAACTAATATACCAGGCAGGTACAGACACATACTAGACTCCAAAGGTGCAGGTCAACTAATTTATTTAAGGTGCCTGCAGATGGGCCCGTTCGGATCGGCAGACTCGATCAGCCAATCGGATCGGGCAATATCAAATATGTTATCAATAGCGATATCAAATATGTATCATCGTCCCAACTCGATCGGGAGAACGTCACCACAGACACATCCTGTATCCAAGGATACCGATCGAGTTGGGCCTGTCTGCAGCGGGCTTTGTCATCATGATGCACGAATGCAGCCTTGGCGAGTCTATCAATCCCATAGGGTTGGCATGATGCTTGAATGCAGCACTGGTGAGTTACTTGCTAGGGTTGCATTCATGCAGCATGGCGACCAAGGGCATGATGCATTAACGCAGTACGCAGCCCTTAAATGGTTACTGTATTACACCTGAGGGCCTGGGGCCGGTCAGGCTGTAATATAATCCGGGGTAAAGGGGACCTGGGTCAGCCATGTACAGGGTGTTATTATACCATTTAATGGCAGCATACTGCTTGAATATGATATGCTTTTATCACCATTTTATCAATCTACCTTAGAAACATTGAGGAATCGTACCTTTAATAAAGGGTTATTCAGCAAAGAAATCCATGCCACACCTTGCCAACGCATAACCCCCGGATCCTCTAGAAAAGTGCCAGTCCTCGCTCCACCCGACTTTTACTGTCCATGCAGGTAGCAAAAGTTGGTCAGTCCAGACTGGCTCCAGAAAGACTCTCCTCTCTAGGAAGCCCAGGTCCTTATGCGACTCCAGGCAGCTATGTGACTCCCCCAGGTGACTCCCTTAGGTCAGCCAGGGAGTCACATAGGCTCCTTTGGACAGGAGAGGGGAGTCATTCCGGAGGCAACCTGGACTCCCTTTGACGCTGTGTATGCTCCATTGCTATTCGTTTCCATTTCACAAATACATGTTAGTTACAAACCTATATAATTATTATAATGGGCAGACCAGTTACAGTCCTGCCCAAGGTTAATCTGTTTGACCATGGTCTAACCTGGAGGTGACGTTGGCATGGCCCCTACACGACCTTTCAACCGGGTGTGCAGAATATACAGGTAGGCCTAGGTATGCGGGTGCACCTCGAATTCAAAGAAAGTTCCAGGAAGCTCTTCATGAATCTTTTGGTACAACAGGCCAATGCTATGTTGCCCCTTATTGGTGCATCTCTCGTGGGCAGCATAGTATGTGCTATGATACATTATGCCCATTTTTATTTGTCAGCATGATGCATGATGCATGATGCATGATGCCGATGGGTTTGATACACTTTGCGCACTTTGAATCATGAATCAGTTGTGAATCAATCGGCCGGATTAAAGTTTACAATGATAAATTCATGGTCGTTCAACCGATGGACTCATGACGGATTCACAGTATCTGTTAATCATTATGACAAAAACCTTGCATTATGTTTCTATCTTAGATAAAGGTAGTGTGCCCTTCTGAGATGTGTATATATATCGCTGTATCAGAAATGTGAAAATGCCGGTTGATTTATCTAAAATAGATTATCATCACCTAGAAGCATAGCGAAATAATAGCTAGAAGAAGGATTATAAACACCTGCAACAAAATTAAACTACAAAAGCAAACATCCAGACAGAGAGCACACCATATTGTTACCATAACCCTTTAAGGGCTTCATACTGCTTTAATGCATCATGCCCTTTATCATCACGATGCATTAATTCAGCCTTGATAATGAGTCAGCATGCTGACCATACATGGTTGATCTAGAAGGGTCAGCATGATGCGTTAATGCAGCAATGGCATGTAGCCTGATCAGGGCTGCATTTATGCATCATGGCGACCAAAGGCAGCTCACATTAAAGCACTTTACAGCCCTTAACCCTTTAAGGACGACATCGTTATGATGCACCAATGCAGCCCATGTCAGCACCTTACCAAGGCTGCATTTAACCATCATGCTGACCCTTTTATAGTGTCTCAAGCCCATAGGGTTGGCATTATGCTTGAATGCAGCCCTGGCGAGGTACTCGTCAAAGCTGCATTCATGCATCATGGCGACCAAGGTACGATGCATAAATGCATTATGCTGTCCTAAAAGGGTTAAAGGGAGGCCCAGACACGGTTGTAGTATAGAGTCCAGGTAGGTACAAAGAAGCCAGGTAGATTTACCCGCGTCTCTTATCTCACCTGCCGATATCATGTTCCCCGATGAAGATCACACACGACTATCTGATGGACATCGTCTTCACCCATACTGCTCCCCCTACTCCGACACACCTCCCCCTACCTGAATTATAGCCCTTTAACCCTTTAAGGCGGCGTGTCGCTAAACAATGACATTTGTCGGTAAGATGCACCAATGCAGCCCTGCATTTGTGCATCATGCCGACCCTTTGGGAGTGTGTTAACCCCTTAGGATCAACATGATGCTTGAATGCAGCCCTGGTGAGTTACTTGCCAGGGCTGCATTCATGCATCAAGATGACCAAGCCCATGATGCATTAATGCATTATGCCGTCCTTAGTCTATAGAGGGTTAACGGTAACTTTAACAGTGCTTTAATGCTCAATGGACTTTTGTCGTCCCTATGGTCTTTTGCAGTCATAATGCATGTTTGCAGCCCTCGCGAGGGCATCATGAATGCATCGTGCCGACCCTGTGGAGCTGATACACTCCCACAGGGTCGGCATGATGCACCGATTGGTACATTGGGACAAATAATAAACATCAACCTTAAGGCATCATGCCGTCTTTAAAGGGTTATATCAAACACCCATCCCCTATACGAGCTACCACTTATGCCACAACTAGTCAACCCCCCTCCCCCAAACTGACTCCACTTCATCCAACCTCAGGATTACACTGCTAGAAGTAAATGCAGCTAATCAGTAGAAGCTACTGTAGTTTTACAGTATATACTGCGGTATTAGTGTATTGTCATTGGAACCTACTATTGGGTATTTTGGTTTCACTATTTACATTGTGGCGTATACTCGGCCTTCCTTGTACCCCCTCACCCCCCCCCCCCCCCCCACACACACACCCTACATCCCAGACAATAAATCCAGTCCCCTCACACAATGGTATCTCTATCACTAACATCCCCATATACTCTGCTGCCCCTCCACACCCCCAACTCACTGCTCCCCAGAGCCTTAACAAATTCACACGATTATATCTACAACTGAAACATCCCTATAACCATTTAAGAGCAGTATTATGCCTTAAAGTTCATGTTGATTTTTCATCATGATGCACCAATACAGTGTAGGTGATTACCTTCGACCCTACGGGAGTGTATCAAACCCACGATGCATGGAGGCAGCACTGGTGAGCTCACACTAATGAAGCATTTAATGCATCATGAAGCATTAATGCATTATGATGACAAAGGGAAATGGTGCATGGAAGGACTCCGCGGCCTTTAAAGGGATAACTATCCCCACAGTCCATCCTTGTCTGGATGTTGCACAAAGTATCAGACATGTAACATCTTTCACGGAAATGACAATTAAAAACACATATTTTTATAGAGTTTTGTCAAAGTTGGTTAGATCTGGGCTGGATCTTGGTACTTTAAATCTGAGCAAGCCTATACGAGACTCAAGACAAAACTATAGCAGGTCCCATACACTGTAACTTTATCAGTTTATAGTAAAACCAAAAATATGTCCTGTATGGGGAAACTATGCCGCCAGGGTATTGGATTTTACTGCACATCTACACTTATATCCTAGTATGTACTGTAAAATTTAAATCTAGTTGATTCTACTGCTCAACTACATGAACTTCTAACAGTGTATAACAGCCCATCTGGATACCCATATGGACCCCTCTAATAAACAATGCTGACTGGGCAGCGCCCTCAGACTCCTGGGGATCTGGTATTTCACACCAACACCTTTCAATTTAAACCCAGTAAATAGTTCCGTTATCGGTGACATCTGATTTACACAGTTGTTGAGTATGTATTTTTTAACGGTTGCTGGTGTAAGGTGTCAGAGATCAAAGGATGAGGTAGTCATCTCATGTATGTTTTTTTTGTTGTGTGGAACAATTTGTGATTTAGCTCAAAACTCCACAGTGCTGCTTTTATGCAATCTCCTCTGGCATGATGCATGAATGTAACCTTTCTTTAGTGAGTAACTCATTAATGATGCATTAATGCATCATCCTGAGCCTATGGGAATAGAGAGTCAGCGTGATGCACCAATGCTCCAAAAGCAAGTTAATCATGCGTGCATCGTGGAGACAAAGGAACATAGTTTTATGCATCATGCCGTCCTTCGAGGGTTACAGGATACCCAAGCTGCATTGAGTACAATATATACATGATGTCCTCATCTGTTCCTCAACAAGGCACTTTGTTTTACTTTATAATATGTTCTATAATCCATAATGCCTAAAATGTACACTGCCCATTTGATAAAAATCTATATGCCAGAGAAGTATACTTAGAGTCTATTAGTTTCCATGTTAATGATATAAACCAGTTCAATATATAGTCAAAGGGGATATGAATATACTTATATAACCTATTGAGTCAAAATGAGGTCCTGGCTGCCTCCAGAAGGACTACCTTTGCTGACTCTCCTACACGGAGAAAAGAAGTAGAATCACAGTGACTCCCAAACGGGAGTCTGGACTCGATCCCTGAGGTAACTCTCCCAACGACTCTAAAGTGACTCCCAATCATTAGGCAGTCTTAGAATAGGAGTCATTATAGAGTTATTATAGAGCCCTGCTAATGTTAGGAAGTTACTTAGAGTCCTGGGGAGAGCTACATCAGTGATCAAGTCGGGAGTCACAGTGATTCTACTTCTTTTCTCTGTGTATGGGAGTTATGTGTCTCCAATAGATGAGCCCTGACTCCCTTAGGGAATCACCTGGCTCACATATACCTCATTGACTCAACTAAGGGACTCTGAAATTCACATAACTCCAGTAGGGGAGTCAGAAAAAAAGGGAGTCATTCTAGAGACAGCCATGACTCCCTTTTGACTGTTTCCATTCTCTGTAACCAATAAAGGGCCATATTTTGCACTAATATGAATGTATTGTGGCGAAAAGTAGAAAAATACAAGATCCATTAAATGACAAAGATGGTGCAGGGCAACATGTAGTGTATGGCTGATATTTCAAGTTGTACTTGGCTCAAAGTGGTAGGAGGCGGATGTTTGGTGTGGTGCTTGCAAGTGTCCCAGTATACAAAGAACACCGTTATACAACGTTGTTCAACGTTTCTCTAAGGCTCCTTACTATAGAAAAACATTATTTTGACGTAGAATAACGTATTTCTGTTAGCTTGGGTTGCTGGGCAGTTATTGGTGGACTGTCAATAGCGGAAGATTACCCTCTAGTCAATGTATAAATTTATATAACAACGTATGGTATACTGTCACTATTACTTACAATAGCTTGATATTCACACTTTTAATCATTATCACCAGAAATACCTCGGTTAGTATTTTTTCTTGACCAAAGCCTCAATTAAGCAAAAGGTTATAAATTCTTACCCCCAACCAACAGGAAGTCATTCACAAATAAAATAGTTTTAACCCTTTAAGGACCGCATGTTGCGTGACAGTACTAGTTTTCTCACGATGCACCAATGAAGCCCCAACGAGTAACTCTCCAGTGCTGTATCGGTGCAGCATAGCAGTAGTGTCTCAATCCTGCAGGGTTGGCATGATGCTTGAATGCAGCACTGAAGAGTCACTCACCAGGAATGCATTTGTGAACCATCACAATAACATCTTTTAACGACATGTCGTCCTTAAAGGGTTAATAAACCTGCAGAATTGATGTCCATTATTGTGTTGAGTCAGTGTCGGACACGATGAGGGTGGGGAGAGGTGAGATAGGTTTGTTACCCCTCAGATACCATCAACATACACAGCACAACAAAAGACCTACAGCTTTCTTTTCTAATAAGTTTCTTTTTGCTTCGATCAGTTCTGTGATATAAAGTTGGGATTTATGTGGAGTTGATCTATCCAACAAAAATACGATAGACCATTGATAAACTCATTGAAGCAGCGTTTGGAAGCAATAGTTCTTCTTCTAAGCCGTTAACGTAGATGAGTATAGAAGCACATTTCAAGTTGCTGTTACATTACTTTAAACCACGGTGGTGGCTTAGAACAATAGAGTTCGCGCCTTGGTTATATTGCATACCCTGGTTTAAAACAGATAGACAATGGTTATGAAAAGGTATGTAGACTATAACCACAGCTTGCTGGTAGGATGACTTGGGCTTCGCCCTCGTCTGGCCCCCACCAGCCTACGTTAATCGTGATGACCGGGACAGGCTTGGTGCAGGTTCATACCACAGGATGAGGTATGGAAATGTGAGCAGTCATTCTGACTCACATTCTTGAAAAACTATTCTTCAAAAAAAAAGCAGCTAAAAAAGCACAGAAAAGCAAGAGGTGAGTTGCCAGACAGAAAGGATAATCCACATGCGATGGATGGAGCATCCATTCTGCCAGGCTGATCACACGTCGCTGATATCAAAGTGTCATTCTTCTTGTATACAGACCTACTCAAGGTTTATGTGCTACACAGAACGTGTCCAATATTAACCAGATATAATCTGCTGGTCGCACCCCTCCTTTGTCCCCACCTGGATCATTACTTCACACTAAAACACCCCCAGCCGCAGATAAATATGTCTGCTTTTTGGTTTATAACCCTTTAAGGATCGCACAGTGCTTTGGCCCTATAAGGATGGTGTGTCCCTAGAAGATGACATTTGTCATCAAGATGCACCAATGCAGCCCCAGTGAGTAATTTGAATGCAGCACTATGGACTAGTCTTAGGAATCATGAGGATAAGGATCATATGGCATTACAGCACTATGCGGCCCTAAACCCTGTCAGGACGACATGATGCATCAATGCATCATGACCTTAGGCACCATGGTGCGTAAATTTGAACTTAAATGCTTCACATCCTTTGTGTGTCTCAACCCTGTAGGGTCGGCAGGATGCCTGAATGCAACGCCGGCGAGTTACTCACCATGCAGGGCTGCACTCATGTATCACAAGGGCCAAGGGCATGATACATTGATGCATCGTGCCATTCTTAAAGGGTTAGTAGTAGCCCTGGCAAGTCTACTGAGCTTACTGCATTCATTGGTCATGCCGATCCTTGAGGAGTGCATCATCTATGTATGGTTGGCACAGGGCTTGAATGCAGGGCTGGCGATCTACTAGCCTGGCTGCATTCATTATATTATGACAACAAAGGGCATGCATTAATGCATTATGCGGTCCTTGCAGGGTTAACCATAAATTAACCCAAGAGGTATTTTGTATGGCGGCGGCATATCAAGATCACATCAGCCTTTTAAGTAGGTACAAGTATGACTAACTATTTCCTTGCTTTTCAAAGAATATTTTATATGATACAAGAGATGAAAGAGGCGATCAGATCCCTCCCACTATAGAGTGTTTTGTAATGATGACTTGGTGGATTTTGTTGATGTGAAGAGCCTGTGGTTAAATCAAAGTTAACCCTTCAAGTATAACATCTCACAAAAATATGACATTTGTCATCATGATGCACCAATGCAGCCCCCGCAAGTAACTCAAGAGTAACTGGCCGGTGCTGCATTAGTGCATAATGCTGACCCTTTTGGGAGTGTCTCTAGCCTGTATGGTCGGCGTGGTGTTTGAATGCAGCCCTGGTGAGTTACTCACCAGGACTGCATTCATGCATCATGATGACCAAGGGCATGATGCAATAATGCACCGCACCGTCCCTAAAAGGCTAAATAATATTTGTACCTCTAACGACGACATGTGGTCTCAAAGCAATAATTATTTGTTGCCATGATGCACAAATGCACCAGAGAATAACTCAACTGCATGTACTGCATTGGTGCATCATTCGGAATGATGATTGGATGCAGTACTGGTGAGTGACTCACCGGGATTGCTTTCATGCATCATAATGACAAAACACACAGTGCATCAAAGAACTATACCACCGTGAAGGGTAAGATTATCATCAAGTTGTCAAGAGGATCTCTTTTTATGTGACGTCTTAACTGCAGGTGTGTCGTCTAATCAGTGTCATCGATAGCCCCGAAATCGATACACCGATATTTACGGAATTATAATTATCGCATAGACAAAATCATTATACCGACATACCCGTTTGTATAATAGAATCTCATTAACAATATTATTATATAGATTACCATTTTATACAATAGAATAATAATTTACCTTTCCAAAGTTGAAAGAATTTTATAGAAATTCCTACTAGAACCTGACTCCCTATACAGTGTAATATCACTACCCTTTGTAACAGGCCCAATGCTGACTGAAATGTTAGTGTAGTTTCAATCATGCACCATGAGTCGGACACATTCCCTGGGACGGACAGAGGCATTTGAGGTTATTCGTGTACAATGCAACACTTAAACTGTTACATTATTCACAAATAAAGAGCTTTGAAAATGCTTGAATAACCACAAAATCAAGTGTCCGTCTCAAGGTATGTGTCCGACTCTAGGTGAATCTACCCGTTCAGCAAGTAACATAACCAGTCTACAAGCTTAAACTACAGTGCTCTTTTGTGATGTGTGATTACCTTTTTTGATTTCAAACAACAATACAAATACAGTTGAATACTGGCATGAACTATATTTAATGGAGCAGCAAAATGTGGGGTTCCTGGGTCTAACCAACGGCGCTGCTGTATTCCAAAACAAAAATACAGGAATAAAAAGCAAAAGAAAATCTGCTAGCCATAGCAACTCCCTCCCCCTGGACTAAAGAGAGTATTACAGTGAAATCTGAGCCCATAATGGCCAGGACCTAGAGTCATCTAGACTTCAGAAGCCGCCTTTTGAAAATTTAGAATTGCCTTGAAATGAGCATTCTGGCCAATACGGGGCATTTCTCACGTTAGTTAAACTGCTGCTCTCTGACCCCGGTCTGAGCAGGCTGTATCCCACATTACGGTAACATAGTGGTTTCGGGTAACCCGACCCAGCAATACATGATTTATGAGCTTAGCCTTTAAGTACTGGCGAGCTATACGTGATAGAGGGAGGAACCAGGGGGAGATTGGGGGTCTGGACCGCCTTCCTATTTGGAAAAGAAATCGATTTTCAAGGATATTTGAGTCTATCAGTTCAAATCACTGCTGTTGACCTGTAGCTGCAACTTTTTCTCCATCTGTCCTGATAAGAAACCTTTAAAAAAGACAACCCAGAAATCTAACCTATAGCTAGCCTACACTGTATACGCAGGGTTGTCGGAAAAGGGGGGAAGGAAGTCATGTCAAATCCTAAACATGGGGAGGGGGCAAAGTAAATTTTGGACATTTTGGAAATTCCTCTTTAGTTTATAAAGATGTACCCACATATTATCAAAATGCATCAAATCATGTTAAGATTTTCAAAATGTTCCTTGGAGTCCATGCCCCACAAATCCCCTAGAAAATCTTCTACCACGTCGCTTTGGAGGCTCAGAATCGTGCATCCTTCTCTACTTCGTTTGGTTTCTGCCGTGCCCCCCCTCCCCGAAAGTCAAGTTGCTTCCGACACCCTTGAAACACACGAATCATATCTCCCCTTCATGGCCTAAGTATACAGCATTACTCTAAGATCGTTATCACTAAATGCACGGTTTTATTGTGGTGGGGGCAATGCATGGCGGAACACCCCCCTGTGAAAAGACAAGTTAATAACAGAGTGTTGAGGGGGTGGTATACAGGGAGGAAACACACCCCCTAATCCTGACCCCAGGCTACTACCAGCACCTGCAGCATCCCCTGGGCATTCCCCCTCCCAACATAGATCTAGGCACCCTTTAACCCTTTAAGATGTACATAGGGTTTTAATGCACCATACACTTTGTCAGCACGATCCCCTTTCCCTGTGGTCTTCTACCTTGGCTCCAACATGTTCTCTTCTCATAAGTAAAGAGTTCAGATCCATCCCATCGCCATACACTTAGAAACATACCATATCAACCCTTTAATTGTTGTGTACTGCTTGTATGCACGCTGTCCCTTTTCTGTTTGTTTGTTTTGATGATGCATGGACATATAAATCTGGCGAGTTTAATCACATAGGGGCCCTACAGGAGTGCACCCATGGATCATAATGTTCAGCGATCCTTGATCACGGATGAAGGATAGACTAACAGTTGCTGGTTTCTTCCCGACTCGACAATCTGCCTGTGTCTGTGAGTCTGACAGATGTGCCTCATGTTATACCAACAGGCAGGGTGAGGGAGAACATCCTACAGTAGGTATGGGAGATGCAGGAGGAGTGGGGATTAGGGGGGTGGGGCTGGTTGGGGAGGGGTTGGTGACACTTCAATAGAGCCAGGTGTCTGAACTGAGGAGTGAAAGTACCTTGGTTCCTAACAAAAATGAGCATTAAGTCACATGTGGTGTGCAATTTAGAGGACAATTTAAACACCAATATGCTGCTATTTTAGAAAATATAATAGTATTTTTTTTAAATAAAAAAAAAATGAAACATGAGTATGATTCAACATAGTGTAATATAAATGATTGGCAAAGACAGTTTAAATTCAACTTTCTTTTCACATAATCCACGCTTCATAAATATATATTAAATCAGCTTCTTTTGATATCAAGTAAAATGAAATAATCTTACATGAACGACCCGCCATAGCAGCCACCCCAGCAGACCACCTCGCAGCCCCCTTGTGGCCTTAGGGCGAGCTATTAGGCCGCATTATGAAAATACAAGCTCACTAAATGCTCAATCAGAACCTGCCAATTCCGTACAAATACCTGACTATAATACTATATACACCTACCAATTGATGGGGGAGAGTCATTGAGTGGGGGATGGGATCGTTAGGATGCCATAGGTTGCAAACGGCCTTAACCCTTTGAGGACCGCATAGTGCTTTAATATGCTATCCAGGTGGCAGAGACACACTTTGGACCAATGTTAATGTAAAGAATGGGCCGATATTGGTTTTCTGATATTGGATTATTACTTTCACCGTTGGCCCGGTACAGGCCCATGTTTGTCAACCAGTTTTCAATGTTGATTCAATGTTCTGTGCCCACTTGGTGGTATGATGGAGTTCGCCTAGACAACACTGGGCCTATGTACAAACATGTAGCTACACCTGATGTTGGTCAAATAAAACCCAACATGATGTCGATATCAGCATCTCCATGCATAGGACAGCCCTGTGCCAGTGGTCAGGCCAGAGTGTGCCCAATATCCAAATTCCAATGTTGGCCAACATTACATTTCCAACAGTGTTGCTTGCCAAGACAATGTGGAGCGATGTTCACATTTCTGAGATGTAGACGGGTTCAAAACTAAAGTTTGCCCTTTTCCCCGCCCCCCCCCCCAACTCTGTGATAAATGACCCACCTTTAAGATGGGTGGCGCCCTCTAGCGGTTAACCCTGCAGGTGCAATGGCCTCTAATTTGCAGACGTTTAACCCTTTAAGGCTCACATAGTGCTTTAATGTGCCATGCCCTTTGTCATCAGGGTACATGAATGCAGCCCTGGTGAGTCTCCTCGAAGGTGCTGCATTCATGCATCATAACCAACCCTTCGGGAGTGTATCATCCCAATATTTAATTATTGACATGATGCTTGAATGCAGTGCTGGCCAGCTACTCATCAGGGCTGCATTCATGCATCATGACGACCAAGGGCAGATCATAATAAAGCAGTATGCGGCCTGTAATTTGCAGTCGTTTAAGGATTCTCCAATTTCGGTATAGCAACCCGCCCCTGGAGTACCTTATCTAGTGTAGGATCTATTGTATGGCTCTTTAAGGATGCATGTGGCTAAATACATTTGTCGTCATGATGCACCAATGTAGCCCTGGTGAATAACTCGCCGGGTCTGCATTGGTGCATCATGCCGACCCTACAGGAGTGTGTGTCTCAACCCCCTAGGGTCAGCATGATGCTTGAACGCGAGGGTTACTCACCAGGGCTGCATTCATGCATCATGATGACTAAGGGCATGATGTATTAATGTATTATGCAGTCCCTAAAGGGTCAAGGGGGTGCTGAGTGTGTGTGTGTGTGGGGGGGGGGGGGAGTAGGGCCTTATGAGGGGGGTGGGGTGATGAGATTGTCACTCACAGTTCACAGTGGGTATCTGAAGACCACCTTTGTGTGTATAAAGAGGCGTTGTGTGGTGGTTGATGATCTAAAGAGTGGGATTTGGTTGGGGGAGGGGCGGTCTTTTAAGTAGAGTAGAGAAAGAACAGTAATAGAAGTTAAAGTAGAGAGTGCTAGGTCTGTCTGTCTCTCCCTCCCTCCCTCCCCCCTCTCTCTATCTCTAGCCCTCTCTCCCTCCCCCTCTCACTCTCTGTCTGTCTGTCTGTCTCTGTCTGTCTCTGTCTCTCTGTCTCTGTCTTTCTCTTTTCTCTCTCATTCTCTCTCTAGCTCTCTCTCTAGCTCGCCCTCTTCCTCGCTCTCTCTTCCTTTCTCTCTCTTAAGCCAACACTTAAATGGGTGTTGCGTTTCCTTTTATTTAAAGATTCAGAGATCGTGTTACCCCTATGATTGCCCTCACATATCACATTGGCACGGCACAATAGAACTGTCAGCAGCCGCCTTGTATCCCTCCACTACTGCTATGTGGATGTATACCTACACCCATTATAGCTTTTGAGGACGGCATGTCGCTAAAATATGACATTTATCGTGATGATGCTCCACTGCAGCCCCAGCGTTTAATTCATTGGTGCTGCATTGGGGCATCATAGCTCAACCCCATAGGGTCGGCATTATGCTTGAATGCAGCCCACGTGAGTTACTCGCCAGGGCTGCATTAATGCACCATGGCGATTAAGGTCATGATGCATTGATGCATTATGCAAGGTTTAGGGCTGCATAGTGCTGTAATGCCATCTGATCTTTATCCTCATGATTCTTGAATGCAGCCCCTTAGGACATAGTGCTGCATTCAAGTTACTCACCGAGGCTCCATTGGTGCATCTTGATGACAAATGTCATCATATACCGACCAGCCATCCTTAAAGGGATAAAGCACTATGCGGCTCTTAAAGGCATGTTGAACGGCAATAATGTTTAAGAGACCATTGCGACTAAATCCTGTTTATTTCTTTGCAGGTAAGGGCTCTCAATTACACTCACTGATGAGAGGTAAGTCTGTTCTGGAGTTTACTAGTAACCATGGTTACACATTTCTGTTCTAGATTCTTCAGGTATCAATTTAGTTCAGTTAGTTTCATAACTTATGGCAGACATATGTTATCATAATTAGGGGTAATAAATGCGTCAATGATACGACAAGGTGACAACCAATTTCAGGAAACTTTGAATTTATTCGATTTAAGTATTAAGATATATTAAATAATACATCTCACCCAATCGTTAGGCTAGATCACTGTATCATGAAAAGGTAAAATTATCTGACTGACTTCAAACTAATATGTATTTATAATTACGGTTTTCTTATACAAACATGATCAAATATTTTCTTCAGTCCACCAAATCAATGTACATTATTAACCTATTCACAAAACTCTATGAAAACACACTATTAAAAGTAACATAATTGTGTAAGATGGCTCAAGTCTGGTTCAGATATTATTCATTGTAGTGAAATCATTTGAAAAGTTTTCTTTGGGGACAGAAACTACAACTTAATATGTTTTGCTGACAGAATTCTAAGGCATCTCATCAAGTTTTGTATAAAAAACGATCATAATAAAAGACATTATTTCCATTTTATCTGCGAACGCCGGCTGATTGGGGAGTGAATGTTTTAAACTCCGGCCGGAGGGAGGGTCGTTGTTGAGGTATTAGAGAAACGGGCCCAGGAAAAGCACAAATCTATTTGTTTTAGCTAATTTAATCGCCCATGCGTGTGTTTTGTTAATATAATTAAGATGATTCATAAAGCAAATACAAACGGGGATCAATGTCATTACAGAAAGTATTGAATCTTTCATGTGACATAAAAACAGTTGGATTCATATTTAAGTAATTTGAGAACGATTTCACATGCCAGTCTCCCATGAAAAGAAAATGGCTGGCAACAAATTAAGGGAAAATATTGGTGATATAAAATTCAGTCAGCGGCAATTCGCTGTGTGTTAAAATTGAAATGGTATTAGGGAAAACATGAAACACAGATTTCAGCTCCAAAAGTTTTGGATCATTGTATCAACATGTCCCTTCTCTACTTCCTTCTTCTCCTCCTGTCCCTGTCCCCCCTGTCCCTGTCCTCCCTGCCCCATCCCCATATTTTACCCCCTGTCGATAGACTATATCTACTATAGAATTCGTCTTCTCTCCTGTCTCTCTCCTGGATTTTCCTTCTCTATCTACCTACATGTTTATCTACCTCAATGTATATTTTTGCTCCTTTATCTGTCCCTTTGTCTGTCCCTCTGTCTGTGCCTCTGTCTATCCCTCTGTCTGTCCCCCTCTGTCTATCCTTTTCCCTATTATTCACACTGCCTCTGTCTGTCTGTATCTCTGTTGTTCCTGCCTGTGACTCTGTCCCTGTCTCTGTCCCCTGTTCCCTCTGAATTGAGTGTGTCTCTCTCTCCAAGTGAGTCGCTCTCATCTCTCTCACTGTCTCACTCTCCCTCTCTCCCCTCCCTCTCAAATTCTCTCCATCTCTCTTCCTCTTTCTCTCCCTCTCCCCTACTCCCTCTCCCTCCCACTCCCTCACCTCTCCCCCAAGCACAGACAGATGACCTCTCCCATATGAAGTAGACCCACTAAACTGTCTCTCTCTCTCTCTCTCTCTCTCTCTCTCTCTCTCTCTCTTTCTTTCGCCGCAGCGCAGAATAATGACCTGCCCATCTGAAGTACATCCTCCAAACTGCCGCTGTCTCTCTCCATCTCTCCCTCTCACCATCTCTCTTCCTCGCTGCTCTCCCTCTCCGCCAATACCTCTCCCCCTGCCTCCCTGCCTCCCTACCTCCCTGCCTCCCTGCCTCCCTGCCTCGCTGCCTCCCTGCCTCCTTGCCTCCCTGCCCCCCTCCCTGCTTCCCTCACTCCCTCCCACACCTTCACCCTCTCCCCTCACCAAAGAATGATGCCCTGCGCCTATGAAGTACCCGCACAAACTGCACAGTCAGGTGTGTTGACCACCCACTTACATTACCCATAACGGCGATGAGCTGTCGCGTCTTTCATTAAGATAAAACACTCTGTGAGGGGATCATCAATTGGCTGTATTAGTGCGTGACAGCGCGCATGACAGACGCGACATGGGGGACGCTGGTGGCTGTCATGTCGCGTCATGTCTTCAGACAGTGTATATATGCTATGATGAGTACATGGTCTGAGACCTGAATACCATTGCCATTAATGGAGTGCATTTGAATTAAGATGTTTTGTTTACATTTAGGGAGTGGTCATTATTAATGAAGAGGGCAGGGAGGTTGGTGGTATTTCGCTTGGGGGCCATCCATTAATTACATACGCACATTTTTGCCCAAAATAGACCCCCCCACCCCCCCTGTTGCACCATGTACGCATTTAGACTACCCCCCCCCCATGCGTACATACTCATTTCACTTTGACCCCCCCCCCCACCCTCTACTGATGAAATGGGGGGGGGGGGGGCTTGGAGGGTTTTGAAGAAAAGTCCAAGGAGCCATCCTAACCCATTCTCAGGGGGACATTTTAGATAATTTGCATCAACCCCACCCCCATCCCTATTAATGTTAAATATTTTCTCATTGGATTTGTACAAATCACAGGGGTGAACCTTTTGGCCTTCAAAAAAACCCGCAGAAATCCAGATAAAGGCCACCGCAGACAACGTGTTTGGATCAGATGTCTCGATCAGTAACCACGGAAAAGCACTGTTTGTGGGAGGTTCCACTGATCGGATCAGATCATATCAGGAGTCATGATAATAATAATCTAACATGTGAAGTTCTGACAACCTTTATTGTCGTCACTCTGATTTTGCTATTGTGTTATTCTGTTTGCTAGCCTTTTATGCAACAGTTTATAGTCTATAAGTTTAGTAAGATTGAACAAGCACGCTCATACTGATATTATCATTATTATCATTTCAGCATTAGATTTCTAGGTAATTAAATACCTACGCCCTGTTGGAGGGGTCAGGACTGAGGCGCTGTTGAGCAATGGCCCTTATTTCTGATTAATTACTAAATGGTGTGTTGTTGAGCAATGATGCACCCTTCTTAGTATCCCTCTTACCTAAGTGGCATAAATTTAATAATGGATTGTATATTTCATTTAACTTTACTGCCCTTGTTGAGGTCAATTTAAACAAACGCCGACCTCCAATTAACCACCTTCCTCCCTATCAGTGACCTGTGACTTAATTCAAGGCTGTTCTATATTGGTTACCATAAACTTGATATGAACATTGTGATTGTAATGTGTTACATTGATACAACATATGTAATAGTTCATGACGCCTCTAAGCGTAAATATTTTCATTTTGAAACACCAGGCAAAATGTGTATTATGAGTCCTGAAAATAGCACACGGGCTAGTTCTGTCATAATAGAACTGGCTAAATGACTGATCAAAGTATAAAGACTGGAAAAGGATGGACTCTACACAACATAATATATATTATACTAGTGATATATATTTATATTATATATTACTGTGACATGGTCTCTTCGTTTCTGCATTCTGTATGGAGATATATAAGTTAGTCATGTGTCAACTACACTATGATTTACATGAATATTCCACGCTCGTCAAACATACAATGTATTAGTATTGAAAGGCGGGATACCGTATACCTGCTATTTGTTTCAATATAAATAGATAACCCCTTAAACATACCTGATGTACCTAGCATTATCATACTTAGGTGGAGCTAACTCAATCATTGAAGTATACACAAATCAAACGCGTCATTATCTACATGTCTTGATACAGACTGATATATATACATTATAACTTCAAGTCAACGTACTCAATTGACAATTAACGGTTGTCAATATATATTGTGGACTTATCACCTACTTGGCCTGTATAAGTGCTAAAGTAGAAACAATCTTTCTTTCCCTCTTCCTAGCTCTGCTAGATTGCACTATCCCTATCCCTAGACCACTTAAGTATTATTCCTGACTCCAGTAGAAACATTGGAGCCAAGATGTCATTTAGTATTAAGGATGTTGAAGGGGAGAAGGGTTTGAAACTGATGCACCTCAACACAAGGAGCTTCTACAGGAAGCGCCATCAGGTTTTCAGACTCTTCTCTGACTTTGATTTTGTCACCATCAGTGAAAGCTGGCTCCATGATGGATACAGTGAATGCCTGCTTCATTGGCCGGGTAAAACACTTTTCCGATTGGACAGGCCAAAGACTGCACACAAAAAGTCAGGGGGGGGGGAGTCTTGTGTTATGTCTCAGACCACCTGGCGGGGAATTGTGTAGAGATCCCAGCACTAAGCACCAGTACTGCTGATGTGGAGTGCCTCACAATCAGTTACAGACGTGTTGGTTTTAAACCGATGTTGGTAACCACTCTCTATAGACCACCAGATGGTACTCTGGTTGGCTTTACAAACCATCTTGAGACAATCTCACTGAGTGTGGAAGCTGCTGGTCATGAGAGATGGTTCCTCGGTGACATAAACATAAACACTCTCGACTCAGAGAATGCATATGCCAAACGCCTCTTCACTATCTGCAGAGAATTGGGTCTGAAGATCCTGATCAATTCCTGCACTAGGCCATGGGGACGTAGGGTAACATGCATTGACCATATCTTGACCGACTGCCTGGATGTGTCCAGGTCTGGTGTGATCGCTGCACTTCTGAGCGACCACCTTCCGGTATTCTGCATCCGACAAAGGGCACCCAGTGAGTCAGTCAGTCAAAAGATTGTTGCGCGCAGCTACAAAAAGTATGACCCTGAGGCTCTTGAGGAGTGGATGCTGGTTGCAGACTGGGACACATTTTGGGGGTTAGACACTCCCGATGAGCGGTGGGACTTCATTCACGAACAGATAGATCTGTTTCTTGATTACCACTGCCCGTTGAGAGAGTTCACCATCAGGAGTGGGTCTAAAGACTGGATAACCCCTGAGATTCTTGAACACATCAGTGAACGTGAGTCCATGTTAAAAGAACATCGACGCACTAAGTCACCTGAGTTGTTCAAGCTTATCAGAACATTGAGAAATAAGATCAATCACATGTGTGGCTACGCCAAGGCAAAGTCGGTTAAGGATCTTGTGGCAGCCTGTGAGGACAATCCCAAGAAGTTCTGGCGCGAAATCAATAGGCTATTCAAGGGTACCACTCAAACAGTGGCCCCGACTCTAAAAGATGAGGCTACTGGTGACACTATCGGTCCCAGTGAATCACCAGAGTACATCAACAACTATTTCGCCAGTATTGGGAGTGTGCTCAATGAAAGGTTTGTCCATGATCCTAACACTGATGAATATGCCGAGCCTGGACCTGGTTATGTCCCCACTGTTGAGCGACTAACGGTGGCGCCAGAACTAGTGGACATACTCTTACGAGAGGTCAGCACTTCAAAGACGTCGGGCCTACCCAACATCAGGCCTGATGTCATGAAGCATGCACTTCTCTGTATTGTGCCACAGTTCACTGAGCTACTACAGAACTCATTCGACAGTGGTGTCTTCCCCAGGGCTTGGAAGGACGCACGAGTGACACCAATCCCAAAACCGGGTGATAAATCCAATGTCAGCAACTGGCGACCGATATCTCTCTTGAGTATGCCGTCAAAGATAGCTGAACGTCTTATGCACCTACATCTGACGTCTGCTATAACTGCGGCCGGTGGATTGAGTGATTCACAATATGGTTACCAAGCTGGCAGGGGAACTGTAGACGCTGTGTACAAGCTTGTCAATGACATATGTGAAGCCAAGGACACAGGCAAGTACACGGGGGTAGCCTATTTAGATCTGCGCAAGGCGTTTGACTGTGTCCACCACGGTGTCCTCATGAAGCGCCTGGCAGGCCTTGGGCTGACCAAGAGCAACCTAGCCTGGCTGGGGGACTACCTGGGAGGGCGCAGTCAGCGAACCTGCTTCGGAAATGCTGCCTCTAGTACAGCCAAAGTGACCTTCGGTGTGTCGCAGGGCTCTGTCCTGGGGCCACTGCTGTTTGTGTTCTACATCAACACCGTGGCCCTTCAGGCAGACAGTTGCAAAATCATAATGTATGCGGACGACATTGCATTGTACACATCCCACAAGAGAATTGACCTGATTGAGGAGCGCCTACAGCGTGCTGGATGGGGTTACATCTTGGTGTGAAACCTCGAAATTGACCTTCAATGTCAATAAGAGTAAGTGTGTGCTATACTCTTCCAGCAGCAGATCGCCCCTGACCCCTTCATTGAGGGTGACCTTGGGCGGAAAGAGGCTGGAGACTGTGGATTGCTACACCTATCTCGGTGTCCCACTTGACTCTAAAGTGACATTTGAGAAGGCTGTTGTAGAGCTGTCAAAAAAGGTGAATGCCCGCCTCTTCAATCTGGCCAAGATTCGAAATCTGATCACGAAAAACACGGCACTGATCATCTACAAAACCAGCATTGCAATTCTCTTCGACTACGCCTCCTTCTTCTACGCTGCTGCATCTGGGGATAGTCTCCTCAAACTGCAGCGGTTGCAGAACAGAGGACTCAGAACCTGCTTGAACACTAGTGTACTTGTACACAGCGTTGAGGCATTGCATTCTGAGGGCAACACCATCTTCCTAGCCAGACGCTGGGACGAGCTGTTGCTCACACTGATGAGGAAGTACTATGCTGCGTCTGTGGTAGACCAGGGTCAGATGCGAGAGTTGGACGTTCGATCTAACACCCGGCTAGCAAGCAAAAAGGTATTCGCAATGAAAAGGCCTATCACTGAGGGCTACAGAAAATCCCCGGTTTACCGAGGCAACATGCTGTGGAATGTACAGCCTGAGTGGCTGAAAAACAGTGTGAACAAAGCTCAGTTCAAGCGCAACCTGAAAACAATTGCTGACTTGAGGGAGAAATACCCAAAGCACAATAGGCTAAGACCCTAGTTATAAGACAAACGGTACATGTCCTATCAATGACATAAGACTCATTGGTGGGAAGACTTAATATGCTTTCTTCATTCTATAATCTATCCTCCTTCTCATCATCACATTGCACTACTACATTCATCCAAATCCAAATCGACTGTTACTAGCTGTGTGTGATAACGTTTGAATTGTCAAATCATTAATAGTACATGCTACATACACTTGTAACGTCATTGATTTTTTGTCTCATATGTTGACATAATATATACCACGATTCGTACGTGAATTATGTTTAATAAACGAGTTCGTTTAGAGCTCATTGAAACAAAAACATGTTTGATATGCTCTGATCCGATCAGATGATCGAGACATCTGATCGAAACATTCCGTTTGCGGAAGCCTTAAGGGAGTGTTCATTTATTAATTACAGGTGGGTGGTGAAATTCTGTGCGGAGGGAACAATTTTGACGCCCCCCGGCCCCCTCGATAATGCTTGAAATGTTTTGTGGCCCCCTCGCCGAAGCCGCCCAAAAAGAATTCTCCCCCTTTGAACTATAGTTACACGCCGGCTCTTTTGCTAAAAGGGGCCTACATTTTTACCCCCCCCCCCTCAGTAGGGATCGAACATTTTTACGCCCCCCCCCATCCCTGTACCTAGTAAATGAACACTCCCTAAATCAAGGATAATTCCATGCCTGGTTGGGGATGGTCAAGCTTAAGGCCGAGTCATTTATTGCCATCTGAGGGAGGGGGGCTTGGTGAATATAGGAGGGGTCATAATGAAAAAGGGCCCTTGTTGGTGGGGGGGATTATTTTCCGCAGAAGATTCATTAGAATCTTGAAAATTCGTACTTTTTATGTACAACTAGTACAAGAAAGTAGCATCTCTAAGAATTCTCCAAGAAAATTTTCAAAATTTGGTTGGATATTTGGACCTAACAGGGTACCAATTTTACTTCAAAATGATCAAAAATTCGGCCCTATGAGTACACAATGCGTATGCCAAGATGGGTCTAGACCCCCCAACCCCCCCTGTACGCATCTGTACGCATTTGGCTTAACCCCCCAACCCCCCCTTGGTGCGTATGTAATTAATGGATGGCCCCTTGAGTACTAGAATTATATCCGAAGGTGTTGAAAATCATTCGGGGCCTTTGAAATCAGCATTTTGTGGGCTTTTCGCAGGGAAAAAGCAGGTGAAATTTCTCAGACCCTGCCATGCAAGAGGGAGTAAATTTATTTTTGTGTTGATAAATGAGCATTCCCTTAATATTTAGATGTGAAAGCCATAGTGTGACAGGTGCTCAGTCTCAGCTGGAGGGGTTTCTGTTTGGTCCTTGCATATACCGGGTAACTTCTGGCTAGCAAGGTACATTTCAACGTGAAAATGTGTTTTTTTATTCATTAACTGGGCATAGTATTGCTCCCTTCTAGCGCCGTTTGCATATGGTACCTTCTCTCATTACATGTAAATAATTGGCTATGTGATCTAGTTGGATTAAATATCCCGTTATCTCAATTCACTTTACAGCTTGTTAAAATTTCTTAGCGAAAAAAAGATAATGGCTCCCGAGAGAACTTAAACGATGCCAACTCGAAATCAGCAGCTTTACCACTGACTACAGTCTAGACATTAACCCTTTAAGGACAGAATGTTTCTGAATGACAGTATTCTAAGTCACTGCTAGAACGCAGTACCTGCAAGAAATTCACTAGTAAACTGGTGCATGATGCCTTAACCCGGGAGGGTCGACATGATGCATGAATACAGCACTGGTGAATTACTCAGCTGAACTGCATTCACATATGACAAGAAAGGGGATAACACATTAATGCATTATGTTGTCCTTAACCCTTTAGGGATGGCATACTGCATTAATGCATCCTGTCCTCGCCAGTGCTGCATCCGAGCATCATGCCGACCCTTTGGGATTGATTACCTCCCAAAGGGTCGGCATGAGGTACCAATGCAGCACTGGCAAGTAACTCTCCAGGGCTGTATTGATGCATCATAACGACAAACATCATCTTTTCGTGACATCCTTAAAGCGTTAAACTATCCTCAATCACCTAGACCACCATATGCCACTCACGTACCCACTATTACACATCTACATAACAAACGAGGCTCTGATAACACCAGAGATAACTGCCTACATCTCAACCACCCTCTTATCTCTCTTTGTCTCCCCCAAAAGACTTCCCTGCGTCCAGCCTCATTTTCAAATTGGGCCCCTCGGGGGAGACACCTGGTGAGGAAGAACTGAACTAATTGGCGCCAATTGTGTCGAATCACGATAAAGTAGTCCCGGCGTCTGGTTTGGCTCGTCGAGTGATGGGGGAGGAAAGATTACTACGCCGGGTGGGTGTAGATGAAGTGAAGTGGCTATATTAAGGAGTATGGGTCCCCACAGGCCGCATGGGCCACAAGGGGATGAAGCAAATTAAGGGGTATGGTTGGGTTGGAGGGCCGGGGGCGTTGAATTAAAGAAATAGCCATGTCTCTATTGTTTAATAATGCTCATGTCCCATGTCAATTTTAAGAATTGCTCATGTCCTCTGTCACTATCTTTTAAAACCTCATGTCGCATGTTACCAGGCCTCATGTCGCATGTCGATTTATGAAATGGTCATGTTGCCGTGTACATAACGTCATAATGATTACTTTACACTCCTGATAGGGCCAACTTATGTATCTAGAGAAGACCATGACATGTCTATTAGTCAGGTTGTAAGGACCGTTCTGATTGGCCACAGAGCTGGTTGCTGTGATCTGCCCTGGGTGATCGGTAACCAGCAGTAGAGCTTGCTCCTGGTGGTATGTTGCACATGAAAGGTTTGACAGGAAGATACGTCAGCTGAATAAACTGAATATTTGAAACTTCAAATCTCTTAAGAAAGGATCTAACACCCCGTACAGTTGCAGTCTAAGGAAGAACAGAGCCAGAATGACACCGACACTTTAAGCTTAACTTAAGGTTAAGGATACTTCAAGGCTTTATGTTCATTTGTTGTCATCGACATAGTGCCGGTGCTGTGTTGGTGCATCATGCTGACCCTCAGGGAATGTATAAACCCCTTTTAGCATGGCAAAGGAATGTAGCACTGCAGAGTTACTTGCAAGTTATGCGTTTAAATACATCATAACAACAACCATATTAGCAGCACTTGAGGTGTTGAACAAGGCAAATCAAGCTAAAGGTAAACAAAACACTTGCAACTCCATAACCTAAGTCAGTCCCTTAGTGAAGATAAATAAATGAAAATACCCCAAAAGAAAAAGTGGCCTTAATATGTTGTGGAGGAGGGAGTGAAACGTGGGGGTCTGAATAAGTGAGAGGGATGGAGAAGGATCAAAGTTGTCCAGCAATCTTTGTAAGAGGCCTCTTGTAAATTATAAAGGAGTGCTGAGGTAATTGAGATACTGTGTGGTGAGACCTGAGGGTCATCAGTCCGGGGGGGGGGGGGAGGTGTGAGGGTGGGGGGACTTGGGGGGGGGGGGGGCACTTGCTATCTTTTGTGTACACAAAGGTGCGGCTGGGAAGGGTACTTTTTGAGCAAAATCCATCCATGTATAGCCAGGGTCATTTATCACCAAAATCTCTCTAGCCAAGGGTTTGTCTTTACCAAATCCCTCTAGCTAAGAGTCACAATTTTTTTCAATTTTCACCAAAGTTCATCCAAAAAGGGTCACTGTTGACGGAATCCCTCTAACCGAGGGTCAATTTTCGGCAAGTTTATTCAAATACAAGCAATTTTGTCCACAATTGCTCTTCCCAATATGAACATTTCCGCAGACTTTACAAAAATTGACCAAAATCCATTTAACCAATGGTAAAGGGTTCTCAGAGGCTCAGTTGTACAATTGAGTGCCCCCCCCTGTATGAGGGTGGGAGAGGCTGAGGTACCAGTGGCCTGCAGCTGTAAATGATTTATGCCTGGTGGGTAATCTAGAAGAATTATCAACAATTTGTCAGACAATTAGTGTGTCCGCGGGGACCGGTCAGTGTAAGCCCGGCTGTTAGTCAATCCGCACGGCACACTCCTTATTCTACCACTTCCTCAGCGACTTCCACTCCCACCACCCACACCCGTATAGCTGAACCCTTACACCTTACAGACTGTCTTGCTTGCTTTGTTCTTAACCTGTTCTTGGTTGTCTTCTTGGCTGTCATCCTGTGCGTTTAAATTTCGACTGCCTCCCTGCCTGTCTACCTACCACCCTGCCTGCCTGCCTGCCTACCACCGTGTCTGCCTGCCTTTCACTCTGCCTACCCAGTGGGCACACAACATTGAATCAACATTGGTAAATGATTGTCAATGTTGATTGAATGTTGATTCAACATTGGTTCAATGTACAACTTAATTCTGTGCCCACTGGGTAGTACCCTGTCTACCTCCCCCCTTCACCCATAGCCGTGGTATGTCTTTATGACTGCTGCCCCCTCGTTGAGCCTTGCCTCCCAGCCTGCATGCATGCATTGCCTACCTGAGAGCCTTTCATCCTGCCTCCCTATCTACCATAGGTCCATACTGCCTGCCTGCCTGCCCACCTGTCTGCCAGTATAGGCCTCTACCGGGATCGGACTTGTTCCCGCAGCCACTCTTTGTAGACTGACACCAGCAATCTCGTGAGACCTTGGTTCTGCTCTCGTATTGCAGCCTGTTCCCCGGAAGCTATGGTGTGTGAATGTCTGGTCACTGCCTAAGTCTCACGATAGATTGCGAGCTCAGAACTAACATGACTGCCCGTACGGAGAAATCCGAGACTTCGCTATACCACCCAATCACCCCCCCCCCCCCCCCCCGCCTCGCTTCCCCCATGGCAGTAGTACGTGATGTGACCGCTTGGTGGCAGTGCTGTCCCTGAGGTCGTCTACAGCCCTTATCTCTGTCTGCCATCTTTTGGTGTAGACTATGAAACCGTTATAAACAGCGGTTGGCGTTCACCTTTAATTCATCTGAAGTTTGTAGAAGTAACTGAGCGAATACAATGACAATCCCACATGTCTCTGTTCTATCTATGACATCAAAAACCCTACAATTGTCCTTGACCCAAAGGTCCTTCCTCCAAGGAGAAAGTATTATGAATCAACTTGAAATATTGGTATCAAACAACTCAACCGTATATCCCAACGGTACACCACTCTCAATAACAATGCAATGAGTGCAGTGCTGGCTGATTACTCATCAGTGATGCATATTTCAAAGCATACTCATCTATGAATATGTGACCTGACCAGCGACTTTAGGGCTTATGGGTCTGAAAATCGATTTTCTTTTTTTTGGTCTATTCTCAAAGAGGACTGTTTTGGCTTTCCAAAACAGGCTTAATCTTAAGAATTTGACTAGTCTTTGCTGATATATGAGGCCTTTTATGAGCATAAGGTGTTCTGTACTGCTGCCAAAAAACACTTTTTGACACACGTTGAGACTTGATTCCAGATAAACTCAAACATTTTCTCTCATGTGGCCAGACAAAATGGCACACACACACAAGGCATTGCCTTTTAACCAGGAAGGCAACTATAAATCCATGTGACAAGAGACATGCTTAGGATTACCACTCAAGTTTGCGAAGAAAATTCACTGCCTCCCGCAAATATTTAAAATGAAATAGCTCAGCAACAGCTGGTCCGATTGACTTAATTCTTGAGGCATTTGAAAGCTAGACTCAGGCTCCTCATGACTAGGTATATGTAGATGAACATTTCCAAAGGGGGGGGCTGAACAGATGGATGGGGGGGTACGATCCAAAGTGGCGGGAAAAGAAATGATCCTTTTCTGAGCCTTTTGTCACAGACCCCTAAGCCCCAAAGTCGCTGGTTGGGTCACACTTATCTTTAATCATCAGCAAATGGGAGCAGTTGCTGCTTATGCTTCATAAAGCAGATGGCCTATGCTTTCCAGAACTGGTTTAATTGTGAAAATCGGTCGAATATTCACTGATTTATGAGGCTAAACGCAAACTTTAGGCACACATTTTTTGCCCCATGAAGTTTAAACAGCCTTTTCTGGGCTTTTAGGCACAGACCCATAAGCCCTAAAGTCGCTGGTTGGGTCACATATTCACAGGGAAAATATTGAAATACATTTTTCATAGTATTGTGCTAAAGTGGGTTTCAGTTTCACCTGAAATTGGGCAATTCAAAACTGGGCAAGCTCATCTGGGACGCCAATGGTTTCCAAGGACAAAAACATATCCAAATAAGGTCCATTAACCAATGCTAGCTGGTTCCTTTCTACCAGAAACCTACACCATCCCCAGCTAAATTTCCAATCACACTCCGCTATAATAGTGGCTATGAAAGTGGCTTCTTTTGTCAGACCAAGACAGATTTGGGATGGAGCGTGGGAGCGGGGAATAAGATGGAAGTAAGGAACTTTCACCAAACGGCTTGACCGCCCAGTATCATCCAATTTCCCACGACCATTATTACTCATTCCGCACCTGATCCGCAAAATCCAGAAAATCTTCCATCCTTCTTCGCTGATGATGTGGGATTTTCAGAGAAGGGGCTCGCTGAAAATACGGGGGCGCAAATGGGAGTTGTGGAAGGCCGGTTAAGCCGAGGAAGACAGGAAAAATATGGCAAGAAGTCAGAGGGTGGTAGCATGCCTGATGATGGTGGTATATGAGGAAATTGCATTATGTGTGAATAGACCTTCTACGGTGCACAGACAATCTATAGGTTTAAGAGGTTAGTCAGTAGTGACTATAACAGGTTTATCTTATGGCACATGAGTTACAATGCAGAACTTATGTCAAAAGCCTACTAAGGCAAAATTAACACCTTAGTCAAAATGACTAACCCTAAAACGCCTTAAATGAAAAGACTAAGGTGGTTAACCTGACAGCATTGACTGACATAGGTTGGGGGTATAGGGAACCATACATGACCAAGGGTCTCTCAGTCGTTTTATACGATCAATCTATGTCAGTCAATTCTTTTAGGTTAGTCAAACTGATTGACCCTCCTTAGCCCTTCCTTTTTTGATGCATGTTAGGATTAGTCATTTTGAATAAGGCATTAGTTTTACCTTAGTCATTTTTGAATATAAGTTCGTCATTTTGACCAATGAACGATGACTACGCCTATGATGAACCTGGGATAGCCGCTACTGACTAAACTTATAAATGTATATGGATTTTCAGTGTGGGCACTGACTGAACAATGAATCATGAAGAATCACCCTTTTGCTAAGTAATCATGCTTCCAAGCAGAAACGTAACAAAAGTAATAGACAACTTGAGAAATCCAAGATTATATTATACACTTGTGGTCTATGTAATAGAGGCTAATGGCTGAGGTAAAACAAATAGTTTAGCAAGGGTTGAATGTCAAAATAATACCGTTGCAAATAGAAAGTGATGCTTGCTTGTGTAAAACCAAATGTACTGTAAAACCTCATGTACAGACCGCAGCTAGTACGCGAGTTAGATCGCCAATGCAGCTCATAGGATCAGCCCAGGGTCAGGGTGTGGCTTATATACGTGAGTTTTTGCTACCATGGTACAGTATTAGAGTCACCATAACCAGATTGCCAATTTGGCTTCTAGAATCGGCCCAAAGTCGGGGTGCGGCCAATATGCGAGTTAGGCTAATATGTAAGGTTTTACGGTATGTAACACAATGAATGACCGCCGGTATCTAAGCAAAATCAAATCGCTTAATGTCAGGGTTTTACCAGCTTCAAGTCCAAAAAATGGCATGTAAATGTTACTGTTTTGTTACATTTTTATGAGATGTCAATCGAATAGCTAAAATGTTGACATTCTTGAAGTGAAACCGGCCCGCTCTCTATTAGGGAATTTATGATGCGACCAGGCTACCATGGCCGCATAGGGCCTTTGCATTTATTTCCGGAGGACCAAGGAAAACCGCTGTGTGTACAAAAACTGTGACAAGTAGGATTCAAATCCCTGACACAAGCACCATAGGAATATTAAAATCTAGAGAAATAACCGCCTAAGGTCAAATCCCACAACGCGGAAAATGGGCCAGAAAGTGTTGATTATTGACATAAAAACAAGGAGCAACTGTTGCTAATATTGTAAATAGCAACACTTGTCCCATGATCTTATGCCTCTCCAAATCCCACAGTGGTCAATAATAGGCAAGCAAAGTGTTGCTTGCAGGACTGGTTAATGGATTTGTTTGAGGGGAGTTACTTCACAGTATGATTTGTCCGCAAATATCTAACTCATTTGATCCTTGTGATTTCCCAAATCACAAAATAAAGGCAACCATTTCTCACCGATTTGGGCCTGTCTAAGCCAAACTAGGGCCCAAAATCGGAAATAAGACCAATTCACAACATTTCTGACCCTCTCTCCCGTTGTGGGATTTGACTCTATGAAAGGTGTATAAGTATGTTGGGAGCACTGTCCACTTGGTCCAGAGTGGAAATTGGCGGAGATTGGCAGAAGAGGAGTGTCAGTCCTGGTGGCCTGGGCCTGGTGGTCAAGTGGTTTGATAATCAGAAGCCAGGTCATGTCGTTGGCGTGGGCAAGGTCTAGTCTGCACCATTACCATATCTCACATAATGTATATATGGGAAGAGCAAGCAGTATCATATCATATTCATTGATTACATGATTTATTGCATAAATTACATGCATGCAATGTCGGGATGGTATTAGCAAGAGAATACTGGTTCAAGGACCCTTGACTAATTGTCAGGGAAGGACTAGGTACGACCAGGACCCTTACCTAATTGTGGCAGGAGTCTGGGAAGGACTAGGTTCGACCAGGACCCTTACCTAATTGTGGCAGGAATTTAGGAAGGACTAGGTACGACCAGGACCCTTACCTAATTGTGGCAGGAGTCTGGGAAGGACTAGGTACGACCAGGACCCTTACCTAATTGTGACAGGAGTCTGGGAAGGACTAGGTACCACCAGGCAGCGGTCTGGGCAGGAATAGGTACCATCTGGACCCTTAGCTAGCTGTGGCAGGAGTCTGTACAGCACTTGGTACCATCAGGATTTGGTACCATCAGGACCTAGTTGTGGCAGGAGCATGGGAAGGATAAGGTAACACCAGGACCCTTCCCAAGTTATGGCAGGGGTCTGTGCAGGACTAGGTACCATCAGGATCCTTCCCTAGATGTTGACCATAGCCCTAAGGCCAGCAGAAGGGGTTGACTAGAAGAGATGAGGGAGGGGGCCGTGCAGGCGACGGCTTGGCCAAACCCCGTTGATTGCCGATTGGCCTCAGCATAAAGCCCCCCCCTGCTCAGTGGACCCCGGCTAGTTATAGTCTGACGGCATTAGCTTTTTGTAGTTTTCATTTCCTCTTACGCGCAGCGGCCATTTTGGGTGGTCATTTCCGATTTCATATATCAAGGCGCTGTCACGGCCACTGCCCAGGGGCCATTTCGGTTGGCGAATCCCCCGGCAGGCCCCGAGGATCAGGGCGGCCAATGAAATGCCTGCTGCCGATCAGATCTGAAGAGTTCTTTAATTTCCTCTCCGCATTTTCTGACATAATTCAGTGTTGATGGAGATTCGCGCCCCCCTCATCTATCAAGCTCCGTGCCAACCCCACCCGACCCACACTACACAAAAAATCTAAATGCCCCGGCCCTTAGTCTGAAGTGGCTATCCCAGGTTAGCGACATTGGTCAGGCATGACCAAGTGCTATTCAAAAATGACTGAGGCAAAACAACAAATCACTTATGCCTTACTCAAAAGGCGTAAAACTCATTGACATGGATAAGACTAAGGTGAGCTGGTCAGTACTGACCAACCTGGCAATATTAACGAACCTAGGTTGGTCATATAGGGAGCCAAAAAAGGACTAATTTGGTTACTCTATAGTGACAGAAAGCTTGGTCGTATAGGGACTCAAAGAATATCAGTGTACCACACAAAGCCCCCAACCGAACCACAAGCAGCTCGCATTGGGGTGTCATTGGGAGTGAGATTTGGATGGAGGTATGGAGCCATTGCACTCAGGGTAAAAGAGGGAACTTCTTACAATTGAAGGAAGAGCAATGAGGGTTGAGCAGAAGTGATCGTAGATCGGGTTTCGGTAGTAAATACATCAGTTACACTAAATGGTCCACCCTAATAAGTAGGACTTCCGCGTAGCTCATACCGGAGCACACACAGGAACAGACACAGGAGTTCACACAGCAGCTCACACAGCACACATAGCAGCATACATAGCAGCACCATTCACAGCAGCACACACAGTAGCACACACAGCAGCACCATTCACAGCAGCACACACAGTAGCACGCACAGCAGTACACACAGCAACTCACAAAACAGCTCATACATCACACATATCAGCACACACAGCAGCACCGACAGCACTACACACATCAACTTACAGAGCAGCTCATACAGCACACATATCAGCACACAGAGCAGCACACATATCAGCGCACATATCAGTACACAAAGCAGCTCACAGAGCAGCACACACAGCATCACACCCAGCAACACACCGAGCAGCACACACAGAAGCACACACAGCAGCTCACACAGCAGCTCACAGAGCAGCTCATATATCACACAGAGCAGCACATAGGACAGCACACACAGCAGCAAATACAACAGCACACAAAACAGCTGATGCAGCAGCACACACATCACAGAACATAGCAGCACACATATTAGTTACACTACACTACAATGAATGATCGCCGTTTCTGTGGCCGGCCAAGCTCATGGAGAGCGACACACGGACAGAAAACCCATCCATGTGCCGTTCATCAGCCGCACACCGTGCGTCCGTTCATGACCCAGTGTGCCTTATTTGGGCATGGGGCTGGGCTATGGTCACTCACACATGAGGGTAAGACTGAGCGATGAGATTCGCCAAAGGCCGAAGGCCTCTGGTACACATATTATTACACAGAGCAGCACACAGAGAAGCACACAGAACAGCACAGAGAGCAGCTCACACAGCAACAAACACAGCATCACACACAGCAGCGCACAGAACAACATAAACAGCAGCATGGAACATTGCTAAGGAAAAAGGATCAAATTCCGACCACACCTCACTGTAGCAGAGTGTTTTCAGAGACAGCTGCTCACCTGATTTGGTGATCATTAATAACCTTCTATCCCTCTTCTCTCCAATTTTACATCTTACTTCTCTCTCCATCTTCTTTACAACTCCCTCCCTTCTGTTCCTACTCCCTCATCATGCCCTCTACTGTCTGTCCTTCTCCCTCCTTTTCTCTTCTTCTTCCTCCATCTCCCTCCTTCTCCCTCCCTCGCCCTCTCTCCGTCCCTCTCCCACCATCTCCTTCCCTCTCCCTTTCTCCCTCTCTCCCTCCCTCTCCTTCTCTCTCTCCTCTCCTCCCCTCTCCCTCCCTCTCCCTCCCTCTCCCTCCCTCTCCCTTGCTCTCCCTTGCTCTCCCTTGCTCTCCCTCCCTCTCCCTCTCTCCCCCTCCATCTCCCTCCATCTCCTCCCCTCTCCCTCCCTCTCCCTCCCTCTCCCTTGCTCTCCCTTGCTCTCCCTTGCTCTCCCTCTCTCTCCCTCTCTCCCCTCCATCTCCCTCCATCTCCCTCCATCTCCCTCCCTCTCCCTCCCACTCCCCCCTCTCCCTTCCTCTCCCTTCCTCTCCATCCCTCTCCCTCTCTCTGTCTCCACGTCCTCCCTCCCCTTACCTCCCATCCCCTTTCCTCCCTCTCTTTCCCTCGCTCCTTCCCTTCCCTCTCAGTCCCCTGTCTCCCGCATGCCTTGTTAGGGTGCCCGGCCAGGCTGGTTAGGTATGGACGTGGGGATGCAGGGGAAGGTCAGGGTCAGGAGCCCTGGACATGTCGAGAAGTGTTTATTGTGTAGCCCTGATTGACTGAATTATTGGCGGTGATGTATGGCAAAACGCCAGTAAGCAGCACAAGGCGCGCAGGTCAGGGCGGGGCAGAGTAGGGCAGGGCGGGACAAGGCAGGGTAGGACACGACAGGACGAGGCAGGGCAGGGCAGAGCAGAGCAGTGTAAGGCAGAGCAGGGTAGGACATGGGAGGGCAGGGCATTGCAGTGTAGGGCATGGTAGGGTATGACAAGGCAGGGTAGGGCAGTGCAGGACAGGGTACAGTAGGACAGGGAAAGACAGCATAGAGTAGAGTAGAATAGTCTCATGTTTTTAAAATTTTCATTTCAGTGTCATTCATGGTGAACCAATGCAGCTACCCACTATAGTAAATCGCCAGTGCTTCATCTGTGCATCATGTTGACCTTTTGACATGTTGAGTCCATGTTGGCAAAGGGACATACTAAATTGAATCACAACGTTGCCCTTACACGGTCAAGGAGAATGCATACGAATTAAGCAGGGCACATGGTATAGTTGAGCAAGGATCTACTTCTAAATCCCCAACCTCAGGCTGGAGGTGCTCCTGAGCCCCCCGCTCCCCCTAGCGAGGTTTAAAACAGTCCGTTTCCGGTGTGATAACTCCCGTACGGTGCTGCCACCTGTCGGCAGGTCAGCACACCTCTCACCTGACCTTCACCTTGTAGCCCGTAAATCAGTCTTGCCTTGTCAGCTGTTTCTTGGACTACCTCTAACCTTAGCCTGCAGGTTCCGCCCAGTCTTAGGAAGGTCTTAAGGCACAATCCCAGTCTAGTACTTTCAAAAATGGACGTGAGGTGTAAAGATGACCCATTGAGATGACCCATGGCCCATTATGGGTAAATGCCAATCCTACACTGCCAAGTATGAAAGTGACGTGTAGGGATGATATGGGCAATATTGGGGGTGCAGAGGGGTCCCCCCCCCCTCAGGTCGAAAAGTCGCCGAAATTGATGTGCCCAGGTCACAAAGTCGCTTTTGTAGACTGTTTATACTGTAGTCAAACTTGTCCAAAAGTCGCCAGGTCGCTTTTATTAATGTAACAGGTCGAAAGGTCGCCTGGAAAACAGGCCAGGTCGCCAGGTCGCCGAAAACCCCTCTGCAGTCACCACTCTGAGATATGGTCGTGAAAGGAAGGGAGGGTATTCGCCAATCTAAAGACATCATATTGTATTGAAAATTATGCACCCTTACAGTGTTAACTTTGCTCATACAGCGGATGCGAAAGTGTAGATAATTTCATACACTTGGAGTATTTCTTCACTGTTCGAACATTTCCATACATAAGACAATACCTACCAACATTGGCTATATTTGAAGCGGCATGTCACTCTGACGTCACCTATTTGTAACCAGGCTGTGACGTCACACTGAGCTACTACTCAGCCTCTCCCCTCCATCAAGTCAAGGTCAAGTCCCATGCTCTGAGCTTGACCTTGGTTGACCAGTGTTCTTGGGGTCACGTCTTAGGATTTTCTGTTTGCCGGACGTCCCGCCCACTTGTCCATCATCTGCGCTCATTCCACTGACATGCCATTCCATTTCCCCATGTCCATTTCTATTTCGTCTTTAAGTTATATGGTTTATCACCGTCTCATTGTCAAAGTTCCCATTTGTCCAGATAGCCGTTGTCAAGGCGGCTGTTGTCTAGGCAACCAACATCATGGTGACCGTCATCAAGGTGGCTGTTGTCAAGGTGGCTGTTGTCAAGGTGGCTGTTGTCAAGGTTGCTGTCGTCAAGGTGGCTGTTGTCAAGGTGGCTGTTGTCAAGGTTGCTGTTGTCAAAGAGGTTGTTATCAAAGAGGTTGTTGTCAGAGTGGCTGTTGTCAAGGCAGCTGTTGTCAAAGAGGTTGTTATCAAAGAGGTTGTTGTCAGAGTGGCTGTTGTCAAGGCAGCTGTTGTCAAAGTGGCTCTTTTAAAGGCAGCCATTGTCAAGGCGGCTGTTGTCAAAGCTGCCGTTGTCAGTTTACAGTTTTATGTTCAAACATGGTGTAAAAGGATAATCCACATCCATCCATGTAGGCTGTCTCTTTTGCATGGTTGTTAACGAGTAGTTTCCTCATATATTACTATAATTACATAGTATGGCACGGTTTCTGTTTTAACCCTTTAGCAGTGCATTATACATCAAGGATTCAGCACTGATGAGTTACTCACCAGGACTACATTCAAGCATTATTAGTAAAAGAAGGGCATCATTTAGGCCATACAGGGTGAGCTGCCAATGTCCCCATGTAGAGGCCTATAGTAGCTGTCAGACGACGGGCAGGGATCATGTACAAGTGCCTCTGGACACGTGTATGTAGCCCTACAAGGTAATAGGATTCAGCCGCACCCAGCCCGCTCAGCGCTGATTGGACACCGTCATCATTGTTATCAGCCAATAAGGGATTAGTACAGGGGTCATGTGATCTAGTAATCAGAAACCCCGAGTGGTGACACCTGGTGTGAGTTCCAACACCTAAACTTGGCCAACATTATTAGCCCTTTAAAGACTGCATGATATATCAATGCACGATGCCCTTGTCATCATGATGCATGCTGACTAACCAGTGCTGCTTTGCGTTATGCCGATACTATGTACAGGGTTGATACACTCCCAAAGGGTTGGCATGATGCACCAATGCAGCCCTGGGGAGTTACTCACTAGGACTACATTGCTGTATAATGACGACAAAGGTAACCTTTAAAGTAACATACAATCTATAAAGTGGCATTCTCACCGAGCGTATCCCACTCACAATTCTAGTACTGTTCTAGTCCACTATGTGGTTAAGTGTGAGTGGTGAGACTGCCCCTTTAATGGTTAGGCAAGGGTCCTGCTGGTACTGTGGCCATGCATCTTTGCTGCTGGTGCTAATCACACATAGATAAAGTACTTTCTTTGTTACTTGGGGGATACATGTAAAATATAAATTTTGACTTTGTGCATACACATTTCTGATCGCAGTAGTTAAAGGTTTATTGATCGCAAAAGTTGCTTGTTGATTTCGCTGGCTGGATAAGGTTTACTATGATTAAAAATCAGTATTATTTTTTTGAGTGGCCTTACGATTCATGAGCGGTGTGGACACAGTGATCATTAGCCGCATGAGGATGGCATCATGCCACACGGCAACAGTGCTGTCATGATGCACCAAAACAGTGCATGGCGGCGAGTAACTCACAGTGCCAGCAAGTAACTCGCAGGTGCTGCCTTTGTGCATCACGCCGACACTACGCAGTGTATCATCCATGCAGCATCGGCATGATGCAATAATGCAGCACTACTCACCAGGGCTTCATTGATGCATCATGATCTGAAAGTGCATTGCAACTCGTATCATATTTATCAAATCACTCTGATGTCCTTAGAGGCCTGAAATAGAGGGCGTGCAGCTTAGATCCTTTCCGCTTGATCTTTACCTGATCAGATTATTTTCAAAAAAATCTTCTTTTATTTAATACAAAGAGATTTTCTTAAATATTTTATTTAATAAGAAGAACAGGACAGCCACGCAGAAAGGATGACTGATGTTGCGCGCTATTGGCCAATTGGCGCAGAATGCCAATCTGTTTTTCTCTGAGATTTTACTAAAGTTTTTACATAGATTGAAAGTAATTGGATTGTGGCAATTTTGATGGATGGATGTACATGATTCATACATATTTATGGCCTAGTAACTTAATTTCAAATAACTCTAGAGTTTATAAATGTGTTTACATGTATTTGCACAAAGTCGTTTTCAAACATAAACTTAGGTTACATTGATTGAGAGAGTTACAAATGAAACAAGTGCTCGCATCTGTCTATCCTGCGCAGATTGGCGCTCTGCGCAAATTGGCGAATAGCGCCCAACACTGACGGCTGTGTCTCATGAGATTGGGCCAATGTGAACGTTTCTCACTGGGTGCCATCTTTGACTGGGTGCCATGTTTGACCTCCTGACAGAAAACGTCTTTATTTAGGGCAGGTAAAGTTATATATGGATATATTTCCACTGCCATTTTTTTGTTTTATCCCTTATGTATTAAAGAGGAAATTTATTTTTCTTAAATCTTTTTTTTTCATGGTGGCCAGTCAGAGATGGCACTCGGTCAAAGATCAGATTGGCCCGATCTCTTGAGACACAGCCTGACGAGGTGTGGCTCTGGACAGGTGTTGGCTATTTAGGTGTCTGTCCTCACCTTTCTCCTTATCTATGGCCTCCTTATCTACTAATGAAGGCCCAATCTCTATATCGGCACTGCTCGGGGTCAATACACCACGACATGTGCTGACCAAGCCGATTTCCTAAACCAAAAGAAGCAGTTTTGAAGGTTATCAATACGGTGAGGAAAGTCTGCCACCCAACCTTGGCCTTGCTCCAGGACATAGGCCTATCACCAAGCTGGCCCTACCACGACCTCGGTTCCCGAGTCTCATCGCTGGCACCAAAGCGTGCTGGTGAAAGTAGTTCCGTGTGCTTGGTGCATTAAAAATGTGGATGTGTACCGCGGAAGGATCCCCCCAATATATATAGGGGGAGGTAATGTGGTTATGGCCCCTTAGATACCAGCGATGCCGCTCAGACGCGTCTCAGGCCGTGTTTAGGGACACACCTTAACCACACTATAAGTCCCGGTAGCTAACATAATTAAATAACATTATTATATTAATTATTGCAGTTGTCGAGAAGCGTATAATATAATTACCGGTAGCTATATAATTTCATAGGTAATTAATTATTATAATATTATTATCATACTATGAGGAAGGATAGTGAACACAGGTTTGCCGGGCATGCACCGTACAATTAGCCCTTACTTTATTACTGGAGTATCATATTTATATACTGCAGTTTACAAACCACTTTATGTGGGAATAAATAACACAACGCAGTGTGTCTCACAATAAATAACCATAAATAGTAATAACAATCAATAAATACAATCACAGATATCTTACAAATATTCTATAAATATTCATAAATATTCTAACATTGACAATTAATTTTTGGAAAATTCTTAAAAATTCGCCAAAAATTCTAAAATTTAAAATACGGGTAGAGACAGCACAGGGGGTGTGTCTTCTACAGCTGGAGGTGGGCGACTGACGTCCGTTACGGCTACGTGCTCTTATGTAGTATCATGACAACAGATAGAAGTATCTACGGCAACGGCCCGGGGCGCCATCTTACGGCCCGTGGCCGTACTATGGCCAGAGGCGTACAATGCGCCACCTCTCGGGGGAACGGGGAACCACGGCTCGCGAACGACCGGAGAAAACTGCCACGCCCACCTCTTGATTATACATGTATCACCGGGGTGATACACTCTATAAGTCCCGGTAGCTAACATAATTAAATAACATTATTATATTAATTATTGCAGTTGTCGAGAAGCGTATAATATATTTACCGGTAGCTATATAATTTCATAGGTAATTAATTATTATAATATTATTATCATACTATGAGGAAGGATAGTGAACACAGGTTTGGAGGAATATAGGTGCCGGGCATGCACCGTACAATTAGCCCAACAACCCGCCAAACACATTGGAACAATCCAACACATAGAAAAAAGTGTATGCAATTATACATGTATGACAGGTATACAATAAGCATTAATAATGCCAACCATGCTCAAATGCATAACATATTAGGATAAACCAGCTAAGTACACGGTGGGCTCTCTATCCAACACAAGCATCTCATTTCTGGATTGGTGTAGGTATCTATGAACCGCTGAGGAGCGCCAATTGCCTTTCAACATGATATCTCTAACAGACACACCAAGAGACTGAAGCATGGAGGCCCCACCGTGTCTTAGGCTATGAGTACTAACGTTACCCACAGGCAGACCAGTTAGAGCAGCTAAACTTTTTAGTCTGTTATTAAAACAAGGGTAGGTTAGTGGAGAGGAAAAATTTCCAAGATGGACCCTAACAAGGGGGTCATTACCATTTGAAGACCCTAGAATTTCCACCAACTGGGAGGCTGGGCATAGTAGTGACCCAGGAATTCTCTGTAAAAATACAGTAAAGGGTTTTTTACAGAATTGATCAGTTTTTGAGGAGACAATTTTGATAGAGACATACTCTGGGTACACAGAGACATCCTTGGCTCTAATAGTATGAGGTGAATCTGTTACATGGCACTGGCGCAGAAGGCCCCTGAAGCATAAGGTAGCACCAAGTCTAAAGGCGTAATCAATGGGGTCAGAAAGATCCAAGAACTCAAACATAGCCAATAAGTCAGTTGCCGTGAGGGGGTACCGTGAAGTATCACATACAGAAATATGTCCTCTCTCGATTCCATTTAAAGTCTGTTTTAATACAAAACTATGACTGTAATCTGGATAACCGGACATTTTTTGATGGTACCAGACAGCGGACAGGTAATTGCGGACAGAGACAGGGGCCAGCCAATTAGATAGATAGGTAGCATAGGTCCCAGCCTGAGAGGCACTGCAAGGGAAAGATTTTAATTTATACTTTACACAAAATTTATTGTACCTTCTCAACTGGGTTTGCCTTGCTACCCTGGTGGCTCTGGCCTGAGCGCTCTCCGCCAACCTCCTCTGCTGATCCATCAGGCGTTGAAGACTATTCACTGCAACACACATTTAACATGTTATTCAGACGTAAGGTTTTAATACATTTAACATCATATCCCTTGTAGTCTAAGCGTGACAATTGGTCCGCCAGAACATTATCTTCAGACCTTATATATGTAGCGAATAAGTCAATATTATTAGTAAAACATAGCCAGAATAATTCTCTGAGCCATTCCATACACAACTTATTTTTGCTCCTACCGGTATTTATCATAGCAAGTACCTGCATGTTGTCTGTTATAATGTGAAGCCTAGAATTTAGGTACAAGTGACACCAACGCTTCAGACCTACTAAGACCGGCCAGAGCTCATACACATTTATATTGTCTTCATGTACTTTAATATTATCCATTCTTGGCGAGAACTCTCTGTGAGCCGAGGAGATACCTTTAACATCAGGCCTGTCCGGCTTCCAAAAACCATAGAAATAGTCACCACCCATCCACGCGCCGAAACCTCTCTTAGAGGCGTCTGAGACCAACGGGATATCATATAGGGGTTTACGTATTATACTTCTACAATTGAAAATTTCACAAAACTGGAGCCACCATTCTAAGTCCAGTATAGTCTCTCTATTGAGAGCAATGGTACCGCCCTGCCTGCATTTAGCACATAGGTCAAATAGCCTCCTGCTAAAAGTTCGCCCCCCCCTAACAATTTGCGAACAGAAAGACATTAAGCCTCCTACTTGCTGAAGAGCCTTTTTTGATGCTCTCTTAGTATTAAGGCATTCAGTTAAAATATCTTTCAATTTAACAATTTTTTCCTTAGGGAGGGTTAACTGCATAGCTACTGAATCAATAGTGATCCCCAGGAAGGTTGTGACGCGGCTAGGGGCGGTAACCTTATCTAATGAAACAGCGAAGCCTAGAAATTCCATGACCTCTATTAGAACATCTCTTTGCCTTAAACATTCAGATTCAGTGTCGGCAATAACTATAAAATCATCAAGGTAATTAACCAGTCTTTCCACACCATAACCCTTAGCAATAAGGACTAGAAAATTCGACAAAGCATCGAAAATTGAAGGGGCACATCTCAACCCAAAGCACAAACGGTTGCTCTGGTACCATTCTAGGCCAGCCCCCATATCCCAAGCAAAACCCTGAAATTTCACATGTGGGGCAAATACATTCACAGTCCTAAAAGCTGACTTGAGATCCACCACAGCCATCCAGTCTCCCTTGTTTAATACCTCTACTACATTATTAACAGATTTATATGTAAAAGGTACGAAGGTCTCTTTCATATAATTATTAATTGAGATTTTATCTGGCATGGAACAGTCGGTGATGGGTCTTAGTTTGCCATTGGACTTTGGTACCCCCCCCATAGCATGAACACACTGGGGCCTGGACGAGACTTTTGATATCAGACCATCGGCCAGTTCCTCAGTAATCAAAGCACACATTTCTTGGTGGAAAGCTGGCTCCAGGATAGAGCTGTAGTTACTACACGTATAAGAAGTATCACAAGTGTCGTCAACTATTTTAAAACCTTGCAAGACCCCCTCCCAAATATATTTGGCTTTATGGGGTTGGTGTGGAAAGACATTAGCACAACCTGATATAAAACTAGCGAAACGACAAGGTCGCAACTGGGAAATATTCCCACCCACATAGTGATCACATGTACATGAGCCACTTACACATTTAGCAAATACCGGAATGGTAGGCATATCTCCCACCCCGTCCAGGTAGTATAGTGGTTGGTCATTAACAACAGGATCACATGTTAACCGGTCTATAGTAGTATTAGGGTTGTTTTTAATTACATTAAAACACGACAGCCTATCACCCACAGGGGTAGGGGTCGGAGCGCTGGGAATAACCAACAGCTCACCCACTGGAGCAGGAGAGAAAGGGACAGCATCTATATTTAAAAGACCGGTACAACTGCCCCCCCCCCCCTCACTAATAATCTATTTGGCTTGCTTTGTGGTCGAGCAGCTGCTGGAGCCGTGCGAGGTCGATCCACAGAACATGCACTTATGGTGGTATTTACATGGGGAATCTTTGCAGCCCTCTGCTCTATTAAAAGCATAACAAGACCTTTTTGGCTTAGACGAACCACCTCCTGCTGCAGACCTGGAGGATTTCTCAGCTTCTGCTACCACAGTAGAGTCGTATGCAAAATAGCGGAGTGCGTCAGCATTATCTACCTCTCCAAAGATTTCAGGCCCACCCACATCTGCCCTTAACCTAACAGACTGGTCATAGGCTACTAAGGCTGAGAGTTTATATACTTTAGTCATACTTTTGTCGCATAACATGTCACAGTGGCGCAACAGGCCTGTAATATCATTACCCTGCTCAGCAACTAGCTTAATGGTTCTAATATTGACCAACAACAAGGCTTCAAATGAGTCTATCTTAGTGTGACGATCAATAAAATTAGCGTGCTGATAGGGGTGATTACCTCTGCGCCTTGGTGACCTGGGCGAACGGGATCTTGAAGCTTCATAGGATGAGCTGCTCCTTGAGTCTCTGCGAGGAGAGCGCTGGCGGTGCCTGCCCCTGCCGCTGGCCGACCTGTCGTGGTTCAAACGATCTACTGATGCTTGGACGGCGCCCAGTATTGAAGTCATCTGGTGGAAGCCTGCCTCCACCCTCGCCATACGCCTGTCCATCTCGAGGGTCGCCCTCGAGTGATCCGCCCTCGTTACTGCATCCCCCTCATTCGTCTGGTCAGGGGCCGGGCCCCCCCTTCTCCTTGAAATTATTGGAGAGGACTGGCATCCACCAGCCCCGGAAAAGCCCTCGGCCCCTCGTTCAGTAGTAGCCGCCCTCGGGGTCTTCTTAGGTGATTTCTTCTTCCCCATCTTGTCTCGAGTCCTTTCTCCCCTCGGAATCTTCAAATAAATTCTTCAAATCCTTCCAAATTCCCTTTAAAATACGGGTAGAGACAGCACAGGGGGTGTGTCTTCTACAGCTGGAGGTGGGCGACTGACGTCCGTTACGGCTACGTGCTCTTATGTAGTATCATGACAACAGATAGAAGTATCTACGGCAACGGCCCGGGGCGCCATCTTACGGCCCGCGGCCGTACTATGGCCAGAGGCGTACAATGCGCCACCTCTCGGGGGAACGGGGAACCACGGCTCGCGAACGACCGGAGAAAACTGCCACGCCCACCTCTTGATTATACATGTATCACCGGGGTGATACACTCTGTAAACATTTATCATAAAACCTTGCGTACGAGCCTAACTCGCATATAAGCCGCACCCCAGGTGACCTTGGGCCGATCTTATAAGCCGCACTGGCAATCTGAATATGGTAATTTTAGTACTGTATCATACTGGCAAAAACTCGCGTATAAGCCGCAACCCGATGATGGGCCGATCCCATAAGCCACACTGCCAATCTGTACTAGCCGCGGCTTATACACGAGATTTTACAGTACCTGGATTGGCCCTGGTGGGTTACATGGCACACTGTGAGTTGTGGATGTGAATCTCACCCTGGTTTTGTTTGTGTCACATTCAGTCAAGCAAGGATTCAACCCAGACTTCGTCTGTCAGTCTGCCCGGACCAGCTACACACGGCGAGGAAAGGGGTTTGCTTCAGGCCACCCGACCGTTCCCAAAACATGATTTAGACATTTAGATTAATTCTAATGCAAAAATCCTTTTGCATATATGTCTATATTTCTTTGGGCAACTTTAGTGTCTACTCAGAAGTTGGTTAGTACTTTCATGTTAAAATAAATCTGACGATTCATCCTATGTTACCTAAAACCTGGCCTTAAAACCTGTTTCATGATCATAAACTTATATTTTATACAGCAAAGCTTTGTTGTAACAAAATCTAACAAACTTGATTATAACGAAAACCTATGTATAAGGAAAATAGTTAGAGGTCTCATTTCGACCAGTTCTTTACAATGCATTTTGGTTGCATCCACCCCCGTTGAAACTACTACTGTTCAAACTACAGTTCTCTTTGTAGGCAGATATATAGATTTGTAACTTTTCCAATGGATTATGTTTAACACCCATCGTTTCAATATCAAGGTGGGCCTGGAGTGGAGTACCCTGTGTGATATAATGCTTGTCATTCCTGAACACCTCACTAGGTGGCAGGTCGGAGCTGTATGCGTAATAACCAAGAAGTATAGAGATGAGGGCGTTGTCTTGTCACCATGGTAACTAAATAACATCTCAAGGTATGGCTTCTCATTATTCTGACATTAATCAGTATTAACTTACATAATTGATTTACATGAGTATCATTTTTCTCCAGTTTCTGAGGAGGGATTCCTTAGTAATTCATCGTAATGACTCCTAAAGGTCGCTCATAGGGCATTCATTATGGATATGGATATTTGTTCCTAAGGGATATGTGTTTATTTCTCATGTTGTAATTTAGATATGTAAACAAGATTTTTACAACCATTAATTATGAGATATGATACTATACACGAAAGCTATTTGCTAGCAAAGTTACATTCATCTGTTCATTAGCCCCCCCCCCCTCAAAAAAGGAGGTGTGTTTCAGGTTACATAGTCTGGATATCTAGGTAGGGTAGGTCAGATTTTTTAATTATTCTTTTTTACTTTGGCCTGAATATGACCCCTACATATCTCCGTGATCTTTATAGTGTGTGTAGTGCAAGGTCAAAGGTCACTCTGCAAACTGTAAACTCATGTGTAGAAGGCATGCGCGATATAAACCTTCTAAGGACGGCATATTTCATGTAGCATCGGCGAGTTACTCGCCGGGGCTGCATTGGCGCATCATGACAACAAATGGCACAATTACAACAGATGTCACACATCTGTCCTCTAAGGGATAATAATACACTATAGACTCCATGGTCATCTGGTGTTTATTTGGTGAACTTGAGGGTGAAGTTCATAAAGAAATGAACAGATTGGCATATGGGTGTTACTGGTATGTGGGCGGACAGGAGGGTTGGTCAGGCATCCAGTGATTGTTGTTACAATACTGAATATGACCCCTACATATGTCCTCTGTAGTTTGTGTAGTGCAAGGTCAAAGGTCACCCTGCCAATTGTAAAAATATGTGTAGAAGGCACGTTCATGTTAACAGATGTCACATTCACGACAAATATTACACATCCATCCTTTAAGTTAAAGAATCACTGAACCCACCATGTCATTTGCGTGCAAAACTCGGCAGGGTTAGGTCACTAGCTCAGTACGCCTTTAAAGGGATAATAATACACTATGGACTCCATGGTCGTATGGTAGTTATCTGGTGGACAGGGGATAACTTATGATGCATTCGGAGGCAATTGAGCAAATCTCAGTGTCTCTGATAACTTTTATCAAATAGATAAAAGAACTAGGAGGAGTCATTACAGAAAGCGAATACCCGTACCGTCGCGATTAAGCGGCGGTTTCAAAAGAGCGCCGGCCTTGTATACGCGCTGAGCGTCGAGATACAGGGGCCTTAAAAGGTTCCTTAAGCACTAAAATAGGATCTTGAATAAGCGTGTGTCTTAGCCTTAGGTATAAAGGCCCCTCCAAATTGAAAAGCGCCCCGGCGCTAAATCGCGAGGGTACGGTACATAATCATTCTTAATACCTGTCCAGATATAGAGGGGAAAGGCTTAGACTGTTATGTGAAAGTCTGGTTTGCCCAGAAATATAGGAGAGACAGATAGAGACTGGGTAAAAGGGGGAAAGAGGAGATGGCAGACACACAGCTAGAAACAGATGGACACGGCTATCGACGGAGGGGTGTCCTACAACTTTATTAGCTCTTTAAGTTTTATGCCCTAAGGGCTGCATAGTTAATGCATGATACCCTTTATCATCATAAAACATGACTCTTGGTCAGAAACTTATCGGTGATGTATTCAAGCATCACTCTTCAGACACTACAAGGTTAATACCCTCACGTATATAGACTCGCCAGGTCTATGTTCATGCATCATGGCGACAAAGGGTATACTGCATTACTGATTACAGCGCTGTGCTGCCCTTAAAGGGTTAAAGGTGTGAACAGAAACATAAGCTGTATGTTATGATACAGAGGCCAGTCACTAAGACAACACCAGACTCAGGGGTGTGGGCAGCAGATGGTCCCTCCCCCTACACCAACACACACACCACTTCAAGGCTCAACATAATATTTGTACAAATGGTACCCTATCTACACTCTACACACTGGGGTTAGAAACGGTCACTTCTTTAAAATATGTTTTGACATTGCAAAGGTTTCGATGGTAATAAATGGTGAATTTTCTACACTATGTACTAACCCTTTTATATCTTTCTGATATATATTGTAAAAATACTTTAGAGAGAGGACAAGTACAGTTGACAAGTTCATCAAAGCTGCGATATCACCTCAGATATGTAGATTGTTCACTTTCTGCAAATTTATAAAGAGTGCAGTGTACTGGTAAGATCTCAATCCAAGGCCACTCTAAATAATATCTTTGTTTCTCATTACCGCGCGCATCATCAAAATCGTCTTTCTGTATTTTTTTTCTTTTTGCAAATTATAATGGAAAAACATGACAGAATTCGAAAAATATGGGCATATTTGATATCAAATTAAAGCTCACAATGCAGGCAATGTAATAAGATGAGGAAAACGTGCACATTTATAACATTCGCAGATCCTTAATAATCTACATTATACTAAAATGTGAGTTTTGTGATTTTGGTTATCCGAGAGCCTGCAATACTCGATATGGTTTAAGCCTCAGCAACAAAAAAACACCCCCAAAAACAACAAAAAAACGCCCTCGTCACATTTCTCATGACTTAGTGATGAGAAACAAGTTTATTATTTGGAGAAGCCTAATTTGTGACTTTTAACTCTTCTGAATTCAAAGATATAGATCAGAATTCTATCCAGCACTTAATTACATCAACAAGGTAGCGTCATCTGCAGTGTTACACCAGGGGAGTTACTGAGTCATTGGTGCATCATGCCGACAAATGTCATTTTTTTAGTGACATACCGTCCTTAAAGGGTTCGACTACACCAAACGACATCTTCCATAACATCCTGCCCGGGCAGGATAAGAAGAGCCCAAATACCACCATTACAGGCAGTGTTATTATTGACAACCCATCTGCAAACTATCCATTCCCCGAACAAACATTGACTGATTATCAGGATCGGAACCAACCAATCAGACATGCTTTGTTTATCGTATTGATCCTTCGTCTAGTGCCTGGATCTAGTGCACGCGAGTGGCCTAATTGTCCGTAGACTAGAGAGCTGGAATGTGAATCCCAGGTTGCTGTAGGGGTACTCTCGTTCCCAAAGCTTTCCCAAGGAAGGCTCTGGTAACAGCCACATGACCTTGAACTTGCTGGTAGGATGGGACCAGTGGACAGGAACCAGAAAGTATTATGGTAGTTTCACACAAAGTGATCTGTATAATGCTATAGGGAGACAAAATGCTGCCTTCACTTTTAGAGTGCTATACATTTGGAATATTCTATTGTTTGGAGAAGGAAAAATGTCCAAATGAGGACGATCTGTGACATTTAGTCACATACTGTAAAATGCAATATGGAAATGTAATTTGACCTGCATTGTTTTTGAAATAATCATATATGCTATAGCATAGTGAATTAGAACCAATTAAAATCTCCAGAAGTCCCACATGGTTTTGTTTTTGCCAGCCTCGTTAAAGCGACGCCCGGGCAAAGCGATCTAGGCGCCGAAAGCGTAGCGTGTTTCAGTGTAATCTTACCAATGTGAAAAGTCTGATTTAAGCTTCTAACTCGCCTCCCCCCGGAAAAAACTAACAAAAGACATACCACCAAGTGGTTTAGAGAACCCCACCAAAAATTTGGCTAAAATCCTTATTTTGTTATCAATATCGTCCTGTAATAGCCCAGAAGAAAATACAACTATACGTCAGATGCTAGTATCCTAGTCACTAGATGGCAGCACTAGGCGTGATTCAGTTACGTCACGGCTAACACAGTTTGGGGTTGTTGTCTGTTCTGCGTAGCATGACGGAGCATGCGCTGTCAGAGCTAAACGTCACTCTCCTAGCAGATGATCGGTCTGCTTTGTACCGATACAGTATCTTTGCTTAGAATCGGGTGCGGGGGGGATTTTTAGTAAAATATAGAAACTTTTCACTGCATGAATGTTTGCATTTAAATAAATTGAATGTGCTTGAAGGAACACTTGAACACATTTAATTCCAGTAAATACCAATTAAAGCCACTAAAATGCTGTGATTACCTATCTGGGACATATACAAAGCCACTTAAAGTGTCCCTTTAAGGCATCTTAAATTTGCTTAAATGCCAACAGTCATGCAGTGCCATCATTTCATGTTAGAGCAGAGCCCACACTAAACCTCTGCAGGAGAGTGTAGCATACATCCCATAATACCCCTCACCAAGCACCTCCTCGGGTGCCGCGCCTGCCCGGACAACTAGATAATGGTGGATAATTCACATCAGGCCGCGCTAACTCCGATCCCATTAATACGAGGCGGGATTCCAAATCCGGGCCCAGCCTCATCAAATAAAGAGGGCGAAACTCGAACCCACCCCTCATTCCGCTCGCATTAGTGAGAAGAGGTTTTTGCCGGGTGTGGCGGTGCGGTCCGTATGAAATATCAAATTAAACCTGAGAGGGACTGGTGAGGCAGAGTGAGTGATGCTGGCTGGGGGAGGATGGTTAAATCTTTGCAGACCGCATGATGCCTTAGTGCATCATGCTCTTGGTCGTCATGGTACATGAATGCAATCCTGGCGAGTAACTCACTAGTGCTAATAATGCAGTTTTTAAAGCGCTAGTGAGAATCGGACTAGGAAGAGGCAAGGCAGGGAGGTAAGGGAGACAAAGATGGAAAAAAGAAGGTAGAAGAGCAGGGGGAAGGTATAGGGGAAAGACGAAGGCTAAGATGCATGTTTGGAGAGGCTACATAGGATGCGGCAGGGTAGAAGAGAAGGGCACAGGATAATATGAGAAGGGGAAAGAAACAGACCTGGATAAATAACAGTTGGCAGAAAGGTAGTGAGTGTAGGAAATTAGGGAAGGAAGCTAGGGTTCACCAAAAGAGTGAGAGGAGGAAAGAAAAGGATAGGCAGGGGAGGGAGGAAGGGAGAGGGAGTAAGGGGAGGAGATAGGGAGATGCACTGGAGAAAACTTCAGGAATAGAAAATGTGAGAACCATATTGGAGGTCCCTCTAAACATTCAATCATTTATTTTTAGTGACAATCATATTAAATTTATTTCAAAACCTATCATAAATAAGCGAGTTTCATCGACAGCTTGCACAATCCTCTTACGTTCAAAAAGTGAAATTAATTTGGGTGCAGTGCAAATGAAGGATTCTTCATTTCTCAGTGCCAAAAAAAGTAAAACCATTGGAAATGATACATTGATTCCATTTCACAGCTATTTAATTAATTCTTCTTTTCCTAATCTTGATATCATAAAGATCTTTTGTATAGTGAAATTGAAATTTAAGACAATTAGCATATTGACTATGATAGCCCTTATATTGCTTCAGCAGTAAACGTTTTGAGAAGAGAGCCATAGAAATGTGCCACTCATAAAAAAAGAAAAAAAAGAAGGTATGTTCAGGCCACACGGTTTGAAATTTAGGGTACGTAGGATTTATGATATATATATTATTTTCGAATCTTAAAAGTACCAGGAATCAGGGAATGACTCTTGAATGATTGCGACTGATGGCTCTTCAGGATGACTCATTGTTTTTCCAATAAATAGGAAGGTCCCACAATAGTTTGATATTCCTAAAAGGAATCCGACAATTATTTAGGCCTAAGGAATGGAGAAAGCTTGATGTATGTACTAAGTATATGACAATTAAACGCATGGACCTCGCTACTCAACAGAGGGAAGCACTAGTCTGCGGAGACCATCAACAGGGGACAAGATGGCTGCCGGCATGGGGTACACCATTACAGCACTATCATACCAGTACTGTGCTGCTATGTGTGCCCACTTTAACTCAGCTGTTTAAGGGTTGTTTATTGTTTTAATGTACTGTACCCTTTGTTAATGTAATGCATAAAGTTAACCCTTACCAGTAACTAACCAGTGCTGTATTCATGCATTACCGGATTGATACATCCACAAAAAGTCGGCACCATGCATGAATTTGGCTTCAAACACCTATCTTTGTTACAAAAGGAGGAGTTTATTAAAGCAACATGTTTCCCTTAAAGGGTTAACTTAAGGACAGTCTTTTGTCGTGGAGCTGACATCCTATGGCATCCAGGCCCTTATCAGTCTTTATTTCCTTATCTCAGACAGTGGCAGAGATATCATTACCGTCCCTATACGCAGGCAGGCAAGGCCTCCAGCCAAGGGGGAGGGGGATCCCTTATTTCCGTTTTAATTATAACGTTATGTCAAGGTATATTTACCCTATCTGATTCTAATTGGTTTCAACGTTTGGCAACCAATTCAATCACCCCGCTCAAACAAGACACCGATGCCCGCCTGTGGGGGAGGGGGAGGGTGGTTCAGAGGGCGAGTGGAGCTATAGACCCATGCTTCAAAAAAGGGTGACTTTTTTTAATAATAAATTGTGTTTACGTTGGTTTTGGCAGAATCCTTATAACATTGCCTGTAAAAGCTATCAGTGCAAATATTTCATATCAGGAGATTAGTAAGAGTTATATTTCAAATAGGTCATAGTACAACGCAGGATTTTGAGGTTATATTAACATATTGGTCAGTCAAACGTCAGAAATGTTCAAAATCTTTGTTAAAGGCTAAATCAGTAAATCTCCTTTAAATATTGGAGGAATACTGACTTTCATCCTTACGTTAACAGCTTTTCTTGCTGAATTGGTCTATAGATGGGGCGGGGGCAGTAGGAGATGGAGAGGGCAAGGCTTGGGAAGGAGACACACAGGCCGACAGACCGACAGACTTACAGACAGCGACAGACAGCACGACAGACAGAGAGACAGACAGAGAAAGAGATACGGAGGGATGGAGAGATACAGAGATAAAAACAACAGTACAAAACAAAGGACCACTACATTGATAGTCTAAATGCTTAGGCACTATTGACTGATTTGTTAGTCAGCACTGACTAAGTTCTGGAGCCTAAAGGCTATCTGTGTAGTACCGCTTTAAGCCACCAGGGGAGGTCTGTCACATTGTAATATAGATATCCCCTCTGACGTCATTAATCTCTAATCTAAGGGCCAGTTTGTTCATGGAATTCCTGCAGTGGTTCCGTTGGGGAAATAGGGAATAACACCGTTTACGGTAAGGCCAAATTTCAAAAAAAGAGTAAAAATTGGGGGGAAAAATTCAAAATTTGTGTAAACCATTTAATATAGACCCAAAGAAAGTGTAAGATTATAGGAATTTCTTCAAAATTGCATAAAAAAAAGTAGATCGGCCCTGTTCTGATATAGGGTCGGTCGGGTGACCTGATACAAACCTTTTCTTTAGGCCTAACAATGTAACTTTGAACAGCTCTGTAGACCTCAATGTTGAACATGAGAGGGCTTGAAGAGCGCCATAGCCACAGGGTCATTTACAGGAAGTCACCTTCTTACAAGGTCAAGGTCACCTTAAGGTCACCACAAGGTCACACCTGTTGATGACGTCACACATAGGGATTGTCTGCCACCTGCCGGAGGGAAGTTGTACTAAGTCTCAAGAGATCCCCCTCCCGTCAGCAATTGAGAACCCCCCCCCCCCATCACCCCTAACACCCCCTCCCACCCCCCCCCCCAGCCCCCCCCCCCAGGTCGCTCATCCCCAGTGTACCCCATGGTGAGGATCATAATGTCAGTGATGTCAGATTGTATCAAACTAACTTTGTAGTCCTCAGGCCATACGTGTTTCTGACACTGAGAAGGTGTAGATGACTTTGTCTTCTGTGCAAAATACTTAAGTAGTCATAGTCAACCATAACATCACATTATAACAAGCAGGAATACCCATAGAACAGTGGTTTAGGAGGTATTGTGCCTACCTGAAGTCCTGATAGGCCACATTAGAAGATTCCATCTTTGGTGAAAACCTTCCATATTTGGAATGTAAAAGAATGTTTTTGGGCCTAAGTTGGTGTTTTTGCACATGTTGGTTGCCATGGAAACATGATTTTCATTCTAAATTGAAAAATTAAAATAATCGATTGATAGAAGGCCCCACAACGATTTCTGTGCTGAAAACAAAATGTAAATACCATTTTTAGATCAAATGCTGTGACCAAATGTTTGAAAAAGTTTGGATATTTAGTAATTAGCATACCGGTAACTATGCTAATTAGATAGGAATATTTGAGAAGGCAGGAAGAAAGGGTAATCCCAGGGGAAAAGGCAAAATGCTCTAAAGCTAATATTAAGGGAGATATTGATGAAAATACTTCAAGTAATTGACCGAGTAACACTGAATAGGTTTGGAAATAATGAAATTTATTTAAGGTTTAACTGAGAGTAATACATACAATCAACTCATTAGGTAATGCATGAATTAACGCGAAATAGCAAGTTAAACCCATACTATAGTGTCGGGCCAGGCCCCACAAACAAACTCCTGGTAGGCACATATAGAATAATGAGAACACCTGAGGTATAGCAATTGGTTAGGTAATGGCAATTAGCAATATATCAAATGAAACCATACATGTTAATGACATGGATGTGACATGAGGTACAATATGACCTTAATACCTTAATATCACCATAAGGACTGAACGTAGTGCAGTCAGTAAATATAGGGAGTAGGAGGGCGGGACTTCAAAATACGTCCACCACCTGTGGAGGTTTACACCAGACAAAGGAGAAAGCCTAGAAACGGCGGGAAGGTGAGGGGGTCACATGACTCATACATATTCATGTGATGACCTAATTAACCAAAACCATGTCAGCTCGCCGGGCAATTACAGTTACATGTACCATGCACCACAATTGACCGAGTAACACTGAATAGGTTTGGAAATAATGAAATTTATTTAAGGTTTAACTGAGAGTAATACATACAATCAACTCATTAGGTAATGCATGAATTAACGCGAAATAGCAAGTTAAACCCATACTATAGTGTCGGGCCAGGCCCCACAAACAAACTCCTGGTAGGCACATATAGAATAATGAGAACACCTGAGGTATAGCAATTGGTTAGGTAATGGCAATTAGCAATATATCAAATGAAACCATACATGTTAATGACATGGATGTGACATGAGGTACAATATGACCTTAATATCCAAAGCCTTTGGCTAGGGAGGATTGTACCGAAGTAAACAGTGGTTTGGGCACATAATTATACACAGCATTGGATTTCCACATCCCATGAGCTTTAATGTCTGACTCAGATGCCCCTGCCGCCGCCGCGGCCTGGGAGGCACCTCTGCGCAGTCCATGCAAACTATAGGCGCCTGCACCAGGGTGGCCAGATTCCGCTAGGGCCTTCTTGAGTAGATCTTGGAGCGCCGGGGAGGATACCACTTTATATGTGTCCGCCCATATGAAGGCGGGGTAGTACTCCGGAGCTGGTACTAGTGCAAGCATGCGTGCATATGCAGATACAGGGCAGTGTCGTGCCCCTTGCTGGAGGCGCTGTACTGGGAGAGCAACCGGGGGCTTATCCCCAGATGTCGTCTTGGAGCTTCTGATGACCACCATTAGGCCACCTTCCATGCTCCTAATGTCCCCTCTCAGTAGGCCATGCCCAGTGTCCCAGGGGCTCCTGACGCACATATTGGACCCGCGAAGAAAACAGTGGTAGCCAATCAAGTAGGCCGCCTTCGCTACCACACCTTTAAGACCCATCCTGTCCAGATAGTCACAGATCATGTCCAGCATGACCGGGGTGACAGGGGGAGCAGGCTTGGGGACGTGCGTGGAAGTCTTCTTCACCCCATTAAGCATATCCTTTATGAGGCGTGCCTCAAATGCTGCGTCAGAGCCGCCGAGAGATAACACTAGGTGGCGGGCTCCACTCACATAGTTGCGTATCGTCTGTGGGGATTTAAACTTTCCAGCCGCTACTTGGATATAGATGCACAAGTCATCAATTCCCGGGGAGAGCACTGGTACCCCATAGGAGATGCAAAACGCAAAGTAGTCCTTGTATTGCTTATCCTTATTCTTCTGGGTCGCCTCACTCACAGCCGCCCGCCTCGTCTGTAACATCTGGTCATAGAGTGCAGTCCCAGACCATGCTGTAACAGAGAGAGACAAGGGGTAAGATTTACAGTCCTTCAGTGAACGTTGGTTTGGTTAAATCGGGAAAAATTTCAGAGAGGTTTTTTCCCTTTAGGAGTCTATCTGCTGTCACCCTGTACCCAACACCCAGGCATCTGCGGGAGAGTGCGTCTGCCAGTTCCATGCTGGCCCCCGGTGCGTGTGTGATCGTGATGCGCACGTCGTTGGTGACAGCGAAGAGCCACACCTCCCTGGCACAGGATGTGAGCACACGCTCCTCCGCCTTGCCAGTGGATATGGCCGACACCGCGCTCATGTTGTCACAGATTACGTCTATCTGATAACCTTGGGGGTTTTCGGGTCCGAGGTGTTTTATGGCCGTGATGGCGTTCATGGCCTCGAGCTGGGTGATGGGTCTGTGTTGATGAAAACATTCCGGGTAAGCCACCCCGTAGTAATGGGTGGGGCTGAAGCCCCCACCCCCCACTAGGCAGCTATCCACTTCAATGCGCCATCTTGGTCTGATCTCCGGTATAAGGTGGACGCCGTTGCTAACTTCCGCATACCGTTTGAACCAATTCAGATCACACCTGCTATCTGGTGTGATGCGCACAGGGTTAACTGTGTTAGAGAGTCTGAGGAGTGCTAGTAAGCGGGCTAGAAATCTCCTAGCAGGAGGCAGACACGTTGCTATAAAAAACAATTTCCCCGTCATCTGCTGGATCTCTTTCTTGTACACCCACGTCTTTGTGGTCCATTCCTGCACCTCATGAATGACTTCCGCCAGCTTTGCCTCCGGTATTTTGACGGTCATGGCCACTGTGTCTACTTCGAAGCCGAGCCATGTTATGCGCGTCGTGGGGCGGACAGTCTTCTTTGGCGACAACTGGAGGCCGAGCTCCTTGTTGAGCAGCTCGAACCTGCTCAGCGCCTGCTCACCCTCATACTCCGTGCAGCTCACAGAGGCGTAGTCGTCTATATATGCCAAAATGTGAGTGCCGTGTTGTTTCATGATGTACGCGACAGCTTGTGATACGCGTTGCATGTGGCCACTTGAACTGCGACAGCCGAAGGACGGCGACAGGTCATTATAATACTGGTTCCGGTGTGTTATACCGGAAAGAACCCAGTCTAGGGGGTCCGTGGCCAGCTGGCGATAGGCGCGTTCAAGGTCGCCGGACCATATCCAACACCCTCTACCATGCTTCTTGACCTCCTCCAGTAGGTCGGTGATAGCTGGGAGAGTATATTTCATATAGCGCCCCTGGAAAAAGTTCTTTAGTATACCATTGTTCACGCTGCGACCCTCGGGATAACTGAGATCTACAATTATTCTCCTCTTATCCGAGAGCTTCTTTTCAACTGTGCACAGGGGACTTGACTGACTCCAGGGGGTGAACGGGGGGGCGGTGAATGGGCCGAGCAATGTGCCGTGGTGCATCTCTGTTTCAATGAAATTGTCGATATGGTCACCATATTCAATTGCTGAGTTGTGGTTTGATACACTAGTGTCCGGGGGGCGGTCGCCAGTGTAGCTGCTCGGCCAGCCAAACTCCAGGTACTGGATCATCTCCACGTCGTGGTAATCCCTTAAGTATTTCCTCCAGGCGGGGAGCTTGAAGTTCACATTAAGGGGGATGCGGGCCTCCATGTAATTAGGTACTGATGTGGCCCTTACCGCGTGGTAGATGGCCATCATATTCTCATGCTTGACACATGCCTCCAGTGTAGGGTAGGGCCATATGGCGTCCAACACGTCAGCGTATTCCCAGGGGCTGACACATGCCGGGTTGGTGTCCTGGTTATTGACCCCGGCCAGCTGTTGGACGTGCGGGCGGCCGGTCAGTGGGTCAGAAGGGGCCGTCTGCTGTGGGCAGTCATGGGTGACGGCGGGGGCGGCACTTGTCAACACACTTGATATCATACCTGTACAGATGGGGTCAGAGCTCTGGGCTGTTGCCACACTGGTGTTATTAGAGGAGGTACTAGTATGTTCCTTGTTGTGTTGAGTGCTGGAGTCCGTGCTGCCACTGTTATGACTGTCACAGGTGTCATAGCATTGTGAATAAATTGGTGTTATGCCGCCCGGGCGGATGGCCGCCATGTACTCATTGTTGCATGTAGCAGAACGAGGGGTTGGGGAGCTAGGTGCGACATGAGCATTACTGACATGAACCTCGTCAATTTGAGTGGTGCATGCAGGGACTATACTCGCTGCCTGGTGAATTCGGTCATCAATGCTATACTCGGCGTACATATCCGTATCAGAATCAGACACAATTATTACATTATGACGTGAAGAGATACAATTATCATCACTGACATTCAGTGATCCGCCACGACTGGTATCAGTATGGTCAGATCCGCTGAAGCTGTGATGATGGGGTGGGGGATTATACCGATGGGAGATACACGTGTTATCTACATTGTACAATCTAACGCCCACACCTGGATGGGTATTGGGGGAGTCTACTTGAGCCCCGCCCATAGATGACAGGCTGACGTCCCCGCCCCACACACCACTAACGTCCCACTGGTTATTCATTAAGTCTCTACCACTATCGCTATGTATGGTGGGAGAAGCCCTGGTGGGTGTGCTAGTGAGGGTGGGGCGGTCCACGCCGCTGTCATCACCATACTGTGCTGACTGATCAGTGTAGCCATGCAGTGCCAGATTCCTCATGACGCCGATCAGCTCGGGGTCAGGACTGTAGTGTGATGCTACATCCTCACTCTCCTCGCTGTCATTGTTTACAGAAAGAGGCGATGCTGCAGTACTACCGCTAGGGGACAGCAGAGCAGTGTGTAATTTGGCATGTAATTTGGCATGTTTTTTTCCCCTAAATTGACCTTTTCCTGCTTGCCATGGAAACTGTTCTTTCATTTTAAAATGTAATAAAGGTAATTCAGGTTAATAAAGGGATCCATAAGGCATCTAACGCTGAAATCAGAATATAAATATCTCTTCTATAATCAAATTTATGGACAAAACCATTTCATGAAGTTTGACAAAAACATCTCATATTATGTTTTACATATATCTTATGATTATTGTGGCAAATTCATGGTTTTGTTATTTTTGATACCCCCATCTTCAGGGGGCCAGTACTTCCTCCCTATGTGGACTAGCTAAGCATGTGATACACCATTTTAAAGAGCAGAACACAAATTTCAATCTTTAATTTCCCCTCAGTTTACCCTTTCTGCTTGCCTGCTCACAAATTTATCTCTAAAACAAAGTAAGATAGAGCTTATTGGCATTTAAGATTGGACAGTGACCAGACATATTCAGAGAGCCAGTACTCAAAAACTAGAAGTGGTACCTGCTAATAAAATATATCACTGGAAAGCTGATGATCAATTTTATTATTGAGTTTTTCCTTGGAGGACCCTTTACCCTCGACTGTCCACATATATTCATATAGTACGGCAACATATCAGTACGATTAATTATCAATGCACTTCATATAATGCCACAAACATACCAATCATTTTACTGTATACAGATAGATATACATATTAACAATAGATTGTCTGCACTTCTCTACCTACCTGATAAACCCATTGTCAGGGACCACAATAACCATCTGTTAAATTAACGACTAATTAGTAGCAATCAGAGACTACCCGCAGCATCTTGATGTGTTTATTGTCGTTGCATATTTGCAGTTTGTCCGAGACATTAATTGTGTTAGTCTATATATGCAAGCCAATAGTGTATGTGAAGGACATGTTGAAGGTTACATGATGTATTATTCTCATTAATCAAGCTCGTACAAAAACATGTTCACTAGCATTTTATATCCCCCCACAAGAAGATAGAGTAGATTCACCATAAGTCGGACACATATTATGTACCCTGAAACAGACAGTGGCCTCTCTAATTACTCATGTATGATAAGAATTGTATTGGTGATTTATAAAAAAAAAAGGATACTTAAACTTTACCATTATTCACAAATATATAGTTTAGAATGCTTGATTGAGCCTGAATTCAAGGTATCTGTCCGATTCAAGGTGAATCGACCCTAATACTAGATGACGACTAACATCGCTTTAAACCTTTGTGATTCCACTTGTACTACTTTTTTTTCGGTAATCAAACGTCTTATTAATATTCTGTCTAGTGTTGTAGTTATGTTTACTCACAATTTTAATCAATCATTTATTGGTTATCATATATAACATGGAGAGGTAACCAAAAGCTATGGCTGTCATCTTGTCTAACTATCAGAACCCCTTTGTTTTGAACTGTACTAATAATACTTTGGTTTAGACAATGAGCTTTGGGCAATATGTTAGAAGCAAAGGATGCTGATGACCAATAGTTCCCTACCCCAATCTGAACTCACATCAGCTTTGTACAATTCAACTCACTACCACAACATGCCAACCCTCCGTAGGTGTATCAACCCCATTGGCCCGGCATGATACATCAATGCAGCACCATAGGGCCGGCATGATACATCTATGCAGCACCATAGGGCCGGCATGATACATCAATGCAGCACCATAGGGCCGGCATAATACATAAATGCAGCGCCATAGGGCCGGCATGATGCATCAATGCAGCATCATAGGGCCGGCAAGATACATCAATGCAGCACCAATGAAGTGCCGGCGAGTTACTCGTTGGTGCTGCATTAGTGCATCACGCCGAACTCTCGGGAGTCTCTATCCCATATTAAAGGTCGGTTTATATGATGCTTGAACGCAGCACTGATGAGTTACTCCCCAGGCCTGCATTCATGCATCATGACGACTAAGAGTATGATGTATTTAGGCATTATGCCGTCCTTAAAGGGTTAAAGCAGCATGCCGTCCTTAGAGGTATAATTATCAGTGAGGGTGTATCTATTAGCTGTTCTTTGTAATAAGGTCTCCAATTACATTGAACCCGATTCCCTCCCTCCCCGTACTCTCCCACCTCAGGGTCCCCCCCCCCCCACCTCCCCACCCCCACGGGCTGTGTTCCATAATCTCTTTTAAATCAAAAACTTCTCCTTGTGTTGTTCATATTTTTAAATGCCAACCAAGAAAAGACAATTTCCCGCCAACTGGTCGCTGGACTGCTCACTAAATCTTCCTGTTTAGTCCAAGAGATAAACTGGCCCTATCAAAATCCAAAAAATAGAACAAATGACGGAAATATAGCGTATTGAGCATCCTGGGCGCCATCTCGAATTCCTGAGAGAGCTCAAGGAGGAGATATGGGGAGTTTTAGTATGTTTTTATCTACCCTTCTAGGCATGTACTGTTCAAAAACTGGCGTGGTTTTGAATTTGTTGAACCCTATAGTCTTAAATGTGTGGACTATTCTACATGAACTATAAAAGGCCCATTACTTGTGAATCGCGCCCTTGTGTGTTTAGTGTGGTTAGATCAGGGCGGGGGGGGGGGGGCTTATCTGAGGTTGTCACATTGCTCCTCCCTCCTCTCCTACCAACACTCATTGATTGTATTGATACCGTCCCTTCCGCCCCGCTACACCCCTACACCCACCCCTCCTACTGTCATGGCCTCACTGTTACAACGCGGCCCCTCCTCTCTGTCACTATATGATGGCTCTAGACCCCCTAAATTCGACATGAACCTTTTCGGGGCTTAGTGATATGGGATAAGAGGAATAAATATGTAAATATTGACATGGAACATTAGTTAAAATAAATATGGCGACATGAGCATTTTCTGAAAATGATATTGGGACCCCCCTACCCCCATCAAGGGCCCCACCCTAACCCACTTACTGTCACGCCCCCCCTGTCACTCTGGTCCATCAGGCTCCCATGCCAGTCTCCTCTCCCCTCTCTGGCGGGTTGTCCCCTCTCTGACCGGTCCCTCGTGCATACATTGGGGGTTATTAGAGACTACTATTATATCTTCTCTGCGAAACCACGTGACTAGATTCTCTATGGGGGCCGCCATGTTGTCTGAGGCAACTAGGTCAAGGGACAGCTATAAATAGAGCACGGACGTCGCACCCTGGAGGGCGGGGGGGGGCATATGGTCAGTCACACATGAGGGTGAGACTGAGGACGCCAATCGCCAGAGGCCGAAGGCCTCTGGTTAGAGACTACTATTATATCTTCTCCGCGAAACCAATTGACCAGATTCTCTATGGGGGCCGCCATGTTGTCCGAGGCAACTAGGTCAAGGGACAGCTATAAATAGAGCACGGACGTCGCACCCTGGAGGACGGGGGGGGCATATGGTCAGTCACTCGCCAGAGGCTGAAGGCCTCTGGTACTCACAACGTACTCGTGTGGATACCGCTGGCAGGTTGAAAATGGTTCTTCAAGTCTGCCATTATGACTCATATTAGAATGCCTAGACTGTCCTTCTATAACAGAGGGTGCTGACTTGAACGTCTCTCCCCACTGTTCAAACGGTTACAGGTGAAGATGGACTCATTTCAACTGTAATCGTTAACAGCCCAGCAAATCGTGGTCACACTTTGCCAGCCTCACAAATTTGGCTTACAGGTTGCCAAATTCGGTCATGACCAAACCTCACCAAATTTAACCTATTTGTAACAAAAACAGCAACATATACCATCTATTACCCTCTACAGGTATATTGGCTGCGTGGACTCATGGTTAGCATGCCTGTCCTTAAGGCCCAGTGTTACCACAGTGCAGGTACAAGGATTTACTATACAGGTGCTATATTTCTTTTTTTCAAAGAGAGAGCTCTAAACCAAATGTTTTGATATGTGAATGTTTATTAATTTCTTTAGAACGTCTCTCACGTCCTATCCCTTCCCTAGGCTGCTGCTTATGACCAAATTAGCCACCTTGATGAGGTTTGGTCATGACCAAATTCGGCAACTTTGGTAAAGTTTGGTCATGACTAAATTCGGCAACTTTGGTCAGGTTTGGTCATGACCAAATTTGTCATGACCAAAGTTGACCAAATGTGACCACGATTTGCTGGGCTAGAGTACCATGGCAAAATGAATCCATGGAGAACTGAATACCAGAGAGAAGTGAATACCACGAACAATGACTGAGTTAACATGATTTCTGGAAAAACCATAAACATGTAAGAAAGGGGTCACTCTCCGTTTATAATGGTGGCCATATTAAAGATGGTGGTGTAGGGTCTGGTGTTAAGGTTATTCTATTATTGCGGGTTCTGTTGGACGTTGTGCTGCGAACTCTGTCCGAACCCTTCAGTCCGGCAGCACCTGTCCTGGTATTGGATTATAGACAGAGGTTGCTATAGGCTTCTGGTCTGCGCACGCGCACCAACTGACGCACGGGCCACCACTGAGCTAAACCTCGGGGGGGATGTCAGTTGTTTCTGGTAACAGAAACAGGGTAGTCAACTCCAAGTTCCCCCTCTGCTTTGAGCATGGCATTCTGGTGAAAATGCATGCATTTGGATGCATTGAAATGGCATAATCTCATGGATTTGAATAATAAATGATATTACTGGGATGCAGAACACACAATTTTGCATTAAACTGGAGATATACCCACATTTAGCAAAGTCCCCCCTCTGCTTTGTGTCAACATTGCTGCGGTCCTTAAAGCACATGGCCTGCATACCTACAACACTGTGGGGAGCAAGGAAAGGACAGGGGTCTGTACACAGGTAGCACAGGTAGCCAAGTGTAGCAGCCAGGGTGGCCCACACTATCCTACCTGACGGTAGGACTAGGACTCTGCTTGGAGACAAAGGTCAGTTGGTGCGCGTGAACTGACGTGTGTGCATACAGGCTGGTTGTCTATAAATGCTGGCGTCCCGGAAGACCCTTTAGTTAGTGTTAGGCTAACTACCTCACTACTCACACGTTAGGCTATGGAGCCAACTTACCTGCGATCGGGTCCGGACGCTCATAGAGTCCGAATTGCTTAGTTGACCGTTGAGGTTCCGTAATAAACTATTTATTGCAACCCATAAACTAGAAGCAAACTGTGTCAACCTTGTTCTTTTATCTCACATATTATTATAAGATATATTATTCGGACGAAAAGCAAGTTCCTTATCATGGTATCTGCACAGAGAGGGAATTATGCTCGATAGGTGGTGCCATCCCTGCACTACAGAACAGAGTTGTGTGTAACATTTCTACGCCGGCTGTATGTCGGGTCGGGTGGCTGCCCCCACAAATAGCAGGAATCAAATATTCAGTGCTGCTGGTTGTGGACAGTGGGTCTGGGGTGACGAGTAACAGGACCAGGCAAGTTAAGTACAGGGTGATATTTAAACTTTTACGGATTACATAGTTATTTAACCGATTAAGAACAACATGTCACTAAAATATGATATTTGTCGTCATGATGCACCAATGCAACCCCAGCAAGTAGCTCGCCAGTGCATGGGTGCATGGTGCATGAAGGGTTGGCATGATGCTTGAATGCAGCACTGGCGAGTTACTCGCCAGGGGTGCATTCATGCAGCATGATGACCAATTTGATGTGCTATGGCCTGTGTTGTCCTGATGCATGAATGCAGCACTTGCTAGTTACTTTCAACAGTGGAGTAGGAAACTGGGTGGGGGGGGGGGGGGGGGCACCCGATGATGAATTACACACAATTCCAAACCCTACCCATCATAGATAGGAAAAAGTGAAGGCCCCCAAATCTGTACCAAACAAGGCTAAACACTAATTTTCTATACAAATCAAATTATAAGTGTGCATACACATCATCATGCCTCGCCATGAATATGACCTTAGTTGTCGAAATGGCGTTAAACATCCATTACTCACTCACTCATCATCATGCATTAAAACTGGTGCTTGAAGCTGGTTGGAGTGCCCCTCCCCCTCCCCTAATGCATATTTGCTTCCTACGTCACTAACGTCATTGCTGTTTTCATGACAACACATGGGGCTGATACATTAATGTAGCCGATCTGGACATTGTGTTTATGGTCAGAAATTACGGATTGCAATGCTGCCTATAAACGATACAAATTACTTTCCTTGCCTTTCATCGCTTTGCAAAGTCTCTCGTCGACACGTATTCCTCTTCCCCTCTCCTTCTCTGACGTGGCCTAATAGATCGCTGTTGCAGCTTATGGGATCGGTCCAAAGTCTAGGTGCGGCTTATACGCAAGTTAGGCTTATGCGCGAGGTTTTAGGGTAGTTGTTTTCTGGCTCCCTATACAGCCAACACAGGCTAGTTAAAGTGGCATAGTTTCTTAAGCATTATTGCCTCTTATCGTCCATGAATGATGTTTTATTGTATCCCATCCTCCAAATATGATATTGAACTGACATTTTGAACATATTTAAATAGAACTCAAAATATGGAGAAAAAATCGGACCATGCCACTTTAAAGGGTATCGCTACAAATGTAGGTGCTGGAACCCTGTGGATGTCAGAGAAACAACATTGTACTATGTAGCTAGTGCTGCCCTCTCGTGGCATATGTCAATAAGAGATGTATGGAATAATAGCACAACAGTTCTTCATATCTCCACCAGAATCTGTAGTGCAGTGGTTATGATGCCTGCTTCGCAATCAGAGGATCAGGAGTTCTATCCCAGAAGGTGCCATGACCTTTTCTCGAAAAAAGGTTATTCTTTTTTTTTTTGGGGGGGGGGGGGGGGGGTAAAAAAAAGGGGGGAAGGAATCTTGCATTATAGTCTAATTTTCACATAGAGAGTATTTAAGCAGCAACGTCCATTGCATGGGCTATAGGGCTAGATTGCCTCACAAAGGAAGTACTTTTTCTTTAAATGGGCCTTACAGAAAAATAAGCACCACAACATGTTTTATTTTTTCATTTTCTATTTGATTATTCTGCCAACTAATCTAATCCAAAGTGATTCGAAGAAAGCAATTGAAAAACATGGTCATCTGACCACAAAATAAAAATTCTCTTTTAGCTTAGTTAAGAACTAGCCTTCCATTAGTTTTCCATTTCAATGAGTATTAAGCTAATTTTTTTTGAGTAAGACATTAGTCATTATCTTGTTTTGCCACATTTTGATTAGCACTTGGTCATACCTCACCAATGTCCCATATGACTAACCTGGAATAGCCACTACAGACTAAGGGCTGGGGCATTTAGATTATCAGTGCACCCCCCCCCCATCCACCTCCCCTACAGGCAGTAGGGGGATCAAATTAACCGACAACAAATGGAATTGGCCGTCGACGCCTCCTCATCCTCTTCATACATCAAATCGCACTCACGGCCAATGGCGCAAAAAGTCATTTGCACTCTGGCATTGTTCAATCGGTTCTTCCTAGGCCAATGACAGAGGCATATTTCATCCAATATTTCTCCACGGATAGGCAAGGGGCACAGCTAGAAGTTCGAGGTATAGTGATACACTGGTTTCTTGTGGTGGACATACAATACCACTGGTAACTGTATTGAACTGCTGGTGTGGACTACACTGGTCTCCTGTGGTGTACACTACCACTGGTAACAGATAAACTGTTGATGTGGACATACACTGGGCTCCTGTGGTGTACAATACCACTGGTAACAGCTAAACTGCTGGTGTGTACATACACTGGGCTCTTGTGGTGTACAATACCACTGGTATCTGCTAAACTGTTGGTGTGGAGATACACTGGGCTCCTGTGGTGTGCAATACCACTGGTAACTTCCAACAGGGATATAAAGTACTATACCCCATGCTTCCAAGCTGCTGGCTTATATACATTGGGTTCTTGTGATGTATACTGGTTACTGTAAAACCACCGGTTCCTCCATTAAGAAATACCGAGTTGCATATATGTGGCCAGATATGAAATAATAAGCTAAAGCAGTGTATGCTACAGGAAACCACAAGTTGGTTTTATAAGCCAACGAGTGACACCATTGTGCTAAATGGCATGCTGCATTTAAAGGATCAAATCAATCTAAGAATGGAGGAATGATAGACAGAGGGAAGATATAGTGGAGGAAAATATGTATTCAGGGTAGGGCTAGGGATGGTGTTGGTTGGTAGTGTGGACAAATGTGGACGCGTCCGGGCAGGGCGCAGGCGGTAGAGGGCAGAGGGCAGGGGGAGAGGCCAGAGGGTAGGGTAATTTGGTTTGTTTGTGGGAGCAAGACCAAATGTGCTTAATTTGAACCCAAATTGGGTTCCCACCACCCAATGATGACTTCAATAAAAACCGATGTAACTGATGAAGGCATGGAGGGGCATGATGGGAGGGGGGGGGGTGAAGGAAACAGGGTGTGGGTGCGGAGGGGGGGTGAGGGGTTAAGGCAGAAGGAGCTGGATAGTTTACGGAGAGGGATGTGAAGGAGTGTGGGATAGAGAGCTGGGATAGTTTGTATACGGGAGGGAAGGGAAGGCTTACAGGAGGAACTGAAGGATGCTCTGCCAGGGACGTAGGAAGCACCTTTTAGGGGGGAGGCTTGCTTGTAGAACCTAATTGATATATCGATTGGTATTGGCAAATTTTGGGTAGTTCCAAAGCAGGCCACAGGGTACCATGTATAGACTCCTCACTCGCCAAGCTAAGGTTTTGTTAAAACCTGTGATTGAAACACTCTTGAGGTGTTGACACGATGCACAAAAGCAATGATGCACAAAAGCAAATGACCCTTAGTAGTATGTGCACAGAGATGGAACTCCCTTACAGTCAGAGACAGAGGCATAGATAGTGTAGTGGGTCGCCGCTGTACTATTTCTATGGAACCAGTTGGAGTTATATTTGGTATATGTGTCGTCGTGTATCCAGGCCGCACTCCTGTCTACTGCCGAGTATAAGGTTATATAAGCCCACCTGAGGAATGGTGGAGCGCGGCCTGGTTATGTGCATTGAGCCGTGACCGCCACGTGTCACCCGACATATCTCGGGTACGGTGTCGGCTCGGATGCACCGGCGCGTGGTTACCCGGAGTTCCTCGGGAACTCAAGTGTTTACGAGTAATGAAGAGAATTACATAACGACCAGTACATAAGACCTGGGGTTCTGCTAATCGAGAACCCAGTCTTGCTGCGCACTTCGGCCAGCTTGACTGCTCCACAACAGAGCTTCCCCGAACTCTGTTGTACCTTTTAGGCCTAGTCCTGTCGCTGCTTCCACCTTGGTCACCCTGCGTCTTTCTCTGTTCCACCCTCTGGGGGAAGTAGAGGAGATAGACGCATTGGTGTACAACTCCGGGTACAGAACTCCCTCTGTGGAGTCTGATCCAAGTGGAGTTAACCAAGATGGAAGAGAGCCTTGGAACTCGGGAATTATGTACTAGACCGTGAGCGTATACCTCCTGTATGTTCATATGACCACTGGTGTTCAGAAGCCTATTTGATTATTGCTATCCGTCTGTATGATTACGAGCCGTATGTCAGAATGAATAAAGTGTAATTTCTGAACAACCTATTTTCGAATCTGGAGTTTTTCATAGCAGATGTCTATCTTAGAATAGCCAACAGCTACACTGGTGCCGTGACCACTTTGGGTAAGTATTGATTTACATTTATTTTTGTTACTCTTCTTTCTGAAATTGAGAGGTAAGCTCTTATATGTTTGAACCAGAATTGGTAGGTTTCAAGGATAGTTATTACAGGTTGCTTTTGTGTGGTGAAGATATGTCAGATACAGAGGTACCTCCCCCGTCGGTTACTAATCAAGGGGAGGGTATGCGTCCTAGACTACGGTCTAGGGTTAGGTTTAATGCTAGGCAGAAGGTACATACTTTCAATCAGAGTAGGGAAATTGGACATGGAGGAGAGGAGGAGGCCCACGAGGTGAGATCTGAGGATTCACAAGGGGATCCTCCAGCAAAACGTCCAGCTCTAGAACCAGATAGGGGTATGGAGGGACCTGTCCAGGTGGGGGACACCTCACGGGAGGATGTGACGCTTGGACAGGTGACCATGGAAGATGCTGGAGAAGATAGTGACTCTAGTATACCTAGTCTGGAGGGTACAGTAGATATACCAGTGAGATGGGAACGTAGACCAGTACCCACTGTAGAAGCAGTGGGAGGGACTAGAGTGGTAGTCCCAGTTAGTCAGGAAGGAGTTGAGGTTGTCAAAAGAGACGACCTAGAGGAAACTCCTGAGGAAGGGGAAGAGACAGCTGAGGTAATCTCCAGGGGAGATGGAATCTCCAGAGGAGATAAGCTGTTCCCAGATCCTTTTAGGTTGACGATACCCGGTCTAGAGGTTCCACCTTATGAACCCAGGGAGAGGTTGAGCCTGGATGACATAAGGACGCTCAGATTGAGAAATGAGCATGAACATATGAAGGAAGGGATAAGACTAGAGGAAGAATCCCTCAGAAAGTTGAAGGAGGAAAGGGAAGCTTTCGAAAAGAGTTTTTTGGCAAAGAGGTCGGGAAACATTGGGGAACATGCAGCTCAGATCAAACATCTGGAACAAATTTCTGTCAATGTGGGTCTACTTGAGGGTACTGAAGTCAGACTGAAGTCTGAAACAGAAAAGCTAGTGGTGCGGAATAAAGAAATTAGTTCCGAGATTCTAGCAAGACAGTTACAAGTAGCAGAGTATGATGAGTTATTGAAGAAGCAGGATAGTAAGCTGGGAGAGTTAGAGGCGCTAGCTCAACAAGCTGAAAATCACATGGTGAACAAACTAGAACCAAAAGGGACGAAGGAAATTGGGGACCCAGTGGGAAAGGCGCAAGAGGTGTCTAGAGATGAGACCTTTGTGACTGCCGACGAGCCCTCAGTAGTTATAGTCAATACGGTGGAGGAGGTAGTGAAACCACCTGTCACTGAGGATCTAGATAGTTCCATGGTGATACATACAGCAGATATGTTATCCAGTGTGAGTGGACACTCATCCATGCATGGCAGTAAGTTTGATAAGAATGAGGAGTTCATGTTAGAACTGTGTGGTAGAGTTGAAAAGCTGTTTCAGGAGAAGTTAGATTGCTTTCTTGAAGAAACAGAATCAGTGAGTGTGGAGAATGACACTAAGGGAGTAAAAGGAGACGTTCCGGTAGCACGGGCTACAGGGAATAAGCCTCCTGTGGGACCAGTTAACACTGCTCCAGCTCCAGGTGCTCATTCTACTCCAGCTCCAGGGACAAGGCAAGTTCCTACAGTTCCGGTAAATGTGTCTACGGTAGGTAGACCAGGTTTGCCCGGTGGAGCATACATGAATGCTCGGCCTCCAGGTCAAGGGAATCTGGCCGGGCCTAACACCTCCTACGGGGGATGGGGCAATGTGGGACCGGATAACTGTTATGGGAACGCGAGGCCTATGTTCAATATACCACCTCCCCCATTACCTGGCAGTCATGTAACTCCAGGAAGCATGTATACACCAAGGACCGGAGGTACTAATCAGAGTGGGACACCCTATCAACATAGGGGAAATATGTCAATGGAAGATGAAGCAGTGTTCCAGAGCAATCCAGCAATTAGAAGATTGGGGATTGATGCGGTACCGAATGACGTGGGGAACTTTAAGGCAGTGGACTATGCTTTGAGTCAGGCTGATATACCGTTGAGAACGGGAATGACACCTGTAAGGAAGCAGGCGATCAAGATGAAGCAGTATGATGGCTCGGTTCCATGGAGGAAATGGTTCACACGATTTTCAGCAGATATGAGACATAATGGTTGGGAAGGCGATGAGTGCCTTGCAGCTTTGTCATGGTGTCTGCGGGATGGTCCTGGTGATCCCGCCCTAACAAGCTTTGAATTAAGCGGGGGAAGAACGTACAAGGGATTAGTGGAAACAGCTTCTTGGGCTTTAGGTTCCACATCCGGTGCGGATCCCGCATCTGAGCTAGAGGCAAGAGTTCAGAAGCCCGGTGAAGGGCACAGACAGTTTGGAATGGCTCTCAGAGTGCTAGCAGCAGAAGCATTTGCATCTATGAGTCCAAGTGATCCATGGCTGGTAAGGAAGTTGTCCAGCCTGTATATAGATGGACTTAAAGACGAAAGATTGTCGAGCGAGATTGCTTCACAGTGGAAGACCACTATGTCACTAGCAGATATCTTCGAGCTTACGGAAGATGCTCTGAGAAAGAGGAAGCTGTTGAAAACTGTAGAGGCAGCCCCTGTAGCAGTAATAGAGATGCCCGTAGAAGAGGTTGAACTGACTACAGAGGGAGTGCAAGAGGTGGCAGCTATAGATCCTAAATGGAAAGGACGTCGTTCTTTTTATGTAAGACGAAAGGTTCCAGGATCAGACGCTCAAGCGCCAGAGGAGGGTGCATTGAAAACCATGATCGGAAAAGTCATGGAGGAGCGTAGTAAAGCTGAGAAGGCTGAAAAGGTCGCAACTCGTGGTCGCGGTAAGGGGAAACCCAACAAAGACACGAAATGCTATAATTGTGGGAAGAAGGGTCACTTTGCAAGGACATGTTGGTCCAAGGATACTAAGAATGTATCATCGGTCGAGAAACAAAAAGACGGACCCTCTTCTGACCAAAGCCCACCACCGACGGAAAACTAACAGGGGTTGTTGTCGATGACAAGATAACAACCCCACCTGTGATTGTCAAAGGTACTATCAGGGGAGAATCAAAAGATTCCATTTCATGGGAACCGCTGGGGTTAGCCGCACCTGAGTCTGATCCGCCAGGTGGAGATGGGCCCCAGGGAACGGACGAGAAAGGTGTTGAAGATTTAGCTCATCTGGACACCGTCCGCAGAATTGAGTTGGCGGAAGAAGTAGAAAGGTTTTGTGCTTCGCGACTCAAACCCGATGATCCTATAGTTAAGTTTCTCAACTCGAGGGGATATGACTTGGGCGGTGAAGCTGGAATCCAGAGATTTGCCTTGCAACCTTCTCCTTTACAAGGGAAGAGATGGTACTTGCCTGTGCAGATTCAGGGCTGCTTGGGGGAATTTCTGATCGATACTGGAGCTAGTCACTCCATGATGGGTCACCATTTCTTCAAGAAGCTCGCAGGTCTGTCGACTAACCCTGTGGGGTCTGGGTCGGTCAGAAGTGCTGATGGGTCTCATATGCGGACACATGGCAGACAGGTGATACCCTTTTGGGTGAATCAACATTCATTTGTTGTTTCAACAACTGTAGCTGAATTGACGGATGAGGGAATCTTGGGAGTAGATTTTTGTTCTCTGTATGGAGCGGTATTGGATAGTGTGACAGGGGAACTCACTCTTCAGTATCCACAAGAGATGAAGGTCCAGTGTGTACTCCGCCGGATTTCAGGCGTCTCGTCTGTCTCTCAGACAGTGCGAATTCCTCCCCGCCATGTGTGCAATGTAGTTGTATACTGCCGGGAAATGGAATTCGACCGCATGGGGGTGGTGGAACCGAATCAGCAGCATTTGAGTAAGCTGGGGTTGGTTTCCACCAGTGCCTTAGTGCAGAGTTCAAGACGAACAGTAGTACCAGTCAGTAATATGACTTTTCAGGATGTGTACCTGGAAAAAGGGACGACCTTTGGGGACGTAACATATGCTGACGTGGTAGGAAGAGCTGACTCACCAGAAGTAGAGTTAGCAGTGAAGAGAGCAGTGGAAATAGGAGCTTTGGATCCATCCGCTATGCCAGTGGTATTGCAAGACACTGGGGAGCAGGATAGGAAGGAAGGATATGGATTGCCACTGCATCTTTTACCATTAGTAACAGATAGCCACTTGGAGACGGAGGAGGACAAACAGAGTCTGGCTCAGCTATTGTGCGAGAATGCAGACTTGTTCTCTGCTCCAGGAGAGCAATTGGGTAGAACTGACCGAGTAACTCATCGGATAGACACCGGTTCTAGCCCACCATTGCGCTTGCCATACCGGCGCCTCCCGTTGTCTAAGAAGCAGGCATTGGAGGATGAGGTGGACAAGATGTTAGGGGAAGGGATAATAAGGCCCTCAGATAGTCCATGGGCTAGTCCGGTGGTAATGGTTACCAAAAAGGATGGCACCTGTCGGTTCTGTATAGATTACAGGAGACTAAATGGGATTATGAGGAAGAATGCCTACCCCTTGCCACGCATTGACGAAAGTCTGGATTCCTTGGGAGGCAATCACTGGTTTAGTACCTTAGATCTCCAGTCAGGGTACTGGCAGATTGGGATGCACCCAGAGGATAAGGAAAAGACAGCATTCACAACCCACAGGGGGTTGTTTGAGTTCAATGTAATGCCATTTGGCTTATGCAATGCTCCGGCTACTTTCGAGAATATGATGGAGACAATGCTAAGGGGATTGTTGTGGAAAAACTGTCTAGTTTATCTAGACGACATCATAGTTTTCGGGAAAACTCGGGAGGAGTGTCTATCAAATTTGAACAAGGTGATGGATCGACTGAGATCCTACAACCTTAGACTGAAAGCTAAGAAATGCAAGTTCTTCAGGCAATCAGTGGAATATCTGGGCCGAATAGTCAGTGGCACAGGTATTTCGGCGGATCCAGGGAAATTAGAGGCTGTAGCTAATTGGGCAACGCCAAAAGACCAGAAAGAAGTGAGGTCATTTTTGGGTTTTTGCTCGTACTACCGCGATTTCATTCCCGGATTTGCTGAGGTGTCGGCTCCATTACAGGCGCTGGTAGTAGGAAAAAGGAAGGGAATGTTGAAGCTACCACCGTTTATTTGGACGGAATTAGCTGGACAGGCTTTTCAGAAGCTGAAGGAGTTATTCACGGTAACTCCTGTGCTGAGCTATCCCACTGAGGGTGATCAGTTCATCCTAGACACCGACGCTAGCAACGATAGCATAGGCGCTGTCTTATCCCAAGTGCAGGAGGGTAGGGAAGTGCCCTTGGCATTTGCTAGCAACAGCTTGAGTAAAACTCAACGCAATTATTGCACCACCAAGAGAGAGTTGTTGGCCATAGTAGTATACACAAAGAAATTCCGCCATTATTTGTATGGTGGGAATTTTATTCTACGAACAGACCATTCATCCTTGAGATGGCTCCTTAATTTCAAGGAAGCAGATGGGATGATGGGTAGATGGATCTCCGCTTTGTCTGAACTAGGGATAGAGAATACCCAGATTCAGCATCGGAGTGGAGTGAAGCACGTAAATGCGGATTGTTTGTCTAGGAGACCAATCCGAAGATGTGCAAGAATGGACTGTGAAGACTGTGGCATACATAACGCGTTGGTGGCTCCAATAATGAATTTTGATCCGGCCTGGGAAGAGAACTTGGTGTTTTGGTCGGCGGAGTCCATACTTGAAGCTCAGCAGGAGGACGATGGTATCAATATGATACGGAATCTGATCCTGGAGAGAGCTGCTCGTCCCGTCAGACCTGCTCTGTCATTAGAATGTGTGGAAGTAAGGAACTTAGTGGGCCAATGGTCGCAGTTGGTAGTGCGAGACGGCCTATTGTGTAGATGGAAAACTCTTGAAGGCAAAGCCAGGAGGAGGCTACAGATAGTCTTGCCAGCTTCTCTGAGATGGGAAGTATTCGAGTTTTTCCATGGTCATCAGACTTCCGCTCATTTTGGCAGGAAACGGACTTTGGACAAACTAGCGAGGAGATATTACTGGCCTGGGATGTCTAAGGACGTAATACGTTGGTTGAGTGAATGCCCAACGTGTTGCCTGGTGAAGCCGGGCCCTGGGAAAGGTAAAACATCTCTCAGACAAGAACTGTTCGGAGTCAGATTTGCGAGGATAGCCATTGATATAATCACTGGCTTCCAGACAACTCCAAACTCAAACGTGTGCATGATGGTGGTACAAGACTACTATACAAAGTACGTGAAGGTGATCCCAATGAAGGATCACACGGCATTAACTTGCGCAAGCTTTGGTTGAGGAGTGGGTACTAACATTTGGCGCACCTCTCATGTTACATTCAGACCAGGGTAGGGAGTTTGAATCGCGTCTCTTTCAGGGGATGCTGGAAGAATTGGCCATAGTTAAGACACGCACTAATCCGTACCGACCGCAGTCGGATGGGATGGTTGAGAGATTCAACCGCACGTTGATTCAGGGGCTGACCACACTGGTTAATTCTAATCAGGATGACTGGGACACGTTTTCCCAGTATGTGGCTCATGCATACAACGGTACGGTGCATGCTTCAACTGGCTGCACTCCTAACAGCCTGGTATTTGGATCTGAGATCATAATGCCTGCAGATTTGGTCTTTGGCAGTGTACTGCGGAGAAAGGATGTCCCATGCCGTGTGGCATTTGCGGAATCTCTGCGTAGAGAATTGCGGGAAGGCTATGCATTGGTGAGAGGCCATTTGAAGAAAGCGGCCATCCATCAGAAAGTAGGGTATGATACAGGCTTGAGAGAGAGGAAGTATGTAGTTGGACAGAAGGTGGTGAGATTGAAACCACCTGTACATGGAAAAATCTCGAAAGGTTGGGATGGGCCATTTGAGGTGACAAAAGTAATATCGGATGTTACTGTGTTGTTGAAAAATGTGAAAGGCAAGATTGTTGCAGGCCATGTAGATCGCCTGAAGCCTTGGCTAGGTCGCCGGCCCGGCGATGAGAATGAGCCTTTGGTAGAAGTACCAATGCCCCAACCCAGGTGGGTGCGTAAAACACAGGTTACGACACCCCCGCCTACAAAGAAGACTAGAAAAGCAACGCCAGCTAGAAAAGTCGATGGTAGGAAGAAGAAGAAGAAGTTAGTTACTGAAAAGGAAACTAGGGAGGTTCCTACAGTAATTGAGAAGAAGAAACCCCAAGGACCCATACGTAGAAGTGCTCGTATAGCGGGTCGAGGTGCTGTTACGTAAGAGCGGCGGGGCTGGGTTTGTTTGTTGTGGTTACCCGAAATAGTTCGGGTCTCCAAGGACTTACCCGGTAAACCCCGGAAAGTTGCGTAACTGGTGCTAATTGTCAAAAACACAACGAGAAATACCGGATTTTATTCTTTAGTCTTTGTGACGGGAATAATGGTGAAATTGACCAGTAGATGGCATTGGGGTACCCAACGTTCTGCTTTACTAAAGTTAGTTTTGAATGTTTACATGCTATGGTCTGTGAGTTGGTTTCCCATTTAGTACTTGTCGTGATGGTTTCGGATTAGAATCCAATCAAACCTAGTCAGTAATTTTTCTAAGGATAATATGAGGATCCTAATAAGAAATATTATGTGGAAAGTACGGGTGTAGAACTCGTTACAACAACATGAGAAGGGACTCATACGTATTCCGAATTTGTTCGGACAACCAAAGAAATTTACTTTGACACGTATTTTTTTATAATGTTTGTTTAAACAGCGTTCTGAAAGTTCATAAGCTACAAATAATACAGCCGTGACGAACTAAAGAATTGCTACTACTTGAAATGATGTGTAAAATACAATCCGAGAGAACCCGGCGAAGATTGCAACTACTACGCAGTTTACTCCGCCACCCGGTTTTCTTCGGATAATACCGGATAACTTCTTCGGGAAGGGCTATCCGGTACCCGTGATCCTTTGCGCTTGGATGCGCACGCATGCTGGTTTGGCGCGGAAAGCGTCAGTCCTGCACATACCGTTGGAGAGGGTGGATGCGAAGGCACCTCTCTCCGCGTATGTAATCACCGGTTAGAACATCTACATGTGAGGGAGAGAGGAGACACTAAAGTGAGGTAGTACAGGAGGACACTTTTGTAACAATTTTCCTGATTCTACTACTCATTTAAGCTCATTTTAAGAGTGGGCTCCTCTGGGCCGCCCTCTGTGTAGTTATCATGGCGGATAACTATCCGTCGGGAGACTCCCATAGAAGGAGTCACTCGACGGAAGTTACCCCTCTGTCGCAGGAACAGAGAGAGTTGTTAGTTTTGGGGGACCTGGAGTCAACAGCTCCGGTCGATTATGATCTTCCAAAACGATTTCGGGATGCAGATTTACCTAAATTCGTGTATCAACCACCAGCTAAGATGAAGAATAGGGGTGTGAAACGCCGAAATCACAGTAATATCTCTGAGATAAGGAGAACTGAAAAGGTTAAAACCACACAGTATCTCCTAGCTCGGGGAGAACATGTAAGGAAACTGGTAGATATGGGTTTATCAGTGGCGCAGGCTAGGGGGTTCGTGTCAGGGCCGGGGTTGAAAGGACTCGAGGCCGGGGGATTTCCCTTGTTCCAGGTTGGGAATATTGCGTCACCACCTTCTTTGGGAGTGACCCGGACTGACCCGAATATGCCCGGGATACCGGTGCACTCGGTCAGTGACGTTCCAGTGGGCGCTCCGTGGGGTGCTATGTCGTATGACCGTGCGGATGGTTTACATCCGGTGCATGGTAACTTTGTACCCGATTGGAATGCCCCTACACAGTCAACTCCGGAACGTATTCCAACCATGGCAGTAATGCATTTAGCAGCTAAATTTGAGAAATTTAAGCCGGATGCAGTGATTCCTGGGAGTAAGATATGCAGGGGGGCATACATCCAAGAGTTGGACAAATTCAACGAGAAGAAATGTACTAAACTATTCAGACCTCCTTCCGATAATTCTAAGTCCAGACCCTCTACAGGAGAGGTTACTGGGGAGATAGGGAGCCGAGCTAGGCTACCATCCTACGAAGATACAGAGAGGGATATGGAGTTCTGGTTAGAGCATACTAGTTCAGGGGCACATCAAGCTTACAAGTTCTGGGATGAGGTTATAAAGCAAAGTATGGGGACATACAGGGCTGCCGACCTCTCCAACGAGGATAGAGACCGGTTGAAATGGGCCTGGATGACATTTGTCCCGCCAGGTATGCCTACTTATAAACCTGGTAGAGGTTGGAGAATAGGTTCGGGGCAATGCCCATTCAATGAGTGTATGGATAGAAATCCAATAGCTGAGTATTTGGACCTGTACCAGTTCGCACGACATCTAGTGGAGTTCCACGCGCACTCCAAAATGATGTGGCAGTGCCGGGCCAAGTCTAATCGCTCAGTTAAATGTATGAAAGATGGTGAACCTTTCAGCACATCTAGAAAGGGTTGTATGGTAAGGCATTTAGTGGATGTACACCATATGAAGGCTGAAACTGCCATGTCCAATCTAGATATTCTCGAGAATAGTCCGGAGGCCTTAGGACTCACGGACAGAGAAAAGTGTGTGAGGGTACCACAGGGGTTGGCATACACCTTGGTGTTCAACCATAACCCGAGAAGGTTGTGGTTGAATCGAAAGGCGTGGCCATACTACATTCAGGACTTTCCAGAGAAAGCCTCTGATTATCGTAGTAAAATGGAGTTGGCCACTCCTCCTAAAGGTAAAATGCTGTCTGAAGGTAAAACTGTGGACCATGGAGTGTACACTCCTGTCTCGGTTACCTTAGGAGAGATGCGGACCACAGGCTCAGAGGAGTCCTCAGCTTCTGCTGGGTTAGACTCATCACCTGACGGCCGATCGACCCCAACCAAAAGACGTGCTCCAGGGTCTTCCTGTGGGTTTAGTAGGAATACTACTGAATCCAACAAGGAGGGCTCTGGCGGATCATTACCGAGGGTTGCTGTTAGCCCAAGGCTAGCCATAGAGGAGAAAATGGTAAATGACCTGTTGGCTTCTCCTGTAGAGGAGGAGGATGACTGTGTATTTGTGGGAGAGGAGGTAATACCTCCTACCACAATCTCTGAAGCTAGAGGGAACCCGGGAGTATCAAGGAAGATATTAAAGACAGAAAATACTTCTACTGATAGTCAAGGGTATGTAACAGGGAAGATAGAGTCAGTAAGTGGGAAAGAGGATTCCAAATCTAAAATGATCTATAGAACGATTGATTTCCAATCTGAGGGAGATGATTGGGTGGACCAGAAATTCACCCCACCCACAGGCAGGGTTCAATCAAGTAAAATAGAGATGAGGAAGGAACAGGAGATTGGTCGTAGACTATCCTCCGTTCCATCACCATCTACCTGTATGGGGGGTCTCTCACTAAACTCTCCATCATCTGGAGTGGGTGAGGAAGATATCTCTTTGGAGTCGGTCCCTCTGCCTAAGCTGACTGGTGATATTGATCACCCTGAGAATATAAGTATCAGGAATCTTCTGAAAGAACAGTATGTCACTGGACTTAAAAGTTCATTTGACACACTGGATCTCGCTTGTCAACTAGCTCTGCAAGGAGCTAGGGCTCAAGCTGAGCAATTGGTAAAAGAAAGTCGTTTGGCCGAATTAGAGAAAGTGGAGACTGCTAAAGCAGAACTCCTATCTAAAATGTCCAAAATGACTGAGGAGAATGAAGCCCTCAAAAGACAGTTGGGACAACGAGATGACATGGTAGCAACCTCTAGCAGAATAGTAGATGATTTGAGATTGAATATTGAAAAATCTCGTATGGAAAGTCAATTTTTAATTGATGATCTCAAAGTCAAGTTGGATCGCAGTAAGGATATGGTCAGTTCTGCTGAGCATAAGCTAACTGCTGCCAGGACTGAAATTAGTCTAAAAACCAAAATTATTCGGAAGTTAGAACACGAAATTGGTGGTCTAACGGAAGAATTTTCTAGCTATAGAAAGGAAGCTCAGCAGAACGATGACTTCTATGAAGAGTTGGCTGAGTTTTTCGAAGATTGCTATGAGATACCATTGTCAAGTTGGTACGACGAGAGTGTGTACAGGGTTGAACGGGGTTCTGCCCCTCTTCCCTTAGGATTTGACGGTGATGCATACGCACAAAGGTTGAGAGCTGACTCCAGGGCTAGTAATACCCCTAGGAGTCCTCCACCTCCATCTACAGAGGACGAGACGCACCTGGCCGACTGCAGTTACGTGGCTGCCACCTCCATGGCCTGTGGGTCATCGGAGTTGGTTCCTGTGACGTCTGTTCCTAAGACGTCCGTTGCTGTGACGTCTGTTCCGGTGTCACCTGTTCCTGTGACGTCCGTTGCTGTGACGTCTGTTCCTGTGTCACCTGTCTCGGTGACACCTGTTGCTGTGACGTCTACCTCTGTGTCGTCTGATGCTAAGACGATGCAGTATACTACAATGGGGGTGGACACAACCGTGTCTTCCTTTAAGACTATGGATACTCCAGCCGGGGTGTCCACTCTAGCGAGGATGGTGGTGAATGAACTGCAGGCAGAGTCATATAACTCGACTCCTGTCTCAACACCAATACTCGACACCACCTCTTGTCAGTCACCTTACCAGATAACGGAAAGTGAGACTAGAGAGGCGGTTCAGATACTGATGGAGCTGAACGGTGCAATTGCAGAGGCTGACCTACGTCTGTCTATCCGTGATGCTGAGGCGCTTATGGCTCCTGAAAACGAACTCGAACAATCCATGATGGTGGATCCTCCAATGGACCTACCTGTGACGACTGGTTCTATGTCTGGGAACCATCGTCCATCTACCCTGGACATTCCGGTATCCATGGCGAGTGTACCTATGGGTACTCAAGTGCATTTTCCTAACCCTGATGCTTTGCAGCTAGGGTCTGGGATGGACATATCCATTGAGATGAGTGACAATCGATCTAGTGAATGCATGTCTCCAGTGTCCAGAAATGAAGAACTTTTGCTGAGTGGCGAGTCATAAAAACATTCCCAGTTGCAGCATATATGGAACCTCTACCATGTGTCGTCATCAAGGTTGAACTTTTGCAGTAGTGGGGTTATTAATACACCACGGACCGTATGATGCTTTAGACTATGGGTCACAGGATGACTATATATACATATATATTTATAAAAGACTGAGATGACAAGAACAGTGGATCATTATCACCTATTTATGAAAAGACTTTGATATGATCTAGGTTTGCAGTTGTCGTCATATAAGAAACTGTTAAAACCATCACCAAAGAGTGTTCTATTTTGCCATAAGACAGTATTTGTAAAACGGGTTCTGTTTGATTTGATGACATGTGCTATAGGTATGATTATTGTATGCCGATTGTGATACTCTGAATTAACCGTCCAATGAGTAAGGGTATGAGGAACTGGATCCTGATGATACCTACTGAGATGAAAGGTTGCTTGACTGCATTCGTACTACGTGTAGATCTGTGGTAATAACATATCAATGAACCTGAAAAACGTAAAATTTATTCAGGTACTGAGAGTGGAAATTGCGTAAGTTGTTATGGAGATCCGTAGGCTCCCGTTGATTACTTTCAGAAGGAAGGTATCGAGTGAGGAGCCGGATCATTCTATTTTTCAGCTTGCTGCGTTTTTGATCTTTGAACTAAGTGTGGAGACTAATTCTCCCTGAAACGTTGAAATATGATGCCATGACACTTGATCTGATTGCTTTCAGCATTCCTATATGGAGAATGTCACTTGTGTTATTGTGTAGAGTACGCCAAAAAGGACACCTATGTGACCATGGTGCATAAGGTTTTGGAGACCTTGATTGGATTGAAAACTGCATTTACCGGATCTACGCTATATGTTCATTTATTCCAAAAATATTGATCTTTCAAACCTTACTCTGGCACGTAAAGCGAGTGAGTCTATTCAAATAGACGGGTTGGGTCAAGGTTTACTATAAAGTCGACACTTGCCACCTTTTTGTTTCCAATATGTCATGTACTAAAAATTGGTAACTTTTAAGGAGAAGTGCTCATATTTGATCTGTATGTATACGATACCTGTTGTAACAAATCGTTTTCGATGAGACATGGTTAGTATGCGATAAATATGTCTTAAAAGTTTTATATATTTTTTTATGATATATAGTCAAGTTTGTTTTATAGGGCTTGACTGGCTGTGTGGAGTTTATCCTCTTAGTCCCATAAATCATGACTGTTATTGAAGGATGATACTCGATTATTGTGTAACTGGATCCTGATGGTTGATATGATTGACGTTAATATCAAAGGGGATGAATACATATCAATGATACCCAAGAAATATATTAGTAGTTCTGATAGAAAGAGTTACGCTTGCCTCCACTATGTATGTGTTTGGAGACAATATATTTGTTTTTTGGTTGTTTGGAGATAAAATTTGTCATTGTATCAAGGTAGTATAAAAATACTGCACTTAGTGCTGCTATTTAGACGCTGTGATATTGTCTGAAGGGGGGTAGTGTAGTGGGTCGCCGCTGTACTATTTCTATGGAACCAGTTGGAGTTATATTTGGTATATGTGTCGTCGTGTATCCAGGCCGCACTCCTGTCTACTGCCGAGTATAAGGTTATATAAGCCCACCTGAGGAATGGTGGAGCGCGGCCTGGTTATGTGCATTGAGCCGTGACCGCCACGTGTCACCCGACATATCTCGGGTACGGTGTCGGCTCGGATGCACCGGCGCGTGGTTACCCGGAGTTCCTCGGGAACTCAAGTGTTTACGAGTAATGAAGAGAATTACATAACGACCAGTACATAAGACCTGGGGTTCTGCTAATCGAGAACCCAGTCTTGCTGCGCACTTCGGCCAGCTTGACTGCTCCACAACAGAGCTTCCCCGAACTCTGTTGTACCTTTTAGGCCTAGTCCTGTCGCTGCTTCCACCTTGGTCACCCTGCGTCTTTCTCTGTTCCACCCTCTGGGGGAACTAGAGGAGATAGACGCATTGGTGTACAACTCCGGGTACAGAACTCCCTCTGTGGAGTCTGATCCAAGTGGAGTTAACCAAGATGGAAGAGAGCCTTGGAACTCGGGAATTATGTACTAGACCGTGAGCGTATACCTCCTGTATGTTCATATGACCACTGGTGTTCAGAAGCCTATTTGATTATTGCTATCCGTCTGTATGATTACGAGCCGTATGTCAGAATGAATAAAGTGTAATTTCTGAACAACCTATTTTCGAATCTGGAGTTTTTCATAGCAGATGTCTATCTTAGAATAGCCAACAGCTACAATAATATGGTAGATTTCAAGATTACAGCCCGTCAGGCTCTAAATAACACAATCCCTGCAAAACTGGCAGAGTGAGAAACCTGCAAAATATACGATATTCTATTGAAGATCAAGGGTTTAATCTTAAAGTACTACTTGTAATTAAAGTAAAAGTTTTACATCGCTAATCTTGCTAAACATATCTGTTATGCTAATGTTACTTGTATTCCTGTATATTATCCGTGGTATGGCTCATACAACAGTTATCTGACGAGCCTATCACTACTTTGTTGCTTAATTGACATATCACTTCATGTATCCGAATATGCTTCTTGTTCATACCGGTACTTTGTGTACATTATTAATATTATGATACATGTACAACCGAGACATCACGCCAAATGGACAGCATCTTGTAAAATTTTCAAGCAATAAAGTTTAAATGTGTTATAAAAAAGAAGACTGAGATCTTGATTTAGTTAATTGATTTTACATATGAGCATCAGAGTATCTTTATATGTTCGTTTCATTTAAACCATAATGACTAATGACTTCTGGTGACAAAGTGACAGATGCTGCCGAAAACAACATTAAAAGGTTAGGGAAATGGGTAATGTATTATAACTGGTGCAAGCAACATAGCATTTGGGGTTTGATTTGTGGTTGGTGGCAGAGTTTTGAACTGAGGTTGTATTCAGACAGAGCAATACTTAGTTCCATACTTTTTTACACAAGGTCTGTGGTTGTATAGAATTAGGTAGGTGGCATGGGTAGTAGTGAGGAGGGGGCAGCGAGTGGGGTGGATGGATGAATGAGAGGGAGGGGATTTTTACAGACCGATGATGGGAACCGGTTGGCAGACAGCCCAGCTTCAAACCGTAATAGGACGGTAGTCCCTGACTACCCGTGACTCGCCGAGAGGGCTAAACGACAAAGTGTCCTCGTGATTTAGATAGATGTACACTCTATCCGCCAAAATTACCCACGAGTCCACCTGCCCTTTGAGACGCCAATGTCAGATGGAGGCCGAAGCGACCTTGGCCAATTACCACTGAATAAAGCATCAAAACACGCCATGGCTGCCCGTTCACTCTCCGCTCACTCTCCTCTCACTCTCCTTACATTCTCCAAACACTGTCCACTCATTGGAACCCATTCGTCTTCATTTCGATCAACCGGCTCTGTGGGGAGAGTGCGCTGATTGGGACAAAATGGCTGACACGTCCGACCTCAAGGTCGCACACGAAAAGATTCACTCATCACGTGGACACCAATATGGTGGCCATTTTCCCAAGATGGCTGCCACATCCGGATAAAAGGGAAGGGAAATTAAGCAGCATCCTCCTCTAAAAAAGGAAAGCTTTTAGACTATAGAGGGCCCAGTAGAAGGAGATTTGGACTTGCTTGCTCCTTAAAATCGAGTTCTTGTTCAGACTGAAGGTCATAAAGAGAATCAGTGACCTTATTGACAACAGGATCCGACCAATAAATCAAGAAATTCCTCTCATTCTTCTCAGACAAAATCTTTGGGATTGGAGGCATCCCCAAATGCAATTTTTGCTTTGTAATTTTCATCTGAAAGAAAGCTTTCATTTCGTATTAACCCTGAAATTATAATTTTCCAGATTGGAAATTTGGTTCCTCCTTTTCAAATGAAGCCCAAAACAGAACATTCAAGGTGTTTTTCTCCTCTTCACAGGGAGGGTCTTCCTTTCATATTGCTTCCAAAACGACAACATTGCGAATTGGAAATCTGATTTCGGTGTCTGCACCGGCCATCAGGGAGATCGGGTTATACAATGATCCATTGCTCTGTATAACATCACAAATACATCTACCTCTCCCACAGTCCCTTCTTAATGACTCAAAGTGAGGAAAATGAATGCATACTCCATCCCTTTCTTCAGCTTCATAATGACCGACTACCTATTGTTCAACCAGAGTCCTAACGAGGGAACCCGAGCGTTGCCCATGCCTTGCCACGCTCCTTTTTAATGAGATATCAGTTACGTGAGGCATAAAGAACATCTAAGAGCAGCACTGAGTAATTGCACCCGGGGGAATTTCATTTTGCCGGTGTTTGCCCGGACTATAATAATGCATGCTGCGCCCTATACTAATTATGTTATATTACCGCGGGGCGCTCAGTGCGTCCCTGAGACCTGGACATTGGGACCCGACTCACGTCCCATCATACCACTTTACCGTGGAGCACCGACAAATCAGCCGACACACCCCGCACTCTATTCATTTATGTTATTGGAGGGGTAAAAATGAATCCCCATTCTTAATTCGGCTCACAGGAGGAACAGCTAAGAGGATTAGCGTCTAATTGGTAATTATGTCGCGAGTAGACCCAGAGTGAAAAAGGCAGTGCATGGAGAGAGTGTGTGCCAGCCAATGGATGAGTCAGTGAGACAGGGCAGATGGCTTCACTATGTAGACCCTTCATGGTATTCAGACCGCTACTTAATAGAAATACCTTATACTGGCCGTTACAGTGCACTTGAATATGATGTATGACGGATATGAGGAGTGTGGTTAATAAATTCCACTTGTGATTTTACCGAAATTAGGTTAGACCCTACACATGAATACTGTGTGTGATAAATACGAGGAGTGCAATTATCATCTTCATCATAAACACCCATACATCCAAGCTTGGAGTATGGCAGCATATACATTGTATGGCACACTATCCGCTAATACCCTATGTTGATAAGAATGTTAGCCCTTAACCCTTACAGGCCCAGAACTTTTTAACCAAAGTAAGATATCTGCAACATGATTAGTGTACCATAACTTTACTTCCCACTTTACTTGCTCTAAAATTGTCAATATCTATCGGATAACAAATCCCAGTACATGTATTGAGATTTTAAATGTATTGAGTACAATACGGTCATGTCAAGTAATCCAGGAGAATGGCATTTGTCCCTCATGATGATAAAGGGCATAGCCCATAAACTTTTAGGGCCAAAAATGAGACAGAGACATAAATAGAGAATGACAGCAGCAAGGACATGTGTGGAGAGTGGCGGCGAAGGTGGTTGATTAGCTTGGTTAAGCCGGTGTATAATTATCTGCCTGCTGTTTGTTCTATGATTAGAGGCAGCGCGTTGCTTCTTGTCCTCATGCGGCACGCCTCAGGTCCAGCCCTGCACTCACACTGTCCACAACTAGGTAAGGGTCCTGGTGGTGTTTAGTCCTGTACAGACTCCTGCTACACTAAGGTAAGGATCCTGGTGGTATTTAGTCCTGTACAGACCACTGCCACCACTAGGTAAGGGTCCTGGTGGTATTTAGTCCTGTACAGACCACTGCCACCACTAGGTAAGGGTCCTGGTGGTATTTAGTCCTGTACAGACCACTGCCACCACTAGGTAAGGGTCCTGGTGGTATTTAGTCCTGTACAGACCACTGCCACCACTAGGTAAGGGTCCTGGTGGTATTTAGTCCTGTACAGACCACTGCCACCACTAGGTAAGGGTCCTGGTGGTATTTAGTCCTGTACAGACCACTGCCACCACTAGGTAAGGGTCCTGGTGGCACCTACTCAGAATCTTGCGGGAAATAGGTACGGGTCCTGTTTGGACCTATTCAAAATACTGCAACCACTAGGTAAAGGTCCTGGTGGTATCTAGTCCTGCACAGACTCCTGCCACAATAAGGTTAGGGTCCTAGTGGTACCTAGTTAGACTACTGCCACAACTAGGTAAGGGTGCTGGTGGTACATAGTCCTGCACAAACTACTGCCACAACAAGGTTATTATATGGTATTAGTCCGACCTAGACTACTGCCACAGCTAAGTATGGGTCATGGTGGTACCATGACTCCTGCCACAACTAGGTCTCAACGGTACCTAGTCCTGCCCAAACTCCTCCCATTCATGTAAAGTTGATTGTAACCGTACATTGATGTGCCATTCACAACCCTACAGTGCCTGCACCTGTCTTAAGTCTGTTTCAATGTAGAATGTTCTCTGCACACTCCTGCCACAACTAGGTAAGGGTCCTGTTGGTACCTAGTCCTGTACAGACTCCTACCACGACTATGTAAGGGCCCTGATCTGGGGCCCTGATGGTGCCTACCCAGACGCCTGACACAACTAGGTAATGGTCCTTGTGGTACCTAGTTCGGCCCAGACTCCTGCCACAACAAGGTAAGGGTCCCCATGGCTCTCAGTCTTGCCAAGACTTCTGCCACAATTAGGTAAGGGTCCTTGTGGAACCTAGTCATACCTGCTACTACTCGATCAGGGTCCTGGTGGTATCTAGTGATGCTCAGACCGAAAAGGGTAAGCATCATAGTGGTACCTAGTCAGACTCCTGCCACAGCTAGGTAAGGGTCATCATAGTACCTAGTCAGACTCCTGTCATAACTAGGTAAGGGTCCTGGTGGTGCCTAGTCAGACTCCTGCCACGAGTTAAGGCTGTAACTCATACGCCTGTCACAACTAGGTAAGGGTCCTTTAGGTACCTAGTCCTAATCACACTCCTGTTACATCTAGGTAAGGGTCCGCCTGGCTCCCAGTCTTGTAAAGACTTTTGCCACAACTAGGGAATGGTTATTTTGGTAACTACCTTAGTGGCCTGTTTAAGGGCCATTTCTATGAATAAGTGCAACTGCCGGTCTTGAATCAACTCTGGGGATATTGATTCACTAAAAAGCCGGTTTTGCAGTCTATTCAAAAACCTGCTAAACACTGGATATATCCAGCAAAAAAGCTGACGGTCCAGCAGAAAGATGGGTACTGCCGGCCCGAATAGCTGGCTCTATCCTAGAGATTCCTGCCTACATGCCATTTTTCACGGCTTGTAAATCGGACAGCATAAAACAGATATTTTCTGTAATGTTCTTCGGTAATTTACATATTAAAATGATTAATTCATTATCTGACATTGTCATTACAAAGACTTGTTTTATATCTTATTTTTGAATAGCAAGATTGCACTGCGATATATCCGTGCCTGCAAAAATTGAGCCGGGCCGGCAAAGAAAAACATTTACAGGACCGAATGTCCCACAGGGTAAAATCGTTTTTGTATAGACTGGTTTAGTATAAATGCAGGTCTTTTATGAATGCCAGGGGTAAAGCCTACTTATATTGGTTCTCATGGTACACATGATCACTCATCACATGGCACCAATATGTCAGTTAAGGACATGTAGTTTTCTGATACAATCTCCCTTTTAGATGCTCTATCCCTAGGCCCTATGAGTTACAACAATTACCTTGTAGTTTGAATGACTTCCTACAAGTAATAGGCACTAACAAGGTGAAACCCAGGCTGACAAAAGCAGACAGACGCACAGACAGACAACCCCTGCGTGAGTAGTCTCTGATTGCTACTAATTAGTCGTTAATTTAACAGGCGGTTACTGTGGTTTGTGCCAATGGGTTGTCAGGTAGGTAGTGAAGTGCGGACAATCTAGTGTTAATATGTATATCTATCTGTATACAGTAAAGGGATTGGTATGTTTGTGGCAGGTGTTAACCCTTAAAGGATTGTATAATACTATGCCCTTTGTCATTATGAATACAGCCTTGGTGAGTAACTTGTTAGTGCTGCCTCCATGCTTCACACCAAGACTACGTGGTTGATACACTCCCTGTGGAGTGGCGCAGCATGATGACAAAATGGTGCTAAAGGTAACATGTCATCCTTAAAGGGGTAAGTAAGGAAACATGACCTGCATGGAATTTAATTGCAAGTTGATAGGGCAGCAATTTGGTATGACATCATAGTTTTTGATCATAGTCAGTCTATGGTGATGCCTTCTTAGCATACTTATATCTATGTAGTTTGTACAACAAAATCTCTATGCCACATAAATATATATATATATATATATATATATATATATATATATATGTATATATATATGTATATATATATATATATATGTATATATATATGTATATATATATATATATATATATATATATATATATATATATATATATATATATATAGAGTTGATTGGTAAGGTCTTATCAGGCATTGGAAGCAAATAATGTTAATCGCCAATTTAAAAACACAACAAATTATAGCTTTGACATTGCAAACTGCACAAATAAGCAGGTATTTAACATTGTATTTAGCTGTTGTTCATAAAGTAGCAGGGCTTTATCATTGACAAACCTATTTTCCTGTAGAAAATTTAATGTGTACATCTATTTGTCACAGAACATTATGAAGTACTTACTTCACATCAACACACTGCATATAAATCATAGGACTTGGTAATTCTTAAAGCATTAACTTTATGATGTGCATCTAAAGCAATGAAACATTATTTTAAAAGTCATAGTTGAGCCTCTTAAAGACAGAAAGACTTAAACTATAGAGAGACCACACAATACATACATGTAGTTTTATCTTCCTCTTAACCTCCCCCCACAATGCATCCCTCACTTCTACAAATTAAATCTTCTGCAGTTCTTACTTGAATGCCCATCTCCACCTGTTAAGACCCTCTGTAATTCAATATACCAGGAATGATAAAGCTCTTTTATGCTCAATTTCCAACAGCTAAAATCTTTAGACACATTCTGAGCATTAATAAAATCAGTAGAAGTACTAGCTACCTTATTCAGCATTAAATATGTAGAAAGCAGAATCTTACTTGTAGTAAGTTCTTGGAATTAGCTCTAAATGGATAAAGTCTCTTGCTTTAAGAGCATTAGTGTTCTGTACCTTGTAAGTATTAGCAGCTTTCAAAGGAAGACGATAAAAGTAATATGGTGTATATAATGGTTAAATCGAATCAAAGGTTTCTCACTCTAGACTAACACCATAAAAGGTGAGGTGTCTAAGCTTAACCCTTCAGGCATGTCTCGAGGTTTCATATTCATACATCATCATCATGCATTCAAGAGTATATCGCCAGTACTGCATTAGTGCATCATGCCAACCATTCATCAGCCAGACAGTCAACAGAAAGCTCTTAAATTTCGAATATGAAGGCAAATATTAATGTAGCAGTGTAGAATTACTCGCTGTGATGCATGGATGTGAAAAGGCATAGTTCATTGAGACTTCCGACTGTGCTATGTAATCACCAATCTATTCAACAGTGGTGGTGTAGAAAGTCTCAAAATCACATGTGATGAACAAACACATGACAAACTCAAGTCTCAAAGGCCTAGATTCCAAAAGACCCAAAATCTTAACATCCACAACCAATACTTTACTGCTTCCCCCCCCCTTACCTTTCTAATGGTGGTATTTTGCCTTAGAAACATGTGTTATCATGATGCATGAATCCATTGCTGACCAGTTACTTGCCAGGGCTGCATTGTTTCATCATAATGGCAAAGGGTGCAACACATTAAAGGACTATGCCATCCTTAAAAGGAGTAAAGAGGTAGTGATTTAAAAGATGAAAAGATTGAAGTAGGAGAGATGAATAGGGAAGGTAGGTAGAGAGGTAGGAGGGTGTTTTTAGCACCAGATTGATGACATTAACGTGGGGAGCCTCACCAACCATTTACAAGGCTCACTTTACATTTCATTTTGAAAGTGGCTCGATCGCGGCACAGCCTTGAGTGAAATCCTCTCTGGCTTATGAATAAAATGTGTAGGGCACTTACTGTAAATGCTGTGGATAAGATCTGAGACCCAGCGATCAGATTGTATACCTGGACCAAGTATGGTGTAAGGGTCCTGAAGTTTGTGATGTTCTGATGCAGGGACTACCTTAAAACCTCTGTTATAAACCAAATCTATTTCATTTTTATATGCCTCAAGCCAAATTTAAACATCCAAACTCTCTTTCGGCTTATAGTTGAGGTTTCAAATTTCAATATATAGTTTAACCAAAGCAAGCTTATAACGAAGGTTTTATGGCAAATGGTACAAAAAACAGTACTCCAAATGGGGAGGCTAGTAACCAATCTGAAGGAGGTGAGTAGACCAAAATCTGCCTCTAAGAGGTTCAAGTCAGCAGAGGCAATACTGCTCAAGCACAGGCTTAGTAGCAAACTTGATTAGGGAGCTGACCTAGATGCATGCATATGGGTTCTGTGGTTGAATATGGTGTCAGACATACAGAGAGTACTGCAGTTCCCTGGCCCAGCTCTTGTTACAGAATAGCTGAGTAGAAATCCAGGATGGTGCTGCTCTGTCCTAGTCCTTATAACGTAATGGTGATGCCCCCTGGTGTGAGGGTGGTGAACATGTACACTAGGGACCCTCACCTCTGTAGGGTGCGTTGAGAAAGGCCTCTTTACACTGTTTAACATCTGTTCTGTTTCTTTTCATTTGTGTCCAAACCCTGGCCACCGCCCCAGGATCTCACACTCACAAAACGCATAGGGTTGTTGTTTCTTGAGTAGAGGTAAAAGGTGGACTACTCAGTACTGTTTCATGGGCAGCTATTAATGTGTTGTTTGTCCATCACATTTTAGATAAGACTGAGTTTGATTGATACTGAATATTAATTTAAGCTGCCCTTGTTTTGCATTAACATTAGTAATGAATACCTTAGCAGCCAAGCAAGGAAGACAAGATCATCCAAGCAGAGGAACATAGGTAATGCTTTCTACTTTGCTGTGCAAATTTCTTCAATTTCTTCAATTAATTAAATATTTCTCAAAATAATGAAAACAGCCAAGCAGAAAGGATGATCTATGTGGGAGTAGGGATGATCTGCAGGCCCAATATAGAGCATCCTCTCTGCTGTGCTGCACACATCCTCCCTTCGCTAAGCCACTCTCTCAGTCCTCCTCAGGTGGCAGTGAGGAGTAGAGAAGATCAGTAAATGGACTGTAATGGACTGATTTAGGTTTGCATCTGCGCAGGGCTGAAATCTGGTACTGGCAGGAAATGGAGAGCTTATCTGTTAATGGACTTGTTCTCATCCCCCTCCTCTATACACATCATAAGGCAGTCTTTCATCTAGCATCTTACAAAACAGACATGCTGAGTACCCCTAAAGGCAATGTCGGGAAGTGGGGTAGGCAGTGAGGGAGGGGTGTGAGACCCCTGACCATAAAATTGTCCTGCTGGTGAGAAACTGCATTAACACAAGGAGTGTATCAAACCTAAGGGGTCAGCATGATCCATAAATACAGCACTTACAAATTATTCGACAAGACTGCAATTATACAGCATGAGAATTAAACTACATACTATAGCAGTGAATTAAAGCACTATACTGCCCTTAAAAGGTTAATAGAGTTAGCTTGCATCCCCTGAGTAGCTTACAAAAGGAAACACTAATTGAAGGTAATGCAATAGTGTTGGCTTTCAACTTGTATTCACAGCGGAATCCTATCACCCATTCACCACTGTTGCCTTTGGTGCACACAGCATCTATTGAGACAAAAACACATGGCGAGAGAAAAAGGAGATTGTATTAAATAACGCTGAAGGATTGGTAGATTGACTTAGTTTTATGCCATTATGGACTTGTATTCATGAGGTAGTGGTTGAAGGGCAGAACACTGCCTCATGTTCTTCAGGGTTGGCATGACCACGGTGCTGGTGAGTAACTTGCAATGGGAGAAGTGCATTAAAGCACTGTTGCAGTGGTCACAGTGTCTGCATTGAGGCAAAGTCATCCTCAAAGCATAAATATGGCCCTAACAACAAACAAACTAGTGCTGCATTTGTCCATCATATGCCAACCATGTGGGCTGAATGGACTCCCGCAGGGTCAACAGGATGCACCAATTAATGCAGCATAGGCAATTTACTCTCCAGTGCTGCATTAGTGTTAGTGGATGCACTACAACCCAATCCAGTCCTGCCCCCCCCCCCTTCCCCTCCCCTCCTTGTGGGAGAACACCCCACATTGCCAGAACCGCCGGGGATTGCATTAAGTACAAATGGATAACCTGAGAAATCCTTGCCGAGAACATACTTCAAGAAAGACCTCGGATGACAAAAACCCTCCTCCCACAAAGAGCCTTAGGGGCAGACAATCAGGATTCCCCTCCTTGAAACAATAGGATGCCTGTTCGCTCCTCTTTTCCATCATTTATTCAGTCTATTTGATTACCTTTCAAGCATTTTCTGGGCTGTTAGAAGGGGACAGAATTATCTTGTTTTCACTGCAGAGAGAGAAGGTGGTGGGGAGGGCGACTAAGCCAATATTAGAGTTTATTTGAGGAAGTGTGTAAGAAATATGAACACAGGGGGAGTTTACCAAATCAAGTCTCCTTAAAACTGCTTTGAAATGCTATTTGGTGGGGGTAAGAAAGACGGAACTACCAGAGAGAGAGACAAACAGAGGTTGGGAAAGACAGAGGAAGGGAAGAGGGAAGAGAGAGAGAGAGAGAGAGAGAGAGAGAGAGAGAGAGAGAGAGAGAGAGAGAGAGAGAGAGAGAGAGAGAGAGAGAGAGAGAGAGTTGAGATGCAAGGAGGGGAGAGGGAAGGACATACAGACAAACAAAGATTGATGGAAGAAGGGAGGGAGATAGAAGAAAAAAAACCATGGGGGAATGGAATCACGGATTCAGAGGGAGGCAGGGAGTTTGAGGGAGAGATACAGATAGGCAGACATAGAGAAGGGGACAGAGGGAAGGAAGGTGATAAGGAGAGGGACATGGAGACAGACAGTGAGACAGACAGAGAGACAGAGACAGGAATGGAGAGAGGGAAGGAGGTGGAGAGCGAGAGGGGAGAGCAAGATGCATATGTACATATATGTGTGTATAAATATACATATGTGTGTAAAGATATACATATGATAGAGAGGAAGGAGAGGGTCCTCCGATTCATTCTCCAGCCATTTACTTAGTCCTGTCACTCTCCAGCCGGGTACTTGGTGCTGCACTGTCACTCTCCAAACTTTAACTTAGCTAGCTTGTCGCTCATGGACTATGTAATTTGCCCCAAATATTGGAGATCTGTTACTGAAACATTTGTGAATAATGTATATTCTAAGGTTATAAATAATAGTGTGAGTTCTAGCTACCATCATGCCCATACTCAGATATGGCAGGAGTCCATACCATCAGGATACTTACTTAGTTGTGGCAGCAGCCTGACAGGGCTTCTATATATTTAGGTAAATCAAGTTAGTGTACCGTCCAGGCTCACCAGCCATTACCACTGTCGGACATAGTGGGCGGGACAGCCCAGGTCATGTGACCGGTCATGTGACTGGTCATGTGATACACTCCATTACCTTGCTCATTTCCCGTTCTGGGCTTCTCTTCTCCCTGAGCTGGCAGTCTATTACGGAGTCTGATGACTAAGCCTTGCACTGACATGTGGTCCGTCAGCTTTCTGAATAATGAAATTACATAAGTATTGATACATCAGAACAGTCTTTTTGTTAATTACAGTAGCAAGTATGTGTATTCTTGCCAGTGTATTATTGCTTCTTGTTATTTAGTGAGTGTGTGAATGAATGAGTATATGAGTGGTTGATTGAGTGTGTGAGCAAGAGAGTTAGTAACTTTGTGCCTCTCTCATTACAGGGTTACTGAAGGAGTGAGTCAGTTAATGAGGGCGTGAGTTAGTGAGACTGGAAATGGAAGGATCTTCTTCATTGTTGAATATAAAGCTTTTGCATTAATGTGATTGAGATTGAGTCAATTCCCATACATTTTTGTTTCTTTGGGACTCCTAAAAAGTTGCTGCAAATAGTCCATGATATAACATAGTACAAAATACTTTTCCAAATATTACGATGTAATCCCAATCCCCTTTGTATTATTCTGACATCAATTCCAAGTTAAATTTGAATAGTTGGAATAGCACTTTCTGATATTCCAAATGAAAATGTCAACAGTATCATAAGCATGAATTACCAAATAAGATTTTTATGAAATGGAGATGTTTTCAGCAGTTTCAGAATGACTTTTTTTTTGTGAATTGCCTGAAGTTTATAACCTAATGGCAAAGAAAACATGTTTATCCTGAGTTTGTATTCAATATTTAAGTGGGCTAAAAGTTATGGGAATGGACATATTGCTGATGAAATGACTATTACATTACGAATGTTTCAATGTGATGAATCCAAGACTAATTCAATTAGAGAACACATTTGGTGAATGTGTCATATCTTAATTCTCTTGAACGAGGTAAGAGAGAACTGTAGCGATTTAAGATAATCATCTTCTGTAAATACATGGCTAGGTATTGAATATTGCTAGGATAAAACACTTTCAATTTCACAAGTAACAGTTTGATTTGATTTGATTTTATTTGTTAAACTGGTACAGACAGCATCTTTGGTAAAGAAACGCTGGTTTCCGTCGTTCACCAGTTGGGCTGAACAGGTACATAATGCCCAGTGGTTAACATTGCAACATCAAGTGCATAAAAACATGCTACAATTGGCCTCCGAGGATTGTACCTATACAGGGCTTCGTGGAATAACAACTAATACTACACAGATAACATACAACTAATACAGTAAAATTCCGTTATAACGAAGTGCTTTGGTCCAGCAGAAAAATTCGCCATAAACGAATTTCGTAGTATCCAAATACAGCATTATAGACATTCTAATATGGTCCAAAACTTAGGAAATGTGTGCCTAACCCCCTGTTTATTATATGAATAAGGAAATAAAACAGGAATAGACTAGATTATGTTGAAATATTCACGATTCTGAACATGAAACCAAATATAGACACCATGAAATGAATAATATATAAATAAATCAAATATGTCAGAATGTTCAATAAAAGGTACCTGCACCCCCCCCCCCCCCTTCCCCTCCCTTACCTGCTGTCCAAACCTCAAACAGAACTGCCACACCTCTACAGCCCGCCCTAGTGCCTCTGTACCCGGCCCTACTGCCTCTGTACCCGGCCTCAGGTGAGTGGACATCAAAGGCAGAAGTCCTGTGGCTCTGTACCCGGCTTTAGTGCCTCTGTACCCGGCATTAGTGGCCCTGTACCCGGCCTCAGGTGAGTGGACATCAAAGGCAGAAGTCCTGTGGCTCTGTACCCGGCCTTAGTGTTTCTGTACCTCGCCCCAGGTGAGGGGATATCAAAGAGAAAATTCAGTAACTGGCCAAAAATAATTCGTTATAAACGAATTTACCCCTGAAAAGATTCGTTATAACAAGATTCTTTTACTATAGGAATGTATGGAAAGGGTTTTGGGCACAGCAATTTGTTTGTTATATCCGAAAATTCGTTATAACCGAATTCGTTGTCATGTCTATGTGAAATGATTCAAAGAATATTGCAAGCACTGGACAACCATTTGGATATCTGAAATTGAATGTTGCAATATCTTCAATAATTATTGTCAGGATTTTTCTGTTTATCGCAAACGTGTCCATTTAATCAGTCTATCAGTTACTCATTCACTCATTGACTCACACACACACACACACGCTCTCTCTCTGTCTGTCTGTCTCTCTGTCGGTCTGTCTCTCTCTCTTTCACTGAATGAGCCACATATTTAAACATTCAAACTCTCTCAATATCTGAATTCATTATTTACTCAGTCTCTCATTCATGATAGTGTGAGAATGAACAAGTAGGCTAGACACTCTGACCACTGCAGAGTGTGTTGAGAAAGATTATGCTGTTTGATGTCCAGTGTTCTATTTGTGTTACAAGCCTTTTGAACCATGCTACCATAACAAACACAGTTTTGCTGTAATGTATGCTGTAACCAGGTAGTAAAAGTTGCTCCCCTATGACATGTATACCTGAGCCAACCTGAATGGTTGACCTGCACCACTGTTAGTTTCCCAAAATAATAACAAGTATTTTAGTTATGTTCTTAAATGGCAAAATCCTGGTTTTAAACCCAGCTGGTGAAGTTGTCTTGAAACCCTCTTAATGTGGTGCCTATTATATTGCTGCTACTCATGCAACATCTGTAGGGCGGCCGGACTGATGAGCCATTTAGATACCTTATTAATACTCTATCAATCAGGCCCTATGATCAAGCCCAGTTGCCTTGCAATTTGAATGACTCCATACAGGTTAGAGCCACTCAACCCAGGCTGACAAAAGCAGAGAGACAGACAAACTGTGCTATGGGCAGTCTCTGATTGCTACTAATTAGTTGTTAATATCAAAGACTAATTAGTTGTTGTCAGTCAGGTAGAGGCATGCAGAGATTTCAGCGTTAATATGTATCATCTAACTATCCATATCTAACACGGGACAAAGAAATCATCTCAAATTCAAACACAGACAGACAAATCATTTATGTGGTCCACATGACACATGATTACAATTTATCAGTTTATAGCTCAGAAAGTAAGTCATAATGTTTACTGAGCATGCAGATATAGTTATTAGCTTTTATATCAGAATGTGAACTTTGCTCTATTATATTATAGGATACGATGGATAAGGCTAGCATAATATGTATAGGGCAAATGTGTGAAATTCATTTGAAAACCATGAATAGATACAGCTGATTAACCAAATAAATTGCATTTCATATCATATGGTTGGACAACCTGAGAGGGATCCAATACTAACGAGCTTGTTTTAACTGTAAAAAGAAATTCATCATTTTTGCTGAAGAAAGTTATGAGATTATTCTCATCTGCTTAACTGTCTATTTAAATTCATAGCTCTAGTAATTCACAAAGTATTAATTTGACTATGTGAATTAAATGTAATGAAAACAGTATTTTTAAAGTCATATTGAGTCTTTAAATAGCAGTAAGACTTGAACAATAAAACACCCCCAAAAAACATAGTTCGATGTCTCTCTGACTATCCTAATAGCACATCCCTCAGTTCTACAAATTAAATCATTACAGGTTCTTTCTCAAATCCTCATCTCCAGCTGTTAAGACTCTGTAATTCAATATACCAGTAGTAACTAAGCCTTTTGATGCCGCATCTCAAACAGCTGAAAGACAACCTCCACACACGTTCCCTGTCTTTCGAGAATTTATAAAAATCAATAGCAACACTAGCTGCCTTATTCTGCATTAAGTTTGTAGAAACCCGAATCCTGGTTAAAATTAGTCCTTGGAATTAGCTCTAAATTGGGTGAAATCACTTCAAGGGCATCAGTGTTCTGATGCGTATAAGTATTAGAAGTCTTCAGCAGAAGATGGTTCAATATAATGGCAAGATTGAATAAAATCCTACTCACTTTATACTTAACCCTTTGAGCAGGCCATGATCCTATACTATCCTTAAGGGGGAAGAGGTAGTTATGTAAAAGCTGAAAAGATTGAAATCGTAGAGATGAAGTAGGGAGGTGGGTAGAGAGGTAGGAGGGTGTTTGAACGCCATATCTATGACATTAATGTGTGGAGCCTCACCAACCATCTACAAGGCTCACTTTACATTTCATTTTGAAAGTGGCTTGATCCCAGCACAGCCTTGAGTAAAATCCTCTCTGGCTTATGAGTTAAATGTGTAGGGTACTTATCGTAAATGCTGAGGGTAATATCTGAGAGCCAGCGATCAGATTGTTTACCTGGCTGACGAATGGGTTAAGGGTCCTGAAGGTTGTGATTCTCTACTACTCCAAGGAATTTACCTCCACGGTATCATCATCACATTGATGTTCCCATTGTACTTTGACTCCCTGCACTCCAAACATGTAGGCTAGGAAACAATCTGACAAAGGCGAGTTGACAAATATAATTATGTCTCTGAGACGTGCAAAGCTATATCAGAGTCAACACTCTTCCAGCAGAGGCTTATTAGTAAATTTGATCAGAGAGCTGATGCATACTTAAGTAACCTGTGACTGAATATGGTTGCAAACATACAGAGAGTAGGGTGGCCGGACGGATTTTTATATAATGGTACAACATGTAGATGATACATATGTACTTACAGCTTGAATCCTCACATTTTATCAACTGCCTTTGTAATTCTCATAGAGTCAATGAGGGGGAAGATATCCTTGATTCAAATCACCTGACCCTGCTACACCTTCTGACAGATTTTGAACTCGTGCCATTCCTCAATGAATCCACCACATGCAGTGTTCCCACTGTACCAGTATGCCACCTGGGTTAAAGTCCCCACACTAATGACCTCAGCTCTAGTCATGTACCATTGAGACAAATAGAAACGTGTGCTATACAATGCTGTCACCTGGTGTTAGAATATGTCTAAATTGATAAGAATCCCCACCTGACACCCAGGAGATTACCTGACGCTGGCTGATGCTAGGTTGTATCATTTCCATTCCAAATGCATAATTTTTAGTTGATTCAGCTCTATATTCAGTAGTTTGCCGTAAATTGCCAATTGAAAGTTTCTATAAGAATATTGAAGTATAAAAATCTTAATTTTAGCTGGCTTATCTAAAAAAGAAACAATTTTGTCAGGAGATAATAAGACCTCCCAGGGGATACCTGCATTCAAGAGGCTTCAGACAAAAAAAGAATCTTGTTGATACATGGGTTTGTCATCCAGTAGTGCATATTCTCCCAATGGACAGGTTGAAGAGAATACCCAGTTATAGAGCTCAGAATAGACCCGAAATCTGAGGGTCTGTCAACATTGTCCCTGAATTTCATTATGTAATACAATGTTTTATGCTTATTCCAGTATGTATATGATAGACTCACTCAAGATCCCCTGATATCAAGTTACTAGAGCTCTCAATCTCCCCCCTAGCTAAAATGAGAATACATCATAAAAGGGTCATTTAACATAGGATCAGATACGCACTGAACGATCATCTAAACCCTTCGACCACCCTACAGAGAGTACTGCAGTTCCCTGGCACCACCTCTTGTTACAGAATGGATGACTAGAAAATCCAAGATGATGCTGCTGTGTCCTAGTCCTTACAATGTGGCAGTGTGTGGTGGTGCCCCCTGGTATGGGAATGGTGAACATGTACACTAAGTACTTTCACCTCTGTAGGGTGTGTTGAGAAAGGCCACTTTACACTGTTTAACATCTGTTTCTTTCCATTTGTGTTAAAACCCTGATAACCCCTGGGATCGCATGTCTAGAGAGGGTATAACTTTGTTGTTTCTTGAGTAGAGGTGAGAGATCACCCTGTCCTACCATAACTATTAAATGAATACCTTGACAGCCAAGAAGCTCGGACCATCCATGCAGAAGAGCATGGATGAGTATTAAATTTCTGCTTAGCTGCTTAAATTTCTTTGAATTGATTAATCAAAGACAATTTCTTTTAATCAAAGATTTCTGGTTTCTTTAAATAGTGTGAGAAGCCAAGCAGAAAGGATGATCTATGTGGGAGTGGGGATGATCTGCAGGCCCTATGTAGAGCATCCTCTCTGCTGTGCTGCACACATATGACACCCTTCCCTTCCCTAAGCCACTCTCTCAGTCCTACTTGGTTGGCAATGGGGAGTAGAGAAGATCAGTAAAATGGACTGTAATGGACTGATTTAGGCGAGCGTCTGCGCAGGGCTAAAATTTGGTACTGGCAGGAAATGGAGAGCTTATCTGTTAATGGACTTGCTCTCCCCCCCCCCCCTCCTTTATACACATCATAAGGCACTTTTTCATCTGGCATCTTACAAATTAAATTTAAAACAGACACACTTGGTACACCTAAGGTAAGGTAGGGAAGTGGGGTAGGGAGGGAGGGAAGGGTGTGAGGCCCCTGACTGTAAAATTGTCCTGCTGGTGAGAAACTGCATTGACACAAGGAGTGTGTCAAACCTAAAGGGTCAGCATGATGTATAGATGCAGCACTTGCAAGTTACTCAGCAGGACTGCAATTACATGGCATGCGGATCAAACAACATACTATATCAGTGAATTAAAGTGCTATACTGCCCTTAAAGGGTAAATGCAGTTAGCTGGCATCCAGTAGCTTACAAAAGGAAACACTAATTGAAGGTAATGCAATAGTGTTGGCTTTCAACTTGTATTCACAGCGCAATCCTATCACCACTTTTCGCTGCACACTTTAGTGCAGACGGGTTGTACTGACATGAAAATATTATGGTGAGAGAGAGGGGCCTTGAAAGGAGATTGTATTAAGTGATGATGAGCGACCTGTGGATCAAGTTAGCTTCATACCATCATAGACTGTATTCCTAAGGTAGCTTGGGTAATCCTTTCAATACTACTTGATGCCTTATGTGCATTTGCTGTGCTGATCCTTCAGGAATGAAAAATAACACACCATGATAAACAAGGGGCTAAGTACACAAAAGCACTATAGAAGTGGTCAATGCATAAACGGGAAGGGACTGGTTAGATTAAAGGAGGGCGGACCAAGAAAATTGAAAAGGCCCACACATTACTATAGCTAACAGGTGTCTGCTGCTATAGGTATGCACTCCACTGTGGTATTGTCTAGAGAAGATCTAGACAAGAAAAATGTCAATGGTTACGTAAAAATCTACCTATGCATTCCCTCTGTTATTAAAGAATGACCACTCATTCAGAGGATACAGATGATGGGTGAGAAGGAGGTGTTGAGAATGAGTGCCTTGGTATTTACTGGATGGGCAGGTTCCGCTTCAGATTATTGCCACCTCCTTCTGTGTTGAATCTTCCCACTGTGAGATCACAATAATTGGCCAGGAACTAAATCTGGCCATTATTGACCCTCAATCAATGGTCAATGGTGAAATGCAGCACTAGTGACCAATTTAGCACTAAATTAACACTGCTGCATTCATGCATCATGCCAAACGACAAGTAACAGTTAAACCAGGACCTGTTACTCTCAGTTTGTGCATTGGTGCATGACAAAAAATGAATATGTAGCATAAAAGCACTGTATGTTCTTTAAGCGCTACAACCAATTCCCTTCCTTCCCCCTACCCCACCACTCCTTGTGGGAGAGCACCCCCACATGGCTAGAACTGTTGGGGATTGCATTAAGCACAAATGGATAAGCTGAGAAATCCTTGCCGAGAACATCCTTCAAGAAAGACCTCAGATGACAAAAATCCTCTTCACACAAAGAGCCTTAGGGGCCGACAATCAGGATTCCCCTCCTTGAAACAATAGGATGCCTGTTTGCTCCTCTTTTCCATAGTTTATTCAGTCTATTTGACTACCTTTCAAGCATTTTGTGGGCTGTAAGAAGGGAACAGAATTATCTTGTTTTCGATACAGAGAGAGAAGGCAGTAGGGAGAGCGACTAAGCCAATATCAGAGTTTGTTTGAGGAGGTGCATAAGAAATATGAACACAGGGGGAGTTTACCTAATAAAGTCTCCTTCAAAGGATACTTTAAAATGCCATTAGGGATATGAAGGAGAGATGATAAGAAGGACAGAAACTGCTGATTGAGAGAAAGAGATAGAGAGAGAGAGATGGAGAGGTAGAGAGAAAGAGGCAGACAGAAGGGTGAAAGGGATAGAAAGGGAGAGGGCAAGTGGGGAGAGAGAAGGATGGACATAGAAGGAAGAAAGGAGGTAGGGAGGCAGGGAGGAACAGACATACAGAGAGAGAGAGAGCAAATAGCAGATTACAAGTGGCAGTTATTGAAGCTGCAGTTGTCTCCCACAGACCTTCCACCCCCAGCCCCCCACCCACCTGTGTCACATGACCCGCGTGTCAGGTGTCCCTCTGGTGGTGAGTGGCTAAACCTCTCATCCACATCCGGGTCCTGGCAGATTCAGGATCAGGCTCTAATCCCACCTCCTGGTACTCGGATTCACTCTCCAGCCATTTACTTAGTCCTGTCACTCTCCAGCCAGTTACTTGGTGCTGCATTGTCACTCTCCAAACATTAACTTAGCTTGTCGCTCATGGACTATGTAATTTGCTCCAAATATTAGATGTCTGTTACTGAAACATTTGTGAATTATCTATGTATATTCTAAGGTTATAAATAATAGTGTGAGTTCTCATGATCCTTACTTAGTTATTGCAAGTATATAGGTACCATAAGGATCTTAGCCTGCTTGTTGAAAGACAGTGTCTAGCTACCATAATACCCTTATGGCAGGAGTCCATCCTATCAGGACCCTTGTCTAGCAGATACTATCAGGATCCGTACTGGTTGTGGCCGTAGCCTGACAGGGCTTCTATATATTTAGGTAAATCAAGTTAGTGTACGTCCGGGCTCACCAGCCATTACCCCTGTCAGACATAGTGGGCTGGACAGCCCAGGTCATGTGACCGGTCATGTGACTGGTCATGTGATACACTCCATTACCTTACTCATTTCCTGTCCTGGACTTCTCTTGCCCCTGGGCTGGCAGTCTATTACAGAGTCTGATGACTGAGCCTTGCACTGCCCTGTGCTGCCTCAGCTCCCTGAATAATTAAATTACATAAATATTGATACACCAAGACAATCTTTTTTTTATAACAGTCACACTGTTTTCAGAGTTATTTGATGTGTAAATGTGTGGGTGAGTGAGTGTGTGAGCAAGAGAGTATGTGCCCTTTGTATGACAAGTTTACAAAAGGCGTAAGTGAGTTAGTGAGAGGGTGAGTTAGTTAGTGAGAGACGGGAAGTTGGACAGATTGTCTTAATTGATGAATGTCATCTGGCCACATTGGTCAGATTGAGATTAAGTTGATTTCCATAAATTTGTGAAAAATGCCTATGATATAACATAGTACCAAATGTCCATAATATAACATAGTACCAAACAATACAATGTGATCCCAATCCTCATTCCAAGTTAAATTGGAATAGCCCTTGGTAATAATTCAAGGCCACCAAATGAAACTATAAATAGAATCCTTACTTACTTTTTCAAACGGATAAATGAAATGGAGCCTTTTCATAAGCTTAAAATTAAGTTTTAACATAAATTGCCTGAAGTTAATAATCTAATGGCGATAAGAACATGTTTATCCCGAGTCTGAATTAAACACGTTTGAAGTGCACTGGGATTATTTCATCAATATAAGCGGGCGAAAAGAAATGGCAATTGGACATATTGTTGATGAAATGACTATCACATTTCGATCGGTTCAATGTGATGAATCCAAGATTCATTTAATTTGTGCAAATATGATTTGCCCTTTCACCACTGCATTTCTGGCCGAATATCATTGAATTTCATTATTTATTTATTTCATTTATTGAATTATTACCTATTTACAAAAAAAGCACTTCTTCAATTATATTGAGAGTATCCTATCATTATCATATACCATCCTGAAGAACATGACACAAGGAATCGAAAAAAGTCGCAAAATTCAAAAATCTGCTTAAAAGAGGTAACCATGGCAACCATTTTGTTTACATGAAGGAATGTTTCATAAATAAAAGGTTTTCATTAAGTTCCAATCTGGCTTCACATATGATGTTAACTTTCATGAATCTTATTGATGGTTAGACTTTACATGTTCTCCATGAGATTCCCTTCCATAATCTGTATTGGTTGTCATGGTAACACAAATAGTTCCTGAGAGACATCTTAAAATACCTCATTTTTGGAGAAATTTACAGGAAACGGAAGACAATTTCGACTGGTTTGTTGCCATGCTTACAGTTGGGATGTTGAAAGCACACTTACTTAGAGCATTGCATTGAATAGAGGATGTCAATACCTTGAATTTGGTATCATACATGCAATACTTTCTCAAAATGTGAACAGTAATGTAACACTTTGAAAATTGCATGATTTCCACCTGATCTAGATCACTAGGCCAGGTATCAATGTGCATATTGTACCATGCCGTGTTGAATGGGTTAAAGCCAGTTCTAAGGTCATGCCTTCTAAGCACCTATAATTATATTTATGTTGTTTGTATAACAAAATAGCTATGCCACATATGGATCAATATATGTGACGAAACCTGGGAAATCGTAACATTAGGGGGAATAACCATAAATGCTCTTAACACGATATTTCAGGAGATAGAGCTAAAAATGTGAATACTTAAGAGAAAATGACCTTAGACTAACTTTTCCCAAGGAATCTTTTGAAGCTATTATCAAAATTCTATTTTCATTCTAAAGTGGTCTTATTTGGAATGTAAAAAGAACGTTTTTTGCCATTTTCAGCCCATTTGTTGACATTTGGTTGCCATGGCAACCATCAATTCATTCTTTTGGAATAAAAATCATACCTTTTCAATTGCCCCATCCATGAGGATTTCAGAACTGAAAACAGAATGCCAATATTCCTACTAGATCCAAATCTATGTACAATAATATGCATTTATTGGTTTAATTTCTAATAATTGTGATTTATATGGATTATTTGAAAATAGATTGATATGTGATGGCATTGCAGTCTATTCTGAATTCCTACATGTCTCTACCATCCAATGTTTGAGATATCATTTCTCAGCAACTATTTCAAATATTTTGATGCTTGAAGTATCAAATTGTAGCTGAAGACATGAACTTAAATAAAGGTGTTTTCCCCTAATGTCACGTTTTCCCACGTTTTGTCACATATGAGTGGGTAAGGTTTCAACAAATGTTTGAAGCATATGTTAATCACCAATCAAGAAATGACATATTATAGCTACGAGATTGCAAACTGTGCTAATAAGTAGGTACTTAACATTGTATCAATTTTGGTTGGTGAGCATAACTTAGCAGGGCTTAATTATTGACAAACTTGTTTCCCTGTAGAAATGTGTCTATCTATTTTTTACGGAATATTATGAAGTACATACTTCACGTCTGTTAAACACTACATCTAAATCAAGGGACTTAGTTATTCATAAAGCATCAACTGTACTTTGTGAATCTAATGCAATGAAACAGCATTTCAAAAGTCCTAGTTGAGCCTTTAAAATACAGTAAGACTTTAACTATGAAGAATACAATATGTACACATAGTTTTATCCTCCTCTTAACTTCTCCGCACAATGCATCCCTCACTTCTACAAATTAAATCTTCTCCAGTTCTTACTTGAATCCCCATCTCCAGCTGTTAAGACCCTCTGTAATTCAATATACCAGTAACAACTAAGCCCTTTTATGCTCAATTTCCAACAGCTAAATGTCAACCTTTACACACATTGTAAGCATTAATAAAATCAGTAGAAACACTGCTGCCTTGTTCCGCATTAAGTATGTAGAAAGCAAAATCCTACTTGAAGTGAGTTCTTGGAATTAGCTCTAAATGGAGTAGAGTCTCTTGCGTCAAGTGCATTAGTGTTCTGTCCCTTGTAAGTAATAGCAGCTTTTAACAGAAGATGGTAAAATTAATATGGTATACAGGGGTAGACACTAACGCTGGCCCGGGAGCCAATGGCCCGTAGTTTGGGTTCCGGGCCCGTAGTTTTCTGCAAAAAAGCATTCCTACGGGCCCGGGTGGCCCACAGGTGTATTTGGAAACCATTTAAAGAAAGTTTGCCTGACAAATATAGTCATGCAATATATCGTCGGAAATAGGGAAATGTGCCCAAATTTTTCATATTGATTACACTTTTTCATAGATCAATCTGGAAAACACATGTTTTTTCTTGTAAAGAAAACATAATTTTGACCATTGGCCCACAGATCTTGGTCCGGGCCCATAGTTTTTTAGAGCTACGGATGCATCATCATGCATTCAAGAGTACATTTTGTATCACCAGTGCTGCATTAGTATATCATGCCAACCATTCAACAGCCAGACAGTCAATGGAAACCTCTTAAATTTTGTATGTGAAGTGTTACTGCACCGGTGTAGAGTTATTCGCTGTGATGCATGGATGTTCATCATTTGTGATGAACAAATATATGACACACTCAAGTCTCAAAGGCCTAGATTCCAAAAGACCCTAAATCTCAACATCCACAAGACCCAATACCTTAATGCTTTCCCCCTTACCTTTCTAATGGTGGTATTTTGCCTTAGAAACATGTGTTATTATGGTGGACAAATGCATTGCAGGCCAGTTATTAACCAGGGCTGCATTGGGGCATAAAAGTGGCAAAGGAGGCATCACATTAAACGAATATGCTGTCCTTGAAAGGGGTAAAGAGGTAGTGATTTAAAAACAGCAAAGATTGAAGTAGGAGAGAAGCGTGGAGGTGGGTAGAGAGGTAGGAGGGTGTTTTTAGCATCAGATTGATGACATTAACATGGGGAGCCTGACCAACCATTTGCTTGGCTCACTTTACATTTCATTTTGAAAGTGGCTCGATCCCGGCACAGCCTTGAGTGAAATCCTCTCTGGCTTATGAGTAAAATGTGTAGGGCACTTACTGGAAATGCTGTGGATAAGATCTCAGAGCCAGCAATCAGATTGTATATCCAAACCAAGAATGGTGTAAGGGCCCTTAACGTTGTGATATTCTGTTGCAGGGACTACTTTGATACCTCTGTTACAAACTAAATCTATTTCTCTTTTATATGCTTTAAGCCAAAACTAAAAGCTAAACTCCCTTTTGTCTTATAATTGAGGTTTCAATATGATTGTGAAGATACTGAAACCCAATTTCAAACACTTATATATTAAGCCAAATTTTTCCTCTCAAACTTCCTTTCAGCTTTTAACCAAAGTAGGCTTATAACTGAAGTCTTACAGCAAATGGTTACCACCACTCCGAATGTGGGGGCTGGTAACCAATCTGATGGAGGCGAGTCAACCAAAATCTGCTTTTAAGTGGTTCAGGTCAGCAGAGGCAATGCTCTTCAAGCACAGGCTTAGTGAGCAAACTTGATTAGGGAGTACTGCAGCTCCCGGGTACCACCTCTTGTTACAAAATGTCTGAGTAGAAAATCCAAGATGTTGCTGCTGTGTCCTAGTCCTTACAATGTGGCAGTGTATGGTGGTGCCTCCTGGTGTAAAGATGGGAAACATGTAGATTATAGGGACCCTCACTTCTGCAGAGTGTGCTGAGAAAGGCCTCTTTACACTGTTTAACATCCCTTTTCTTTCTTTCCATTTGTGTTAAAACCTTGACAATTCCCAGGGATAGAGTTGGTATAGGGTTGATGTTTCTTAAATAGAGGTGAGAGGGTAGACTACTTTTATAATTGGCTTAAGGTGTAAGGTTAAGAATTAGTGATATCCCTGCAAAAGGTGCTCTTGTCTCATTATTCATGATCCCTACAATAATTAAAGAGATGAGGATAATTTTCATGCCCTATGTAGTGCATTCTCTACTGTGCTGCACATATGTGACACCCTTCCCTAAGCCACTCTCTATCTATCCTCCTCGGGTATACGTAGCAGTGGGGAGTGGAGAAGATCAGTAAATGGACTGTAATGGACTGATTTAGGCGAGCATCTGTGGAGGGCTAAAATCTGGTACTGGCAGGAAATGGAGAGCTTATCTGTTAATGGACTTGTTCTCATCCCCCTCCTCTATACATATCACAAGGCACTCTTTCATCTGGCATCTTACAAACGAAATTTAAAACAGACATACTGGGTAGCCCTAAAGGTAATGTGGGGGAGTGGGGTAGATAGGGAGGGAAGGGTGTGAGACCCCTAACCATGAAATTTCCCTGCTGGTGAGTAACTGCATTAACACAAGTAGTGTTTCAAACCTAAATTGGTCAGCATGATGTATGGATGCAGCACATGTGAATTACTGTGTATCATAGCACTATGCTGCCGTTAAAGAGTTAATGCAGTTTGCTGGCATCCCCTGAGTAGCTTACAAAAGGAAACACTAATTGAAGGTAATGCAATAGTGTTTGCTTTTAATTGTATTCAATAGCAGAATCCTATCACCAATTTACCACTGTTGTCTTTGGTGCACACAGCATCTACTGAGACAAAAACACATGGCCAGAGAGAAAGGAGATTGTATTAAATAACGCTGAAGGATTGGTGGATTGAGTGAGTCTTATGCCATTATGGACTTGCATTCCTGAGGTGGTGGTTGAAGGACAGCACAATGCCTCATGTGCATTTGTTGTGCTGACTCTTCACAGTTGGCAGGAAAGTCACCCTCAATTCATAAATACAGCCCTAGCAACAAACTAACTAGTGCTGCATTTATGCATTTATGCATTTATGCATCATAATTATGCCAAACTTGTATGAGTGCTAGTGCATGACAAGAAATGAAACAAAGCATTGGAGCACTATATGTTCTTCAAGCACTACAATCCAATCCTCTCCTGCTCCCCACCCAGCCATCCCCTCCTTGTGGGAGAACACCCCACATGGCTAGAACTGTTGGGGATTGTATTAAGCACAAATGGATAACCTGAGAAATCCTTGCCGAGAACATCCTTCAAGAAAGACCTCGGACGACAAAAACCCCTTTGCACAAAGAGCCTTAGGGGCCGACAATCAGGATTCCCCTCCTTGAAACAATAGAATGCCTGTTCGCTCCTCTGTTCCATTGTTTATTCAGTCTATTTGATTACCTTTTCAAGCATTTTGTGGGCTGTTAGAAGGGAACAGAATTATCTTGTTTTCACTGCAGAGAGAGATGGGTGGCAGGGATGGCGACTAAGACAATATTAGAGTTTGTGTCAGGAGGTGCATAAGAAATATTAACACAGAGGGAGTTTACTGAATGAAGTCTCCTTCAAAGAATACTTTAACATGTCATTAGAGACATGAAGTTTGAGGGTAGAAAAGCAGAACCGACAGAGAGACAAACATTGAGAAAGAAGGAGACGGGCAGACTGAAATATAGAGGATGGGAAATACAGACATAGATGGAAGGAAGGAGGAAGGCAGAGATGGCAGGAGAGAGCAAATGAGAGATACACAGACACTGACAGATAGCGGCAGAGCAGGAGAGGAAGACAGAGACAGAGACAGAAACAGAGAGAGAGAGAGAGAGAGAGAGAGAGAGAGAGAGAGAGAGAGAGAGAGAGAGAGAGAGAGAGAGAGAGAGAGAGAGAGAGAGAGAGAGAGAGAGGGAGAGAGCAAAGGAAGGAAGGAGAGCAGAGGGAAAGAGACAACCAGTGGGGAAGTGGGTGAGGAGTCTAGATATGGTTAGGATCTTTGCCTAGTTGTTGCAAAAGTCTAGATACCATCCGGATCTTTGCTTAGTTGTGGCAGCAGTCTGACAGGACTTCTATATATTTAGGTAAATCAAGTTAGTGTACCGTCCAGGCTCACCAGCTATTACCACTGTCGAACATAGTGGGCGGGACAGCCCAGGTTATGTGACCGGTCATGTGACCGGTCATGTGATACACTCCATTACCTTACTCATTTCCTGTCCTGGGCTTCTCTTCTCCCTGGGCTGGCAGTCTATTGCGGAGTCTCATGACCGAGCCTTGCGCTGCCCTGTGCTCCCTGAGCTCTCTGAATAATGAAATAATATAAAAATTTATACACCATGACAGTCCCATTGTTAATTACAGTAGCAGGTACCATATTCGACATAATAAGCGCACACCCCCTGTTTTTGGCCGATTTTTATACTACAAATAACCAAAAATATCTCAATTTGTGACCCCAATTAAACTCTTAACTACTAAAAGGTGTTCATAACGATTTTTTTAAGCACACTGTGCGGTTATTACGTCGAATACGGTATGTTATTTGGTGAGTGAGTGAATGAGTGGTCGAGTGAGTATGTAAGCAAGAGAGTTTAAGCTTTTTGCATTACAGATTTTCTGAAGGAGTTACTGAATGAATGGTTTAGTGAGTTAGAGAAGGATTGGAAGTGGGAAGGATATTCTTCATTGTTTAGTACCATGTGTACAAGGTTGAGATTGAGATTATTTTCATACATTTTGTTAATTCTGGACTGCAAAAAGTCTAGGATATAACATAGTATGGAAAGCTTCAAATAGTGTTCCAAATAGTACAATGCAATACCAATTGCCTTTGAATCAATTCCAGGACAGGTAAAATTGGAGAGAAGCCATAGGTCTTCCTTATTACATGAAATCAAGCCCACCAAATGAAATTTTGAATAGCCTCATAAGTGTGAATTACTTTACCAAACAGGATATGAAATGGAGATGCTTTCATAAGCTTCAAAATGACTTTTTCACTTGAATTGCCTGAAGTTAATAACCTAATGGCAAAGAAAACATATTTTCTCCTAAGTTTATATCAAACATGTTTGAAGTGCACTGGGATTATTTCATCAATATAAGTGGGCTAAAATATATGGGAATGGACATATTCTTGATGAAATGACTATTGCATTTTGAATGTTTCAATCTGATGAATCAAAGATTCATTTAATTAGAGAAAACAGGATTTGGCAAATGCATCTTATTTTAATGCTCTTGAATGAGGTAAGTGAAAACTGTAGCAATTTAAAATGAATATCTTCTGTAAATACATGGCTAGGTATTGAATATTGCTGGGATAAAACACTTTTAATTTAACATGTAACAGTATATGTCTATGTGAAGTGATTCCGATGATATTGCAAGCACTGGACAACCATTTGGAAATCTTAAATTGAGTGTTGCAATATCTTTGATAATCATTGTCATGATTTAAATTGTGTTTTTGGTACACATGTCCATTTGGTCAGTCAGTCAGTTACTCACTCATTCATTTACTCACACACACACACTCTCTCTCTCTCACTCAATGAGTAATGTTCATATTTAAACAATGAAAGTCACTCAATATCTGACCTCCTTATTTACTTGCTCACTCATTCATGCTAGTGTGAGAATGAGGAACAGGTAGGCTAGGCACTCTGACCACTGCAGAATGTGTTGAGAAAGACCTATTTATGCTGTTTGACATCTGGTCTTCCATTTGTGTTATAACCTTTTGAAAAATTAGCCATACAACCATAACAAACACAGGTATGCTGTAATTGGGTAGAAAAAGTGGCTCCCCTTTGACACGTATACCTGAGTATTTAAATAATGTTTTCAAATGGCAAAATCCCGGTTTTAAACCAAGCAGGGGAAGTTATCCAGACACCCTCCTATTGCTGCTACTCATGCAACATCTAGGTCATTTGGTAGGACAGCTGGACTGATGAGCCATTTAAATACCTCATGAATGCTATATCCCTCAGATCAAAGAAACCTATGCAAGTCCAAAGCTGGTTGGTCTCCCAACCATGCAGTGGCCTTGACTCAGTGCCTAGGCCTATCATAGGCCTAGTGTTGGGAAACACCTTAGCAACATTGCAAACACTAACCTGGAATGGCTCTAGGTTGGTTACATGGTAATCTGTGAGTTGTGGAGGGAAACTCCTCTGGTTTTGTGTCACATACGGTCAAGCAAAGGTTCCTTCCACTCCTCGTCTGCCTATCTTCCCGGATTGGCCACACATATCTCTCAGGCCCTATGATATAGGGCAGATTCCTTGCAATTTGAATGACTCCATACAGGTTAGAGCCACTCATCCTAGACTGACAAAAGCAGGCAGACGCACACACAGACAAACCGTGCCATGGGCAGTCTCTAATTGCTACTAATTAGTCATTAATGTCAAAGATTGTTAATTAGTTATTGTCAGGTAGGTTGAGGCATGCAGGCATTTCAGTGTTAATATGTATATCTAACTATCTATATCGAACACAGAACAAAGAAATCATCTCAAATTCAAACACAGACATTCATATTGTATTATGTGCTCCACATGACACATGATCACAATTAATCAGTTGATAGCTGAGAAAGTAAGCCATAATGCCTACTGAGCATACAGATATAGTTATTAGTTTTTGTATCAGAATGTGTACTTCACTCTAATATATCATTGCTTATGATGGATAAGGTTGACACGATATGTATAGGGAAAATGTGTGAGATGCTTTTGAAGACCATGAGTAACCAAATAAATTGCATTTGATGTCATTTTGTTGAACAACCTAAGAGGGATCCAATGCTAACAAGCTTGTTTTAACTGTGAAAATAAATTCATCATGTTTGCTGCAGAAAGTTATGAGATTATTCTTATCTGCTTACTGTAAACGTAAATATTTTGGTGCATATATATTTTCGTGAGTTGACCATGAAGTACAATTTTGCGCACATTTAAATTCACACATTTTGGAATATGGTAGTGATATTATAAGCAGGATTCTTTGAATTCATAGTTCTAGTAATTCACAAAGTATTAATTTGACTATGTGAATTAAATGAAAACAGTATTTTTAAAGTCATATTGAGTCTCTAAATGGCAGTAAGACTTAAACAATAGAAGACCCACAAAAAACATAGTTCCATGTCTCTCTGGCTACCCTAACAACCCTCAGTTCTACAAATTAAATCATTACAGGTTCTTTCACAAATCCTCATCTCAAGCTGTTAAGTCCCTCTGTAATTCAATACACCAGTAGTAACTAAGTCTTTTGATGCTGCATCTCCAACAGCTAAAAGACAACCTTCACACATATTCCCTGTCTTTCGAGAATTAATAAAAATCAATAAAAAACAATAGCTGCCTCATTCAGCATTAAGTATGTAGAAAGCCGAATCCTGCTTACAATTGGTCCTTGGAATTAGCTCTAAATTGGGTAAAATCACTTCAAGAGCATTAGTGTTCTGATGCGTTTAAGTATTAGAAGTCTTCAGCAGAAGATGGATCAATATAATTAGGGGGGGTGATAAATCTACTTTTCTTCGGGGACAGGCTCAAACTATGCATTTGGGTCCAAAAACATGGGAAATCACAAAAACTTTTTTTTTCGGACCCCCGTGACCCCCCTGTACATGGGGTCCAAAGATCGGCCAAATAGAGAGAAATCAGCCAAAATTCAGGCTTTCAGATTCCTTCTCAAATCTCATCATGTCTTCATGAAAGTAGTCAGAAACCTTCATATGGGACCCAAAGAGAGCATTTAAAGTCATATTGTTGTGATTACAGAGGTGTTACCCCCTCTGGGGAGGTGGTTCGTCCATGAGGGCTTTGCTCCCGTACAATCAGGTCCCTATACTGCCATAAAACATCCTCAGGACACCTAATCAGGCAGATTAAACCCTTCTGGAGGGGCTCCTCTTTCTGTTAACTCCCCCTATGAACCCCCCCCCCCCCTCCCGCCTCAGCATGCACCAATAGCCATCAGATAACTCTCCCCTCCCCCTTCACTTCTATATTACCCTACACTGAAATGATGTATTAACATAATACCTGTCTGACAGTTTGAACCTTTCTTGAAGGCTCCCTGTTGCTGTTAACCATCCCCTATGACCCCCCCCCTCCCCCCATCCCCACCCTCACCCCAAAAACTAATAGCCATGAAATAACCCCCCTCTCACCTCCATATTACATAGTACAACCATCAGCCCACCCCTCCCTCTATGTGGCAGTGCACAGCATTTATGTGGCAGTGCACAGCATTGCCTCTAATGGTATGTATCATACCTGGTAATACCCCTATAATCACAACAACATCACTTTAAATGCTCTCTTTGGGTCCCAAATGAAGGTTTCTGACCATTTTCATGAAGGCATGGTGAGGTTTGAGTAGGAATCTGAAAGCCTGAATTTTGGCTGTTTTCCCACTATTTGGCTGATCTTCGGACCCCACGTACGGGGGGTCAAGGGGGTCCGAAAAAATATTTTTGTGATTTCCTGGGTTTTGGGTCCCAAATGCATAGTTTGAGCCTGTCCCTGAAACTGTACGACAAAATTAGCGATTTGACACCTCCCCCTAATATAATGGCAAGATTGAATAAAATCCTACTCACTTTATACTGAAGCCTTTGAGCAGTTCATAATCCTATACAATTCTTAAGGGGGAAGAAGTAGTGATTTTGTAGCTGAAAAGATTGAAGTAGTAGAGATGAAGTAAGGAGGTGTGTAGAGAGGTAAGACTGTGTTACCAGAGCCGGATTGATGACATTAACATAGAGAGCCTCACCAACCATTTACTTGACATTTCATTTTGAAAGTGGATCAAATGAGGGACAGCCTTGAGTGAAATCCTCTCTGGCTTATGAGCAAATTGTGCAGGGTAATTATCGCAAATGCTGTGGATAAGATGTAAGAACCAGTGAATAGGGTACTGAACATTGTGATGCTCTACTCCAGAGAATTTCCCCAGAGGTATCATCATCACATTGATTTTCCCATTGTATTGTGACTACCTGAACATGTAGGCTAGACACCAATCTGAGAGAGGCGAGTTGACTAATATCTGTCTCTAAGAGGTTCAAGTCTATAGCAGAGGCATAACTCCTCCAGCAGAGGCTTAGTAGCAAACTTGATCAGGGAGCTGATGCATACTTAGATCATCTGTGACTGACCATGGTGTCAAACATACAGAGAGTACTGCAGCTCCCTGGCACCTACTCTTGTTACAAAAAGTCTGAGTAGAAAGTCCAAGATGGTGCTGTGGTGTCCTACTGAGTCCTAGTCCTTACTATGTGACAGTGTGTGGTGGTGCCCCCTGGTGTGAGGATGGTGAACATGTACACTAAGTACTCTCACCTCTGTAGACTGTGTTGAGAAAGGCCTCTTTACACTGTTTAACATTTGTTTCTTTCCATTTGTGTATAACCCTGATAACCCCTGGGATCTCATGCCTAGAGAGGGTATAACTTTGGTGTTTCTTGAGTAGAGGTGAGAGATCACCCTTTCCTACCACTACTATTAAATGAGCACCAAGAACAACGGACCATCCATGCAGAAGAGCATGGATGAGGATTTCTGCTTGGCTGCTTAAATTTCTCTGAATTGTTTAGTTAAAGATTTCTTTAAAAAAAGAAAACAGGCAAGCAGAAAGGATGATCTATGTGGGAGTGAGGATGATCTGCCACCCCTGTACAGAGCAAACCTTTCTGCTGTGCTGCACACACTCTTCCCTTCCCCAAGCCAGTCCTCCTCGGGTGGCTGTGGGGGGTAGAGAAGATTAGTAAATGGACTGTAATGGACTGATTTAGGTGAGCGTCTGCGCAGGGCTGAAATCTGGTACTGGCAGAAAATGGAGAGCTTATCTGTTAATGGACTTGTTCTCATCCTCCTCCTCTTTACACATCGTAAGGCACTCTTTCATCTGGCATCTTACAAATGAAATTTAAAACAGACATGCTGAGTACCCCTAAAGGTAATCTAGGGAAGTGGGGTAGGGAGGGAGGCAGAAGTCGAGGTCCCTGACCGTAACATTGTGCTGCTGGTGAGAAACTGCATTGACACAAGGAGTGTATCAAACTAAAGTATCAGCATGATCCATGAATGCAGCACTTGCAAGTTACTCAGCAGGATTGCGGCATGAGAATTAAACTACATACTATATCAGTGAATTAAAGTACTGTGCTGCCCTTAAAGGGTTAACACAGTTAGATGGCATCCCCTGAGTAGCTTACAAAAGTAAACACTAATTGAAGGTAATGCAATAGTGTTGGCTTTCAACTTGCATTCACAGCACAATCCTATCACCAATTTACCACTGTCGCCTTTGGTGCACACAGCATCTATTGAGACAAAAACACATGGCGAGAGAGAAAGGAGACTGTATCAAATAATACTGAAGGAATGGTAGATAGAGTTAGTTTCATGCAATTATGGACTTGTTTTCCTGAAGTAGTGCCTAAAGGACGCACGCACGGGATAGCTCTCCCAGTTGAGAGGACGAATCTTTATCAGACTATTAAGATGATCTTATTTGTCTTAACTTTTTAGCAGCTGAATTTCAATTCTATCTTAAACCATCTTAATCCCATCTTAAGACTCATCTCTGACTATCTTAAAAGTATTACTATTACTATCTTGTATGTAATTGGGGACTCTGCCCCCTAACCTCAGTTTTTTTCTTCTTTTTCTTCTATTTCAATCCTATCTTAAACTATCTTTATTCTTTTTCTTCTATTTCAATCCTATCTTAAACTATCTTTATTCTTTTTCTTCTATTTTGATCCTATCTTAATCCCATCTTAATCCCATCTTAAGACTTATCTTAGGCTATCTTAAAAGTATTACTGCCCGATTGTAAGATACTGGATTAAGATTTAGAATATAAGGTACTGACAGTGTCCCAATACAAAACACCGCTGCCCCAAAATAAGACGCTGAATTAAGATATTAAGATTTAAGATTAAGATAATGTTCTAAACGTCTGCCCTCTCACGTGGGAGAGCTATCCCGTATTTGCCTATAAGACAACCCAATGCCTCATGTGTATTTTGTTGTGCTGACTCTTCAGGGTTGGCATGACCAGAGTGCTGTTGAGTAACTTGCCATTACAACTAATCGGAGAAGTGCATAATTAAAGCACTGTGGCAGTGGTCATTTCTTAACGGGGACTGCATTGAGGCAAAGCACCCTCAATGCACGAATACGGCCCTAGCAATAAACTAACTAGTGCTGCATTTATGCATCATATGCCAACCTTGTGGGCTCAATGGACTCCTGCAGAGCCCACAGGATAACCAATTAATGCAGCAAAGGCAAGTTATTCCCCTGTGCTGCATTAGTGTTAGTGCATGACGACAAAGGAAATAAAGCATTGAAGCACTGTATATAATATGTTCTTCATGCACAACAACCCAATCCCCTCCTGCCGCACACCCAGCCATCCCCTCCTTGTGGGAGAACACCCCACATTGCCAGAACCGCCGGGGATTGCATTAAGCACAAATGGATAACCTGAGAAATCCTTGCCGAGAACATCCTTCAAGAAAGACCTCCGATGACAAAAAACCCTCCTTGCACAAAGAGCCTTAGGGGCCGACAATCAGGATTCCCCTCCTTGAAACAATAGGACTAGGGAAACGCCTGTTTGCTCCTCTGTTCCATCGTTTATTCAGTCTGTATGATTACCTTTCAAGCATTTTGTAGGCTGTTAGAAGGGGACAGAATTATCTTGTTTTCACTGCAGAGAGAGAACGCGTTGGGGAGGGCGACTAAACCAATATTAGAGTTTGTTTAAGGAGGTGCATAAGAAATATGAACACCGAGGGAGTTTACTGAATGAAGTCTCCTTCAAAGGATACTTTAACATGCCATTAGTGGCATTAAGCAAAGATGATAAGAAAGGCAGAAGCTACTGAAAGAGAGAAGGAGAGAAGGAGAGAGAGAGAGAGAGAGAGAGAGAGAGAGAGAGAGAGAGAGAGAGGGGTGACAGGGACAGAAAGGGAGAGGGCAAGTAGGGAGAGGGAAGGATGGACATAGAAGGAAGAAAGGAGGGATGGAGGCAGGGAGGAACAGGCATACAGAGAGAGAGGGCGAGAGAGAAAGAGCGAGACAAGGAGTAGCAGATTTCAAGTGGCTGTTTTTGAAGCTGCAGTTGTCTCCCACAGACCTCCCACCGTAGCCCCCCACCCATCTGTGTCATATGACCTGGGGGTCAGGTGTCCCCCTGGTGGTGAGTGGCTAAACCTCTCATCCACGTCCTGCCAGATTCAGGATCACGTTCTAATCCTGCCTCCTGGTCCTCTGATTCACTCTCAAGCCATTTACTTAGTCCTGTCACTCTCCAGCCAGGTACTTGCTGCTACATTATATTTGTTTCAATCGAATCACAGAAGAGGTTGATACTTATAATGATACATAATATTAATTTTGCATTACATTTACAGCATTACTCACCTAAATCAGTCCATTACTCCATTTCAAATATACATTTTTATGCCGATCTTCGAGATAATCTGACATTGTGATATTACTCTGGGGGGGGGGGGGGGGGGGGGGGGAGGTAGGGTGATGATGGTGAGGTGATACCAAATAGTTACACACTATACATACTATTACATGCATATGAGTATATATTAATATACATGAATATAAGCGAGTGAGATACGGATTGAACAAAGTATATGTATAGGCCTACACTTGGATAGTTGGCTATCATACATGAGATGAGATCTAAATATAAATATAATTTTACAAATTGATGAATAAGTATGACATGAAAACCACCGTTACTAATACAATACAGAGACTTAATATATCAATGTATACATGTACTAATTGCCTGTCAAGTTGAATAAATTCAACGGAAAGTTCATCTGCTTGTTTGTTCAAGAGGGCTTCCATGGTGATAAACTAAATTTAATAATTACTTGCAATACAAGTCAATACAATTCAAAGCAACGAAATACTCCTTAGAGATTCGTGTATTGGAGATCGTATCTCCATTCTGCTTCAAAATACTTGACAATAGCCTTTTTCAATTGACATTTGAACAATATGCTAGTATCGGAACTCCTAATTTCTGCTTTAACATTATTCCAAGTCCTATATGTATCCACTGGGGGAGACTTTAATACTCTTACAGTATGTGCTGTGTACATTTTTATAAGTGGACCACCTGCAGCTCTAGTCACTCTATTAACAACTATATTGAGAGAATGTAGCTTAATTAATCTGTAACATAAAATACCTTGCAAATATTGTCTGTGGAGGTCAGTTGGTAATACATTAATTTTCCTATGGATATCCTTAACAGAGACAGACATTGGATCTTTTATTTTCAAACTAACTCTGATACCCACATTTTGTAAAATCTGCAATATTTTCTGCTCAGCAAAACTTATTCCAGATAAGAAAATTGTACTACTATCAATATAGGGTAAAAGCATGGTTTTAAACAGTAATACTGCTGTATCTACATCCATATGCTCTCCAAAATAACGTATTAACCAAGTCTTTTGATTTACTGAACTAACCGTTTTAGAAAACTGAGACTTAAAACTCAAGTTATCCTCCATGAATATTCCTAAATATTTGTACTTTTTTACATTTTCTAATTTCTCACCCTTTACATACACAGGGGGTAATATAACGTTTTCTTCATAGGTATATAACATGGTTTTTGTTTTCTTAGAATTGATTGTCAATAAATTAGCATCACACCAAGTAATCAATGTATTAGGATCATTTTGCAAAGTACGCGAAATTAAATTTACGTCATAACCTGACACAAATAATACAGTATCATCAGCATATTGTAGACATTCACATCTAATATCTAGCTTAGACAAGTCATTGACATACAACATAAATAATATGGGGCCCAGAATGGAACCTTGAGGTACTCCATATGTAACATCCTCCCAAGAAGAATATATACCATTAGCAAAGGTCTTCTGTTTTCTGTCACATAAATAACTTTTATACCAGTTGATAACACCTTCACTAAAACCATATTTTGGTAACTTATCTAATAGTTTTTGATGACTTATAGTATCAAATGCTTTTTTATAGTCAATATATACTGCTCCAGTATACTTCCCTTCATTCAAGGATTCAAAAATTATTTTATTCAATTCTAGAACTGCATCTTGTGTACTTCTATTTTTCCTAAACCCACTTTGCTTAGGGTTGAGCAACGAATTGTTCTCAAGAAAAGAATTAGTTTGCACATGTATAAATTTCTCGAGAATTTTCCCTGTTACAGGTAGGAGAGAAATTGGCCTAAGATCAGAGACGTCACCAGGGTTTTTAACCTTAGGAATGGGAGAAATTTTTGCCTCTTTCCATTTTCTTGGGAACACACCAGAAGTAATTGATAAATTAAGAACATGTAGAAATTCCTTTTTCATGCTAAGCAAAAACTGTTTCAGGACTTTAGCAGATATTTGTTCAATTCCATAAGATTTTTTCTCATTAATCGACAGCAATTCTTTTTCTAGGTCCTCTAACAAAATTGGATTGAATGTTAAAGAATTATCTGGTTCAATAATCCTGGGGGCCACAAAGGCATTCACAGGGTCAATTTTGGAGGCTAGATTCTTCCCAACATTTGCAAAAAAATATCAGGACCCTTGCCTAGTTGTGGCAGAAGTCTAGATACCATCCTGATCCTTACTTAGTTGTGGCAGCAGCCTGACAGGGCTTCTTGATATTTAGGTAAATCAAGTTAGTGTACCGTCCAGGCTCACCAGCCATTACCAGTGTCGGACATAGTGGGCAGGACAGCCCAGGTCATGTGACCGGTCATCTGACCGGTCATGTGATACACTCCATTACCTTACTCATTTCCCGTTCTGGGCTTCTCTTCTCCCTGAGCTGGCAGTCTATTACTCAGTCTGATGACTGAGCCTTGCACTGCCCTGTAACCCTTTCAGCTCTCTGAATAATGAAATTACATGAATATTGATATAGGCATATTGGTCATTGCAGTATCAATAACTGTGTTTACATGTATTCAGAAGTGGAACTATGTTATTGACTGAAAGGATATTAACGAGTGGCTGATATAAGTGATTGGGTGATTGAATGAATGAGTAAGTTAGTGAGTGAGTTAGTAAATTAGTAAGTAAATGAATGAGTGAGTTAGTAAGTCAGCGGGTTAATGGGTGATTTCATGAGTGAGTGAGTGAATGGGTGAGTTAGCATAGCAAGTGAGGTAATGAGTAGGTGAATAAGTGAGGGAGCGAGTGCATGAGTGAGTTAATTATTGACTTAGTATATATGTGAGTGAGTTAGGGATTGCGTGAGTTAGTGAGTGTGCTATCTAGTGAGGGAAAGAGGGAGAGAGGGACTGGAGGTAGGGAGGTTGTGAGTTAGTTTTTCTTCTTTGTTGCATATGATGTTGCCGCATTGCCGGGTTGGCTATTTTAAACAGAGTCAGAATTTCCATACATTTTTTAAAATGTAGGACTCTTGAAAAGTGGCCGCAAAAATCATAGAGTATAACATAGTACCCAGTCCGTCAATGTCTGTTCCAAATGATATGATGCAATCCTAAACCCCTTTTTATTATTCTGACATCAATTCCAAGAAAGGTGCAATTGGAGAGACGCCATAGCTCTTGCTTATTACATGAAATCAGGCCCACCAAATGAAATTGTGAATAGAATCATAAGCATGAACTACTTTACCAAACAGGATTTCTATGAAATGAAGATGTTTTCATAAGCTTCAGAATAAGTTCTTTACATGAATTGCCTGAAGTTATTAAACTAATGGCAACGAGAACATGTTTATCCCGAGTTTGTATTAAACATGTTTGAAGTGCGCTGGGGATTCTAAATTTCATCAATATAAGTAGGCTCAAATAAATGGGAGTGGAGAAATTGTTGATGAAATGACTATCACATTTCGAATGGTTCAATTTAATGAATCCAGGATTTATTTAGTTTGAGCAAACATGATTTGGTAAATGTATCATATTTTAATCTTCTCGAATGGAGTAAGAGAAAGCCGTAGAGAATTACAATAATTATCTTCTGTAAATAGATGGTTAGATATTGAATATTGCCAGGATAAAACATTTTTAATTTCCAAAGTTACTGTTCCCCTCTATGTGAAGTGATTCAAAGGATATTTCATGCATTGGACAACACAACCATATGGAAATTTGAAATGGAGGATTTCAAATATTGGTGATATGAATGTTCAGTTAAAATATAGATTAGCAGCACACAACTGGAATTTGATATATCTGGCTGTATTTAGGAAATTGCAAGCTTAATTATATTGAGATGCAACTACACAAATAAGTACTGCAATGATTTTCCTGTTTATCGCACACATCCATCCAGTCATTCAGTCAGTTAGTTAGTCACTTACTGACTCATGCACATTCCCTCTCAGTCATGAGTTCACTCACTCACTCTCCCTGTCACCCTCTCTCTCTTTCTCTCTCTCTCATTCACTCACACAGTCACTTACTCAATCACCATTCTCTCTCTCGCTCTCTCACTGACTCACTGTCACACTCACTCACTCACTCACCCACCCATTCAGTCACCCATTCCGTCAGCCAGTCAGTCACTTACTCACTCACTTACTCCCTCACTCACCCACTCACTCACTAACTCACTCACTCACCCACTCACCCACTCACCCACTCACTCTCCGACTCACTCACTCACTCACTCACTCACTCACTCAATCGACCACTCACTCACTCACCGACTCACCCACTCACTCACTCACCCACTCACTCACTCACTCACTCACTCACCTAATCACTTAACCACTTACCCACAAATCCACTCTCAAGCCTATTCACTGACTCTCTCAGTTGGTTATTCATTTATTTATTTACCATCTCACTCACACATTTCGTGACTCCCTTTCTCACTAGCACACCGACTTGCTGAATTACTCGACTACATACTTACTCAATCTGAGACACACATACCCACTTATTATAAGTACTAACACTGGCTTACCTACTCAATCACTCAATCTCCAAACCACCCACCCACTTACTCACACACTCATCAAGTTGTTGCATACAACCTGTGGGTGGGACATTTTTCGGACCTTCACAAGCTCACCAATTTCCCCTGTTCAGGATCTTTTTGAAAATATTTAAGTAAACTAGTTTATAATCTGCCACCGAGTTGGTGCCGATCCGTAGAGGTCTTAAACGATCTTTTTTTTTTAAGGTTTTTATTGGGTCTAATAATACATTCAAAATACGTAGTAAATATGAGATGTATTAATAACCAGCATATTGGCGCATTGCCTTCCCTCCGCTGGCACCCCTAATGAGAACATTATGTACATTTATGTTAAAAATCATACAGTATGACGTGCATTTGTAAATCTAGTCATATATTGTATCTGTGAATCATAGTACCTTCACTTACATAGTGTACAGGAGTTTTCATATAATAATGATGAGATGAGATGAGTGATGTAATAGTATAAATAAGGTATCGAGATGACATCTCTTTTGTGAAATAAAAACCTACATAAAACAATTTGGGTAGTCCTTCTTGATCTCTATTTTAAAAGTATTAATGTCTTCAATGAGCGTATACACGGGTTTTAAATTGTTCCATGCTATAATGGCTTTGTAGTAAGCGCTCCTTAGTACAATAGGCTTGAGGGTCACCGGTGTGATGAGTCTCTTTCCAGTATGCCTTCTTGTAGGGATATTTCTTTTGTCAATTAGACGGTCTATTTTGGACAATTGATAAGCATAGAACAGTAGGTGAGTAGCTCTCCTATCAACAAGTGTTTTGCATTTCGTCAGTCTATGTAGTTCATCTGTGGTATGAATTGGATCCTTCTCAATTTTTACTTTATAAATAATCCTTAGACACTTATTTTGCATGTATTGCAACTCAAGGTTTTCTCCCTTATTACCTCGGTCCCAAATAAAATCGACATAGTCAAACGATGGGAGTACCATTGTCTTATAAATACAAGTAGCCGTGTCCACCTCTGAATAATGTCTTATTCTAGCAAGCTGACCAATTTTATATCTCGTGTTGTTAACAGTGTTTCTTCTGTGTTGTATAAATTTCATTTCAACATCCAGATTCAGGCCTAAGTATGGGAAACAGTAAACTTTTTCGAGAGGAACATTATTTAGCGTCAGTACAGTGTTATCATTTTTTTCCCCATTAAATAACATCCATTTGGTTTTACTTTCATTAATTGTCAGGCTGTTTCTAACACACCAGCGTGCAATAAGTGACAAAGCTTCATTCATTTTAACTTTACTTGAACATGTGATTACTGCATCGTCAGCATAGAGTGTAAGGTCAAAATTTCCACATTTTCCAAGAGAATTTATATAAATTGAAAACAGGACCGGGCCCATAACGGAGCCTTGTGGGACTCCATATGCCACCTCACTGTATTCAGATAGATGATTATTAGCTAGAGTACATTGCTTGCGTTCCGTAAGGTAGCTCTCAAACCAGCGGCAGGTATTTTCGTTAAGTCCTAAAGTCGATAATTTTTTAAGCATAATTAAGTGAGAAACTGTATCAAAAGCCTTCTTGTAATCTAAATAGAGGCAGTAAGAGGGTTTATTATTAATGGTGTTGTTTAAAACATTTTCAATGTGTTCACAAATGGCTGTCTGGGTTGAGTGCGCCTTACGGTAACCATGCTGAGCGGGACACAATAAGTCATTTTTTTCCATATAAACTTGCAATCTATCACAGACAATTTTCTCCAGGATCTTTCCAGGTAGTGGCAATAAACTTATAGGCCTCAAGTCATTAACATTTTTACTATTAGGCTTCTTAGGAAGAGGTATGACCGTAGCAGACTTCCATTCTTCAGGAAAAGTGTGGGTGGACAGGCAGCGGTTATACAAGCATAGCATAATATCCGGGATGGACATAAAGGCATCCTTAATAACATAGGTCTTCATATGTTTAATAGAGGAAGGCTTTTTTATCTTTATACACTTGAATAACTTCATTAAGTCCAGATAGCTAATTGGTTCCAACAGGTTAGTATCCGGAGTCGGCATACCGTATGGTTGATTTTCCTCCTCTACACCAGGTGGCAGCACAGGCAGTGCGTCAGCTAGTTTCTTGCCGACGTTCGCAAAGAAATCATTTATAAAAGATGAACATTCAGCCTGGGGTACCAGTTGACCTGTTATGCTATTTCGTAGTTTTATGAGAGTGGACATAGTCTTGTTGGGTAAAAGCTTCCTTATTCCCTCCCAGAATTTTGCAGGGTCATCTTTCCTAAAGGCTAAAAGTACACCGACTTCATTTTTCCTACTGTTAAAAATCATGGATTCTACCTTATTTCTGTGAAAATTTGCAATATTCCAGGTGTCTTCCTTATTTATACGTCTTGCATCCCTATACAAATTGTCCCTTATTCTCATGGCATCAATGATCGGGGGGGTCAACCACTCTGGAGTATATTCAGGAATGACTAGTTTACGTATAGGGCACATAATATCAAGACATGCTTTCAAGTTAAAAAGTATACGTATCCACATTTCATTAGGGTCATGTAAAGTGACGATATCATTCCAATTTATATGTAAAAGACTATTCTTGTAGGTCAGGAAATCATATCTTCTATAGGACCTAGCTTTTATACATTTTTTTACAATTTTTGTGCGCTCGCATTTTAAAATCATGTAAACAGGAGTGTGATCAGAGATATGAAAATTTATTAGACCAGACTCAGACACGTTATGAACATTGGTGTAAATATGGTCAATCAGAGTGCCAGATACGGGGCGTGTTGGTTCTTGTATGATCTGAAACAATTCACAATTTGTACAGAAATTACCAACACCAGCCTCTTCGACATGCTTATCATTGAAAAGGTCAACATTAAAATCTCCTAACATTACAATTTTCCTATTTTTAGTAACAGGGAGCTTCAGCTCAGTAAGTTTCTTATAAATGGCACTTTTATCAACATCATCATCTGGCGGTCTATAACAAACATATATTTTACATTTAATGACTCCTACTTCTACATCAACACATAAAATTTCATAGTCTTTTGTAATTGATGAAGACTGAATATCGGCAGTGGCGAGGAAAGTGTCTCTCATATATAGCATTAAACCACCAGCTTTTTTATTCCTATTAGGGTATCTGTCTAACCTTAAGTATTGGTAGCCTGGAATGTACATATCAATGTCCCTTTTATCAGGTCCTAACCATGTTTCTACAATACCTGTAAAGTCAGCACTACTAATTATTTTAAAAGCATTCACCCGTTTGTTAAAGACAGATCTTGCATTAATACTAACAAAGGATAAACCTTTGGTATCTTTTATATGATTAATCGACACCATGATGGGCTAACCACAGTATGTGAGAGTAATGGGATGATACATGAATGATACCTCGTATGGGTGACCGAATCTGATACTCCATGTGTGCGGTTTCTTTTTGTAAACGGTCGGCTCTACGCCCTACTACCGGTAATACTAAACATACATAATAAGACATCATTTATGTGGGATGCAAGATAAGATGAAAAATTATCATGAAATATTTATCAACACGGAGAGTTTATGTGAGAGAAAAAAGGGGGGGGGTATAGATGGTACAGAGTCAGATGTAGCATTTGACCATATGTTTTTAGAAAGAAAGCAATATGTAACGCAGTGTTGTTAACTATACTTAGATCTCAGCTGATCAGACCGGTCGGTCTGTGAGTCACTAGGTCATTGTTACATCATTGAAGCCAGATTGCCCGCTTTTTGGCTATACCTGTAAGTGGCGGTTAGTGCCAATTATACAACCTAGTGGAGAGAGATTGCCGTTTATTGGCTTTTGATATGCATACCGTAGGGGGACTGTTAGGCTAAATCATGCTATTTTACTAGACCTAGGGGTCCTGTGACATTATGTACCGTATTAGAATCAACAAGTATAATCATACACTGACGTAACTAGTAGAAATATGACAGACAGTGTCCATTCTAGCCCATCTCCATGATTATTTCTTTGCACCTTTTGGGGTCTTGGGGGGCATGATATTAAACAGTGTCTCCCTCATACTGGAGGATTCTTTGGAATGTGTCTTCTTGGTTTTAGGCTGCTTGGTTCTGGTTGAGCTGATCGGGGTGGAGACACTGGATGTGGGTGTTGTTACCGTGGTAGTGTTGGTCACAGTGGGGGGTGTTGAAGTTGAGGGACTGCTTTGACTTGTGAAGACGAGCTGAGTTGGGGGCAGCGGCCGAGGATCTGGTGATAGTTCTTGTCGACTTATTGGTGCCATTGTCGTTGTGGGCGTGGTGGCGGCAGCCATGTGGGTTACTACAGCAATTGTTGTGGCGGTTGATACTATAGGAGCAGCAGTAGCGTTGGCTTGTGGTGGACCCTCTGCTGCAATAGTCACTACTGGAGGGGTATCAGTCGGCTGTGTCGCTGGCGAGCTGACCTGAGCAGTAGGGGGGGGGTGGGTGGGTACAGCTCAACAATGCGTTTCCTCACTTTCATGAGTACTTCACCACCCCTGTTTTTACCATTGTGCGTACCATTCTCCAGGGCTTTGCTCCTTAGTCCCACTCCTACACCCCAATGTGGGCAGGAAGTAGCCTCCAGTAGCTTCCGGTCCTGTGTCTCTATGATGTAATTGCAAAGGTGTTCATGTTGTTGGAACTTATACATGTTAATTTCCTCCAGGTGCTTCTCATCTTCCTGTTTCCAGGCATGACAGTCGATGGATTTTGCAATCTTCTGTGCTGCTGCTGCCACATAGCAATCCTTAATACGGTCTGCTTTCACTGCGTTACCAGCAAAGATTGCCTTCCTGTAAGAGAAAAGGTGCTCTACTGAGGCCCAGTCTCTCCCATCAGCATGAATCTTGCAAGCGTAGAAGTTGGACAGGGGCGCATGTTCACTCTGGTAGGCAACATATTCGTCAGTGATTATGGTCTTGGTGTTGGAGAGTTGTATCTTCTGGGGCAGATCACCTAAAGCGTGGTGAGGATAGTAGCGTCCATTGTACAGGAGACCCCTGCCTCTTGGTTTGACCACAATGCCTGCTTCAAAGGCCATCTTGGCAATGGCACTGATATCATTTTTCTGTTTCCTGACTTCGTTGTTGGAGTCCTCAGTGATGAAAGCATATCTATACCTCGTGGTTTTTAAATTACCTTTTAACGATAGGATTTTGTCCCTTGAGGTTGCTTTCGTCATTACTACCATCATGGATCTATCCTCACTCATGGGTGACCCTTGCCTATATACATAGTCAATTTCAAATTCATCAAAGGATTGATCGATGGATGAGAAAATATCAATAGCAATCTGGCGTGTATTTTCACCTTTAGTGAATTTTACTCCATCTACCACGAGGTTCTTCCTCCTTAAGGCGTGGTCGATCACATTAATCATAGAAAAATGGTCACGGATGTCCCCAGAGTTCACTCGTGATTGACGCTCATTTTCATCCAATCTGAGCTTGAGAACTGTTATTTCCTTTGTTTTGGCGTCATTATCACCCTGTAAGGTACGCACATCATCTTGTGAATACTCGAGGGACTGTTTTAGATCATGATATAGAGTTTCTAATCTGTCCTTTTCAGACATGAGGTATTCAACTGTTGTGCCTAGGCGTGCCTTACCATCTTGTCTTGTCTTTGGTTGGGACTCCTCCAGCGCCTTTATGGCTTCCTCCTTGGTGGGTGGTGCTCTCGCCATGTTGTCTCAGTCAGTGAGTGCAGTATACAGGTGCCGGCAGTGACAGGTAAACACAGGTGAGAGAACGAGTGGCGCAGTGTCCGTCTAATGGCGGTGTGCAGGTTCGCTCTGATTTTTTTAAGGATCAATAAAAGGGCACTATTTTAACTGCCAGACCCTTAATTATTAGCCCTATGTTGCCACAAGACCTTTATACTGATCCTGTGGATCGTAGAGCCTTGTATTCCTCCTATTATTTGTAGAGCAGGTGGTTGTAGTAGGGCGGGTGCCTTGGTGTGTGGCTACTCAGCGACCGTCATACCGCTTATCCTAATTGGATTGTATGCGTCAAGGATTGTATGCGTCTTTAAAGCACCATGCCCTTTTCTCGGCATGATGCATAAATGCAGCCCTTGCGAATTACATGCCAGGGCTGCATTTATGCATCATGACAACAAGGAGCATAGCACATCAAAGTACTATGCGGCCCTTAAAGGGTTAAACCATCATAACACAACCTGACTCCTCTCGCCATCCTGACCCCCGACCCTCTCTGCTGGTTCCCCGTCCGCTGCTGCCTCCTCCTATAACCAATTCGCTGGTCCCAATCATCACCCCACCCCCTTCCTCCCCAACCCCAGTCACTCCCCCGCCCGCCGCCAGTCGTCCAAGTGGCAGCACTATCAGTGTTCCCCAGCCGGTTGGTCGGCCAGTCAGTGAGAGGCTGGGTCTGCTGTCCCTAAGCCCTCTAGTCTACATGACCGCAGTCTAGCAGCATACTGACGGACCCCCAGCCTCTCCAGTCACTAGGGCCTGTCCTCCAGGGTCCCCAGCATCACCCAGGGAGGCCATACCAGCAGTGACAGCTTCACTATAGGGTTCAGGAGGGCACCTGTACTGTGGCTACTCTGTGTGTAGGGAGCAGGGTGCCAGTGTTGTGAGGGATTCCAGCTACTACTCCAGCTCCTCACCTGCCCTGCCTGTCTCCTGGTCCTCGTTCTAGCCTCCTCCAGTCCCTTCTCCAGCACATGGACCTGTATACTGCTACCACTGCCAGCAGCAACTCTGGAGCACTGAGGGATATAGGAGGGTCTAAGCGGCCACTCCTGATTGTCGCCACCACCACCTCCCCTCCTACTACCACCCAGCTACTGTAACAGCCCAGGAGGACCTTAACATTGAAGGGCAGGCAGGAGTAGACTGTAGCAGACCTGGATGTAGCACTGGGGGAGACCCTGGAGTAAGGAGGCTGGTGTGGGGGTACAGACACCGCCTACTGAACACTGCTGTCAATGCCTCTGTAGTAGGCAGCGTAGGGCTTCTGTTGGCTTCTCCCTCCTCCAGTCCCTCACTCCTGTCAGGCCCCTATACAGCACTGGTGCAGTGGTGGTGGGAGGCCTGGACAGCAGCAGCAGCAGGGGAAGGGGCAGCGGACGGAGAGACCGCTGGTAGGGTTTGTATATGACGGGCTGGGAGGCAGGGAAAGCCCGCCAATAACGGCAGCAGCAGCCCCAGCAGCAGCAGCAGGTGTCGGCTGTCAGTCAGACCCTCAGTCACAGGGCTACTACTACTACTACTGCCCACTGGGTGCCTCCTATACCAGTATACCAGCCAGTGCAGTCAGGCAGGGGTAGGGGAGGGCATCTAATGCTGCCGGTGTCTCAGTTGGTATCTCTGACTATTGTTACTACTATATTGGCTAGCATTGGTATATATTATGTATGCTAAGTAGAGGGGCTGCTACTATTACTACTACCGCCACTACTACTACTACTACTAGTACTACTACTACTACTACTACTACTACTACCACCACTACTACTACCTACTATTACTACCACTACTTACTGCTACTACAACCTACTACCAGTACTGCCACTGCCAATTGCACAAAATTATTACCACTTCAACTACCATGCTACTACTATTCCCTTGATGACTGTAGTACTACAATTTCTACTGCCTACACTGTTGATCCGCCTCCAGATACAATACATCTATTATCAGGTATAATAAGGTTTATCACTACTACTACTGCTACTGATACAGGACTTGCTGTAACTGTTGCTATACAACCGCCAGAACAAGAACAATACTGAATACTACTGCTGTTCATCGCACAACTCATTTAACTCATTGAAGCCTGAGGAAGAGCCCCACTGAGTATACTACTATCAATACTGCCGACTGCTACCCTTACCGACTGGAGAGACACTTATAGATAATCTAGTACAACATCCTACTACTAAGAACAAGCCACTCTTGAGGAGAGCCTCTAATTAATAGATCTACTTCTGCTAGTGTTAACAGGTGTATATATATTATATGCACTCAGGTAGGCCAATCAGCCATTGTCATTGAAGCTCAAGGGTCATTCATAGCCTACATAGGGTACACCTGAGTATAATACGTCCCGCCATGGGGCCCGACAGCACGTTATCAAACCCTCACCAGCGCATGAACTGATTGACCTGGTGAGAGAAGAGGTATCTGATTTGCAATTTCAATAGCACTTATACCAATTTGAACTCCTTACTTCATCAGTGCGTCAACATTGTCAACATTGTCAAATAGTCGCCAGTGTCTGGGAGTAAGCTGAAAGAACCTAACCTCCTTATTGACAGCTAGAAAGAGGACGAACACGTGAACAACATTATTATAATCTGCTCCGAGGGAACTAGCAAAGCCTCTCAACATCATATTACCGCTGTCAAAGTGTCCCACGTACACCACTTCTGAGGAAGCATCACAAGGACTTCTACCACGAACAAGGCGAAGTGGTCTGCGCCCAAGGTGGGACTATGTAACACCTGTTGTAGGCGTGAATAGACCAATATTAGCAAACTGGACAAACTCATATAAAAAACTTGTTTGACTAAATTGTCTTTAGGAGTTGACCAATCAAATCCTGTACACTAGTCCCTGCACACAGCCTGAGAGGAAGCAACAATCTAAACATAACAGTTCCACCAGACCAAGTTGGAGCAATTGCGGCAGAAAAAGGTACTGATTGAGCCGGTCTGGAATAGACAGGTCACTACTTGGTATCTACCTGCTCTACCTGGTCTGCCTGGTTCTCTACCTGGTATCTGCCTGGTGCTCTACCTGGTCTGCCTGTTGCTCTACCTGGTATACCTGGTATACCTGGTATCTAACTTGTACTCTACTCTTGCCTGGTCCAGGACGAACAGGAGATGACGGACGAGGGAACCCCCCGAGGCTGCCATCAGATCCAGGACCCGGCACTTGGTGACGTCAGAGATAAAGACATAATACGGACCACCAACCCAATGAACGGTGAGTCCTGTAGGGTCAACTTTACTCTGGTTCCCAGATACTTCTATAAGAAGGCTCTTGTACCCGCCCCCATGACCGTGAACTGGGATTTTGCTGGGTTTGAGCAATAGTAGATTGGAATCAGTGAACAGGAACCAAAATGTATGACGTGAGTTTCCCCACCATAGCTCTTGGCGCCAGTTCCGGTTCCTGTTTGCTGGTTCCAATGTAATATTAGGGGTTGCCCAAGTCCAGCAAGAGTTCATGTTCAAGCTCCAAATTGCCATTATGATCAATGATGTATGTGACAAGCCTAGGTCAGCTGGGATTGACAAAAAAAACACAGTTTTTCAATATGGCGATGGTTATCCCATACACCATGACAGACTGTGGTCGGCCGTGCACCCTGATGTATGGGGATTGAACTAAATAGATGTGAGGTGATGCACACTTATACAATACCCACCCTGATTGTAGAGTTTTATAACCGTGGTGTAGGAAAGGGGGGGGAGCCTACCCACTCCCATCACACAGAGGAGGGGGGCTAGATATGTTTGGGTTCCCCAAAATGTGCCGGGACTCCATCATATCATACATATAGAATTCCCAAACTATAGTCTCCGACATTGGGAGATTTGGGGTCACAGTGATCTATACCCCCCACCCTCCCCTGCCTGGCCCCCAATCAGAACTAAGGGGATACAAATACTAATTGTCCATACAATTCCCATCATGCATAAGCCGATGCTTAAAGCTAGTTGGAGTTCCCCCACCCCCTGGGCCCTCCAATAAAGATTTGTTTCCTCCGCCTCTGTAGTATGACTGCCTGTAAAACCCCGCGTTATTTAAACATCATAATTAAAACAGTAAGGGCGAATATCAATTATGTATCATTATGGATATGTTATAATGCTCGCACATCCTCTAACCAGATCCATCACTGCTATTTTGGCTACCATTTTCAACAAATTTGGCGATATTCATAGACTTCCCCAGCAACCAGCAGCAGAAAAGTAGTTCCCCTAGGATGTCTATATACCAGTGATGTAGACTGAGAGGATAAGTGTAGGGACCATTATGCAATAGGGCAATGCTTTCCAAGATGGCGTTTGTTACACCGTAACAGGCTCCAGTGCCCCTGGTGTCTGCAAACAGAACTAAGTAGCTGTGAGTAGGTGTGCGCTAACCATTTAAGGGCTGCACCGTGATTTAATGTACAGGGCCTTTTATCAATATGATGCATGTCTGCATTGTCGGTGAGTAACTCACCATAACTGCATTCATGCATCATGCCAACCATTTGGGAGTGTAGCAGGGTTGGTATGATGCATCAATGCAGCAGTTATTCCCTATAGCTGTATGCATGCATGGTGACTACAAAGGCCACAATGCATTAGTGCACTTTGCGGCCCTTAAAGGCCTAAGTAGCTGGGGGCGGGTAAGTGGCCAGATTGCGCTGTGTCCATTGCCATTCCGACCACGACCCGCTGCCATCCGGGCCTAAAAGCCGCCAGCCCCTCCAGCCCTGCCTTCACAAGCATTTCCCATTTTTGTGATAAATAATGCGGCGTGGGCCTCCTACATTATACACTGTACTAGGGGTGCGCATTAACGCGCCGCGCGACCCGCCGCCCCGCCGCGCGACACGCTGCGCACCGGCCAACACACCAGGCTCATTACTACCCGAGTGTTTGAAGGGGGCAGGTATGGGGCAGAGTAAGGGTCAAGGAATGGTCTACTATTATATAGTATAGGAAGGGTGGGGGAGGAAAAGTATACATGATTCTAAAGGAATTACAGGATAACGAAAAGGTACGGTCTCTATAGCATGTATACATGTATAAGAATCTTCTAAGATGGGGGACTGGGTGGGGGGGGGGGGGGCAGAGTGGAAGGAAGGGAAGAGGGAATAAGCAGACCCAGTTTTAAGCTTATGTGAATCCAGTACTGTGGTAGAATAAGGAGCCCTAGTGCTAAACCTATGGGACCCCAGTACTCTGCTAGAATAATATCAAGGAATTTCCAGTTGATCTAATATGTCGGACGAGTGAAGAAACCTGGTGGGATGCATGGTCTAGTCGACGTTTGATTTACGAGCCTATATTCTACCCCAAGGGGGGGGGGGGGTAGGTTGTAGGGAGGTGTGTAGTGTGCCTGACTAGCCTCTCCATTAGCCCGATCAGCCGGCGGGCAGGCCTGGGGCAGGTAGGGGCACTGACCCTGCACTGCTGCCGGTTATCTCATGATGGTGCCACAGCCATTTTGTAAGGGAATGTCCTTTGCATATATACATATATATATAGGGCAAGGCAGCTGGGGGGGGGGGGGGGGTGGCTCGAAGAAGGGAGGAATGAGAGAGGAGACAGGAGGGGAGGCAGGGAAGGAGGAAGGTAGAGAGGAAGAGGACGGTACAGAGAGATTGAGAATGAGGCAGATGGTGATACAAAAGAGGAAACTCAAGGAGGCTGGAGGAGAGTTAAGTCAGTCAAGTTATCCACTCACTTCCTACTCCTCCCTCTCCCTAAATGTCTGCGCCTCCCTCCCCACCTCCCTCTCCCTCTCTCTCCTTCCTTGCATGTCTTCACTGATCTGCCTGCCTGCCTGCTCCTCACCGTCCCCTCTGTCTCTCCCCCCTCCCCCCTCCCTCCCTCCCTTTCTCCTCCCCTCCCTCCCTCCCTCACTTCCTCGCTCTCTCGCTCCCGAATTTTCTGTTATATTTGCTGATAAAAATAAACATAGAGTAGTAGCTTAAACACTAATGTATCACTCTGCGTTTTGGTTTTATCTCCCTATGGTAAGACATAAAAGTGGGATTTTCTTCCCAACCTATGCCCTCAGTGCTGGTATAGATAATACCCATTGTTCTGTGATTACCGATAAGGTACTAAGGGGGCTGCAGACATTGTCATGGGCCGATGGCTATGTTCTAATGATTACACCAAATGTACACCAAATGTACCAGTTAATTAGTACAGCCCAGAACCATGCACAGTACCAGAATACTAGTATGGTCTACTTGCCAGGACTGTACCACAAAAGTGGTACATCCCGAAAAGGTATCCCTGTCCCCTACCTGTTCAAACATACCCACCCGTCAGGGTATCCTTTCTGTGTGACTGCCAATGTTTGACCAGTGGTTTCATCAGAGTTTACTGCTTCAATGTCATTTCTGCCCCCTCCCTCCCTCCCTCCCTCCCTCCCTCCCTCCCTCCCTCCCTCCCTCCCTCCCTCCCTCCCTCCCTCCCTCCCTCCCTCCCTCCCTCCCTCCCTCCCTCCCTCCCTCCCTCCCTCCATCCCTCCATCTATGTCTGCTCCTCCCTTTCCTACCTCTCTGCATGTTTCATCTCCATGCACCCCCGTATCTTGCCTCCTTGTCTCTTCTCTTCTCTCCCTCTTTGCCTCCCCCTCTCTTCCCGCCTGCCCCCCTCCCCCTCACTTGCCTTTAAGTCCATTCCCCTACTGTACATCTCTATCACCTACACAACACTGCCGCACATGTATAGTCTGTTTCCACGTCGTCTCATCCATTAAGTGTCCTGCTTTTGTGTCAAAACAATACCCCGGCTTTGCCTAATTTTGTCACTTACAACTAATGCCTCTTAAGAGGCACTGTGCATCCTCATGACATATTGAAAAGGCGGTAATCTACAAGATTCCCGTGCCCTTTATCACAATATCGGCCTTTCTCCGACTAACAATACCATCCTGCTTTGTCCCTGTCAGAAGCACCTTTCCCGAGTGTGAGCGGCGGAGCCTACCCCTCAGGAAGCCTTTATGTTATTTGTGTAAGGGCTCCTTGAAGGTACTTCTGAGCAGTTTATTGTTGTATTGTGAGTGGCACAGAACAGCTCATGTGTGAGTTAATGTTGGGGGGTGGGAGAATCTGGAGAAACTGTTAGACTCTTTAAGGTTAGCATAGTGCTTTAATGAGTTATGCCCATTGTCGTCATGATGCATGAATGCAGCTTTTGTGAGTAACGCACCGGTGCATCATTCAAAGATCAGACTTGCCTTATTTGATGCACTTTTGCAAGGTCGTTATGACGCATGAATGCAGCCCTGGCTAGTAGACTCGACAGAGTTGCATTCATGCATCATGCCGACCAAGGACATAATGCATTGAAGCACTATGCGGCCCTTAATGGTTAATGGTGTGGGATGGGAGATGCGAGGCTGGGGAATGAATGAATAGAAAGCTGAGGTTGGAGTCAGAAGGTAACCCTTTAAGGACAGCATGATACCTAAAAGCTAATTTTTATTCATTGTCATGGTATGATGCACCAATGCAGTGTCAGCGAGTTACTCGCTGCATTATCCCAAGCCTGCGGGTATGCATTAACACCAAGTAGATTCAGAATAATGCATGAATGCAGAGTTGGCGAGTTACTCACCAGGGTTGGATTAATGCATCATGACAATATTGTAGCATTAAAACAAGGCGAGTAGAGGATCAAGTATCTCTCTGAGCGGGCTTATCGTCAACGCTTCTTTGGGAATGGCCATTGTCGCCAACAAAAGTAACACGGAACTTGGCTTACCGTACCGTCGCGATTAAGCGCCGGGGCGCTCTTCAATTTGAAGGGGCTCTTACCCAGGCGCTTATACAAGACAGGCGCTTATTCAAGATCACGATTTTAGTGCTTAAGAAGTATTTGGAAGCCCCTACACCCCGGCGCTTATTCAAGACCGGCGCTTATTCAAGACCAGGCGCTTTATCGCGACGGTAATCAACTTGGAGTACTAGAGAGGGAACACACAGTGAAATGCCGTCAATATGCAAGGTAAATGGTGGAGTGTCTTAGGGATAAAAAGATGCACAGAGAAAAGAAGTAGAATCACGATGACTCCCAAATGGGAGGCTGGACCCGATCACTGAGTTAACTCTCCCCATGACTCTAAAGTGACTCCCAATCATCAGGGAGTCTTAGAATAGAAGTCATTATAGAGTTATAATAGAGTCCTGCTAATGCTAGGGAGTCACTTTAGAGTCGTGAGGAGAGTTAACTCAGTGATGAGTTCGGGAGTCACAGTGATTCTACTTCTTTTCTATGCATGTGTGTACCGGGGAGGGGGGGGTACATGCCGATAGATGTGGAAGAAGACGTTGGTACTGAGGGTGTGCGGCAGGGAGAGGTGGAGAGGGGCGAGGTAAAGGGAGGGGAGGGAAGGAAATGCATAGGTGGAGGGATCGGGCGGTGTAGAGGGAGTGAGAGAGTGAAGGAGAGACAGAGAGAATAATAGCGAAGGGTGGAGAGAAGTAGGGTGTGTTTCAACAAGGGTCTACACGATGCATTTATGCAGTATTGGGGAGTTGCTCACCAGGGCTGTATGCTTGCATCATGGCCACCATGAGCACAGTGCATTAAAAACTTTATCCCACCCTTAGAGGGTTAGGATGTGTAGGCAGTGAGAAGTAGGGACGTGAGACAATGTAATTACCTCCCAGTACAAACTGGATGGTAGGGCTGATTACCGGATGATAAAGGGATATGACAGTGGGAAGAGCCTGAGACACCCTCCCTACTCCCCCTCCTCCCCCTGTTAGTGAGTAGGCCTATTATTGTCTTTATAATGGCATAAACCCTTAAAGGCACAATCCCCTTTTGTTGGCATGATGCATACGTTCGGGTTGGATTGGCGCGTATATCTATATATAAATCACTGGTACTATAATTATGCATCATGACAACCCTATGGGATTGATGCACTCACAATGATGATCCACTAGCGAGTTACTCGCCACCGCTATATCAATGCAACCCATCTACAAATGTCGCCTACAACACCACCTCTACCCATCCCCACTGATATAATTCACACAATTACCCCCTCCCCCTGTCATACCCATGTAGGCCTAAATACAGACCGAATTATCTGTCCTGAAAAGCGGTCATATATGTTGTTTTTTTTTCTCTGTAAATGAGGATTTTGAGTCTTTGGTGCAAGTCCTGGATACTATGTCAGGGGTACAATGGATCCACAGCATCTGGCTGCGAGGCGGACATTTAAAACCCTTTCAGGACAGCCAAAGGCTTAAATGCATTGTTTTTATTGCTTTTCTACACCATGATGCATAAAGGATACTCTAGCAATTGATGCATTATACCATGGAAACACGCCTGAAGGGTCGGCATAATGCACCAACACCGCCCTGGTGCATCGTGACAAAACGGCATAAGTAGCCCACCTGTACAGAATATGTTTTTTTTTTATCAATGGCATCTCCCTCTCGGTTACCAAATAAAATACAATGTATCAATAGATTACTAAGTCTGGTTGATGTGACCACGGATCCGTGTCGGAGCTATACATGTTTTCTGTATGTTCCTAACTGGTCATCTTCCAACACCTCTTAAGGAACACAGTATAGTTTTGTAACATCTTGTAGTGTGGGGGAAGGGGTGAGGGGGAGACGGGGGATGCTTTCTTAATGTGTTATGTCCCCTGAAGGCTTCTTTTGTGCTGTCACCAACGACACAGTCTTTGTTTTATACTAAGAGGTAGGATAAATATGGGCAGTGGTGATGGGAGGGGGTGGTGAGATAGAAGGGGGAGGGGATGGAGGGGAGTACTATAGTATGGGTAGAAGAAGGCAGAGGGAAGGTGGATGACAAGAGGAATGGTAGGAGGGAGGGAGGAAGGGAGAGGAGAGGAGAGAAGGAGGGAAGGCAGTGTCAGACAGAGAGCGAGAACCAGATAAGAAAGAGAACCAAAGAGCAAGTTAGATCTAGGCTGAGTCAGAGAGAGAGAGAAATACAGGGAGAGACAGAGACAGACAGAGACAGGCAGACAGTGGCGGACACAGGGAATGACAGCTAGCTAGCAAGTAGACAGGCGCAGAGCTAGAGGGAGGAAGTATACAGGAAAGGTAGCATGCGTGGGGTAGGCATGGATGCAGTATTGTAGAACTCCCTTCTAACTCTTCTCTTTCCTATAATGTAATGATATAAGTTAAACTAAGCACACAAAAAAACTAATATTTGACGTGCATGAACCAGTTAACTGACATTTTGATACCTGCCTATAGCATTACTACACAGCCAAAAATAATTTTCTCATTTTCAGAAAATATTTCTTGTTTTAAGTAAAATAAACTTAAAACAAGTTTGTCCGTAGGATAACAAAATTTTACTTGACAGCATGGTTGAGTTTAATATACTTAGACTAAGAAAAACAAACAAGAAAAACAAACAAGAAAGAAATTCTTAAATCAAGTATTTTATACTGGAATCAAGATGATATTTCCTGACATATTTCTCAAAATAAGAAAATCTTTCTTACGGAATGGACCTTTTTTCTAGAAAACCTTTTTCTTAAGTAAGTTTTAATTTCTTATTTCAAGTAAATAAACAAGATTGATGTTCTTGCCTGGGAAAGAGGTATGATTATATTTAATTTTAGTCTTAGAGAGAAAGGATTGATGCCAGAGCATCAGAAAGAGGTTCATCAGATTAGATGCAGCTTTTTGTAACTACAATAGAAGAATAAGCAAACAGACCTTTTTTCAAAGTCATTTCACTTCATGTAATGGGACAGGTTATCCTTCCTTTTATTTAAATGATATTATCAAGCATATGGTGTCTCTTATCATTTCTCCCTATAGTTATGATAGTTTATTCACTGGAACAAGAGTTCTTACATCAAATTAATCCCTAACAAGTCTCCCCCTTTCCCACATATTTTTACCCTCTTCTCTTTCTTTGTGACTTAATTGGAGGCAGAAATGTATACCCTGTTTGATAAGAAAGTTGTTGTATTGCATAGTGGTGGCCTCTTGTGGCACAACATGTAACTAATGTTCTTAATTTAAGAAAATAATTCTTATTTAGTAGTCTGTATACTTGATCCCTATGGAACCTAACTGAACTCACATTCCCCACCTATAAAATTCCCAAATAATAGAAGGAATTTGGTGCAGGCATTAAGCATATCCATCACATAATAGAGTATACTTGCATATTTTTTCGCCCTAATTGACACTTTGGACACATGGTTTCAGGTTAATTCTTAACTCAGCAGATTTTCAAGACATAGCAATCTTAAATCTAGAAATAGAACTTTCTTGTTTCAAGAATATAAGATATAATCTTGTTGGGTGCACAAATGGCCAGTTTTAAGAAAATTCCTAGAGAAAAATAGACTTGAATACTTGTTTCTAGAAGAATACTGGAAAAATATAAGATATTTTTGTTAGCTTCCCCTTTCTGAAAACAAGATAAACGTAAAAACTCAGAATGAGTTTATTCCTTGAATCAAGAAAATTTAATCTTGATTCTAGTATTTTCTTAGGGTAAGAAAATTATTTTTGGCTGTGTATCCACTCACTATTATCTACATCAATCCCCATTGAATCCCCAACAACACATTTTATAGTATTCTGTCCTGATGGCACGCCATAGCACAGGGCCCATTAGGGACTTAGCTGATCCGCCAGTGCCCACTGACACTCACATATGTCCCTTTACAAGATATCCCTCACTCCCTCCCTGCTCTCTCCTCCCCGCGACTCGCCAAAGTGCTTCTGGGCGGGCGGTGACAAAGGATCTTTGACAATATTACCGTCTCTGTCTAATGCATCTAGCCCCTTAAAGGTGGCATAGCGCTTTAATGTTATCCGCTTGTCATGATTCATGAATGCAACACTGTGAGTGAATCCCCAGTGCTGCATTCATGCATCATGCAACACCTATGGGCTTTGTACGCTCGGGAAGGGTCCGCATGATAGACCGATGAAATGGCAGTGAGTTACTTAACAAAGTGACATTGGTGCGCGCATCGTGGCAACAAACAAACATGCGACACATCCTGCAGCTGTCCTTAAAGGGTTAATGTGCCTAATGGGTGTCACAGTGCAGGGAAATGGACATCCTAAAAGGGTTTTCTGCTGGATTAACAGGCAGCGAGAGCCTGTCGTATTGACTCCGCCGCCACGAATTAATATTGTATCTCTGCGCCGGGATTCTCTGTCTTTGTTGGATTAGGATGGTAGGGAGAAGGGAAAGGGGACTATGTGAGGGGATCATCACAAAAGCGGTTGGTCCCATTGTCTCTTATTTCTCCATTGGGATGTATGTGAGAAGGCATTAATGTGTATATATGTATATATATATATATATATATATATATATATATATATATGTATATATATATATATATATATATATATATATATATATATATATATATATATACATACATGTGTTATATTCAACCAAGTGCAAGGGTGGTAAGATTGGAAAGAGAAAGGGACAAGGGAGCATGCAGAGAGGAAAGGGAGGCAGGAAATGGAGAAGGGAGGGAAACAGGAAGACGGAGAGAGAGGGAGGTAGTAGGCTGAAAGCATATAACGAGGGAAGGAGGAAGGAAAAGAGCAGGGAAGATTGAGATGGAGGAAAGAAAGGGAGTGTGTAATTGGCCTCGTGAAAGACCCTCCCCCCCCTCCATACACACCTGCCACTTTCCAGTACCATGTCCTCCCCTCTCATACACACCCAGTCCCTTAAGGTGGACAGGAGGAAAGTAGTAGGATAGGTCCTCCAGGGCTCACAGTGTATGTAGGTGTGTCTGTAGGTGTGTAGGTAGGTGGTGGTTGGGTGGGGGTGAGGGGGGATGTTAATGTATAAAACCTGTGTGTCCTCTCCTCTAGGCCTCTTACAGAAAGTGACACTTAGGGCAATGGTCAGTCCAGGCCACACCCCTGCCACAACTGTAGGTAAGGGTCCTGGTGATACCCAGACTCCTAGCACAATTAGGTAAGGGTCCTGGTGGTACCCAGACTCCTAGCACAACTAGGTAAGGGTCCTAGTGGTATCTGGTTGTGTGCAGACTCCTGTCAGAATTGTCCTGCTGGTATCTGGTCCTGCCCAGACCCCTCTCACAACTAAGGAAGGGTCCTAATGGTACCTAGATATGATCAGCCACCTGCTATAACTTCTCAGAGCCCTGCTACAACCAATATAAGTAAGGATCCTAGTGGTAGACTCCTACCACAACTAGGTAAAGGTTTTGGTGGTACCAATAGTCTTACCCAGACTCCTGCCACAACTAAGTAAGGGTCCTGATGGTACCTAGTCCTGCTCAGACTCCTGTCACAACTAGGTAGGGGTCATGATGGTACCTAGTCCTGCTCAGACTCCTGCCACAACTAGGTAGGGGTCCTGATGGTACCTAGTCCTGCTTAGACACATACCACACCTAGATACAGGTCCTGTTGGTATCTAGGCCTAACCAGACTTCTGCCACAACTAGCTAAGGGTTCTGATGGTACCTAGTCTTTACATAGATCAGCCTTTCACCTGGTCATTTAAATGGACATGCCTCCCACATCCAGGCAGTGTTTTAGGATGGGTAGGTAGGTGAGGATGGTTGAGTAGAGAAGAGGGGTGGGGGGAAGGTGCCACAGGCCTTTTCCTTAATGCACATTATGGTAGTGGCAAACACAGGCTCCATTAAATGGAGGTCAGAGTAGGTATAGTGGGCAGGGTCAGTGCGGATCTTATCTCCCAGGCAGGGAGTGCTTGTTATCGTCACATGTATGGGTGTATATACAATACTGTTTATAATGTTATGTGCATGTAGTATGCCTCTTACTCTCTTTTGAGTGCTTTATTGGGTGATAATACATGTACACAACAGTATATAAAGTGTTTTATTCAGTAACAAAACATGCACACAGTAGTATTAAACCTAGCTTATATATGATATTCTTTGCCGTACTTTCACTAGCAACCCAACAGACAGTATACAATATCACGATTATCTAAAATTGATATACAGTAGGTAACATATGTGTATACTGTGCTCATGTTGATAATTGTACCCCCAGGTGATCAGTAATACCATATGTATACTGATTTGCTGTCAATAAGTATCTTTCTTAAGATGTTCAGATTTAACTAATTTCATTGGCGAGATTTGATATTTTTAGGATCATAACATATATGTAATATACAACCACCAAACCCCACTCAACATGATGAATTTGGATTGTTCGTCACACAGAATGAACCATGATGCAAGCCATGTCCAACTCGTGAATAATGGTGCATATGAATCACACGATCATGGGGGTTTGTCTATAGATCTACGTTCTTGTTGGCCAGATATTGTTCTTCTGGCAATATCCAAACATTAAGAAACTATTTAGCTGTCAAAGATCTAGTCAGACCTGGTGGGTGTTAAACATGACCGGTGCTGTACAGGAAGTGGCTGTGTGCGCATGTCAGGTGTGGTTGTCAGGTCCCCTGGCGGTGGATGATGGAACATGCTATTAGAGCAGAGTGGGGGTAAATACAGCACTCTACACAACAAACATGACTTATAAGTGCCCTTCCCCATCCTCTCCTTCCACTTCCTAAAGATTGAATATCAATCTTTTGTGATTTAGGCCAATGTAGGCCCTAAAAGTACATCAAAATCGACTTGCGAACTGCAGTGCCAACTCGTACACAACGGCCTCGACTTGTGAATCATCTTATCAATTGTAATCAAAGTTGGTCCATCCCTCGATTGGGGCTCCAAAATGTCTTGAAAATTAACCAAGATGTTCATAAAGATCCCACTTTCTTTGTTGTACACTTTATTCAGGCCAAACATGGTCAGGCAACATGGTGTGACATTTTAGGGTAGGTAAAAAAAGTTACATCTTGAGAGTCCAATTAAAGGGTCGCGAATTGCCATATCGGCTCACGAGGAAAAATGATTATTGAGAAATTGTTGTATATTCTTCTTTAAGTTGCACCCATCAGAAATAAACTTAAACAAGATTTTAATTGTGTACCATGGCTCCCCATATATGATGCCTTACTGTTCCTTGAGAATATCTTATTAAAACACCCTTTTAATAATAATTATCATGTCATTATGAGGTCATTGTGTCTGAGCTCAATGGAGTTGAATTTGTATACAACTGCTTTATGACTTTTGCCTAAATGCCATTTCTAATTCATGTTTCCTTTTCTTGCAGGTAGGTGACTTACATTCTCATTTCCCATGTCCAAGAAGGTAAGAATTCCTCTGTTTCAGATTCAGGTTCTTTGTAATGGGATAGGTTAAGTCTATAACATACATCTAGATCTATCAATATGAGTGATAGATTTGGAGTTTCTGGGATGCTTCTGATCCATATTGACAAAGTTCGGTTTCTATCTCATGACGTATGGACTTATCTCTTCGATAGATGATAACCGAACCTCTGGAAGTTAACCAAGTAAATCAGGGCTTCTATGGAGCCAAGATATACGTTTTACAATTTTGAGTTTGTGATTTTCATTGTTTTCCCCCAAAATGACATTTCTATATGACAATAACGTGTCAACACGGACCTTTCCTGCTAATTAGAGCTAATATGGGCGTCATAAAAGGTCAATTCATCAAGCTAAAGCCATATTTCTCTATTCATCTGCGAGTATTTACAATTCAAGAAGGTATTTTACAATATATTGGTCATCTTTGCCCTACGCCCTGACTCAGTACTGTTATCTGCCCCCAACAAAATCGCGGCTTTATGGCGGAAACATGATGGGAAGTCCTTGCCTGACTTGGGAGAATGGCCTTGGGATAAATGGCATAATACAGCATGCAGCCCTTAAAGGGTTAAGGGGGGCGGGAAGTGAGCCTCTTTGTGGTAGACGGCACACTTAGTGATGGCGGCGGCGCAATGCGCATGCTCACAGTACATTGTGGGATAGGAGGTTGACTTCCGGAGTGACAAGCAGCCGTCAAAAAGCCATCAGGAGGCACAGCCACATGGTCACCCCCCCCCCCCCCCCCATTACGGAGACCTATATAACCATGCCACCCACAGGCTCTGACTGAGCAGCACACTGGACTGTGTGTTCTATATGGGTGTATGGCACATGTATGACAGTGGAAGACGTTCAACATTGGGGGGTTTATGGAAAACGGAAGGGGGGGAGGGCTAGGGGGAGGGGGGTCGATGAATCAAGGGGTCCAAATATTTTTGGTCCCCCTAAAATCCATCACCCCCTCCCCTGTTAAAGGAAACTGACCACTCCCTTAGATGGCACTATCGTGTTTTAGACTATACCACTGTCTAGTTATAATATAATGATTCCCCCGTTGGCAGCTGTTTGGTTATAAAAATATCAATTCAGATGACTCGCAACGTTACCCTTATCAGTGCATTGGTGTTTAGTGGACATCCCCTTTCAAATTCTTGGGTTTGCCCTTGAATAAATAAGATGAGGCATTTATATGTATACAAAAACAAGGAGAAGTAGGACAATCTTCTAAACACAAAGGAGGGTTATAGCAGGTTCTGGGAGTCTCATGCTTATCACAAATAAAAGATAAATCTTAAAAAAATAAATCACTGATTGGTCCATCATCTCACATTAGTCATACAGCATCCTCCCCTCCATCCTTCTCTTACCCCTCCCCTCCTCTGCCACTCACACAGGCCATTTGAGGTTTTATTATATCTATAATTGCGGTAAATTGGGCCTGCAGGGAGGAGGAGTTAGTGGTGGTACGGTGAGTGGGGGAGTGGGTCAGCCCAGGTAAGGTTGCGTGAGGACTATACTCAGTTCCTCACTAGGTATCAACCAGCTAAAACAGTTCAAGTTCAGGCCAAATTAAAAGAAGTGTGTGTTTCAGGCTATCCCGCCCTACGGCAACCCTAGAATATTTTGATCAAGTTTGAATTTTTTAAAGATATTTTAGGTCATTTTTGAGCTATTTCAGACTCAATTTGATAGTCCACAAGTCAAAGGCTGTCATTGATGAGTCAGCGCCGAAGTTTGCGCGTCGATTTCTGGGTACTTTTTAGGTCAAAGTAAACATTGAATTGAATAAGATATGTTTGTAACGAAATTCTCCTGACTTCCCTGAAATGCAATTATATTTAAAGGGCAAATGGCATACTTGTTATCAATTGCATTTAATATATCATTATGTCTAGTTGAATGAAAACTATGATAGGCAAAAGCCAGCCTTGCTTTATTTCAAAAGTGGTAGTATATTTTTAAGCCTGGCCAGGTACACGGACGGTGATTATGAAAATGGCTCCTGTTTAAATGGCAATATAAGTAATGTTTTTATGTGAGAGTTAACCCGTTACGGACAGCAAAGTGCAACTGCTTTAATTCAATATAACCATTTGGTGCCCAGCTGCCCATTGCAGCACTGGTGGGTAACTTGCCGGAGCTACATTAGTGCATCGAGACGAGTCTATGTATAGGAGTGCATCAACCGCGCTGAACCAGAATGATGCATCACAGTAACACTGGCGAGTTGCTCCTCAGTGTTGCTTGCATGTGTGCCACAATGGGACAGCGCAATGAGCCTGTGAGGACGGCATAGTGATTAAAAAAGTTATGAGATTTGTTGTCATGATGCATGGATGCAGCCCTAACGAGTAGCTCACCGAGGCTGCATTCATGCATCATGTCGACCTTATGGGATTTAAACATTCCCAGAGGTTGAGCATGATGCACCAACACAGTGCTGGCGAGTTACTCACAAATGCTGTGCTGATACAACAAATGCTGCTCTAAAGCGACGTGCCGTCCTTAAAGGGTTCAAACACTCCTATTAAAGTGTGCTAGCGTTTGGGTGTGGTAATAGCGGTAGTATAGTAGGAGTTTAGGGTAAAGAGGGTCATTATAGTGCTGTAAAGGACATGTAGAGACTATTAGGGAACGTAAAGTCTCCAATAACAGGTATAACCTGATTGGGAAAAAAACATTGATGTGGATACCAAGGGAGAGTAGGGGAGTTAGATGCAGAAAGGGATATTTATATAGAGAGACTGACAGATAGGGAGAAAGACAGAGGCAGACTGCCACTGGTCGTCATGATGAATCGAGCCCTGGCGAGTAACTCTGCCTGCCCCTATGGGGTTGAGACACTCCCAAAGAGTCGACATTGCACCATTGCAGCACTGGCAAGTTACAAAGGCTGCATTGGTGCATTATGATAACAATTGTCATATCTTAGCAAAATGCCAACCTTAATTTAATAGGCAGCACCCCCCCTCCCCCCTCCCACCCACCAGGGAACCCTGTGAGCCGGCAGGTGGCGGAGGCAGACACACATGGTCACATGACCACCCCATTTGTTGCCGCAGGCAGGCAGCACAGGGTGATGAGGTATTGACTTAAAAGGACCAAAACCACCCCGGAGTTTGACCACCCTGAGATGGGATGTGCCGACCCCAAACTGGCCATACACTGATAATCTAAATGCTCTAGGCCTTAGTCTGTAGTGGCTATCCCAGGTTAGCCATAGGGTTATCTGTAAGAATGACGAACTGATATTCAGAATTGTAGCAAACTAAATATGGCTAATATAATATAACACCTAATACTCAGGAATAGAATGACTAAGGAGGGTCAGTTACTACTGACTATACCTGATAGTATTAACTAACCATGGTTGGCCATATAGGTTCTTCGCTATCGACTAAGTTCTAGAGTTTAAAGATTATTTGCCATTCCCTCCGCACACCAAACATAGCAGACCTTAGGTGCGGATTAGGGTTGGGGCAGGGGGATGCAGGCCTCCATTTTCTGGCCCAAAAGTTGTCTTTTTTAAGGTACCATATTTTTAACGGTTTTTAAACAATAGCTTGGGCCCTGACCTTTTTCAAAATCCTGGACCCACCCGTGGCAGGTATTGATTATTCTCCACAAATTAATTTTACTTTACCAGCTTACAAAGGTAACAAGCTAAACGGAAACTTCTCACTATGGTTGTTAGACATTAGTAATATCTGAGCTATAGCTGGTGCACATGAAGCTTTAGCTCAGATAATACTACTATCCTCTATAGGAACCCTTGTGCTCCTCAAAAATACATCAACAGGGCACATAGGCTCAGGCACATGCAGGATAGCTCTCCTAGGTGCGTGGACAAACGTTAACAGCGCAATCTTGACACAGAATTAAGATTGTCTTAATTATCTTAAAATTTGTCTTAATCATATCTTAACCTATCTTAATCCTAATTTAAACTACACAGTCCATTGCAGGATAGGCTAGTCGACTAGTATGTAATGGGGGGCTCTGCCCCCCAACCCCCATTTTTTTTTTCTTTCTGCCTTAGATTAAGACGAAAGATGTAAGATTAAGATTGCGCTGTTAATGTTTGTCTGCGCACCTGGGAGAGCTATCCCGTATTTGCAAGACTCAGTGAGCAGTCTAAAAGCTTGACCTCTGCCCTACCAGTTTTCCCCATGCACATACACAACATTCGGATAAATCAGATATTGCACTTTTGTAATTTTTGTGAGGAAATGTGAGAGGGGGGAGTTGCAGAGACGTACCAAACCAATACAAGTAGTATTATGTCCTTATGTGGGGATATAGTATATAGTTTTCACACCTACTTCCACAGAAGACTCCGAGGTTGGGGCAGAGATGAGGTATCAGACTCTGATAAAGGAGAGCGCAGTAGTGATGATGTTCTCTGGGCCGAGATTGCCAACTCCCCCCCCCCCCCCGCCTTGCTCTCTACCCAGTCTTGGGCTACTTAATTTGAGCCGTATAAAGTAGGCCCGGGGCAGGCAGGTTTCTCTGATGGCAGCCCGAGGACAGGAGGGGGGTAGAGGGGATGGGGCTTGGGAGGAGATAGATATCTGGTCATGAGGCCAAAGGATAATAAACATAAGGTGTTTCAAGTAACATATAATGCATATGGAATCCAAAGTAGAAAGTTCCGATTTAAAAAAAGAATATCAATCATATTTTCATATTGTCTGTAAGAATGTTGAAACTTATTCAACTAATTGAAAAGTAACTCATCATAGAGCATTGCTACCAATATGTGAGGTTGGTCCAAGACCCCGGAATCATTTTTGTGTTGTAGTAGCGTTGGTGGTGGTGGTGGGGGGGGGGGGGGGTCTGAGTTTGCATCGGAGTTTGGGGGTTGGGGTTGGATGGTGGTAGATAGAGATCATGTCACTAGGGATGTGAAATCTGTGGGGACAGGCAGGTGGGTGGGTGAGGATGACATCCTAATTTGACACTCTCATCTCCCCGACCTTTACCCCTAGCTCCTCCCACACACGCCTGTTACAGTCCAGTGCACAGCACTTGTATTACAACCCCCTACACTGATATTCTTTGACTCCCTATACGACCAATCTCTCAGTCACTATAGTGCCTAACCAAATTAGTCATGTGGCTCCCTGTACAACCAACCTAGGTTAGTTAACATTGTCAGGTTGGTCAGTACTGACCAACTCAACTAAGTCAATTTCAATGAGTTTTAGTCCTTTTGAGTAAGGCATTAGTCATAATGTTGTTTAGCCTCAGTCATTTTTGAATAGCACTTGGTCATGCCTGACTAACCGGGATAGCTACTACAGAATTAAAAAAAAGATGTGTTTCAGGTTACCCGACCCTACCTAGCAAAATAGGGCCGACCCTAGAAGTTTTTATCCAATTTTGAACAATTATTTATGTTGGGCTATTTCAGGGTAAATTTGATAGTCTACAAGTCAATGCCATGTATGCTATTTTGAAAAAATATTCATGTTTTAAGTAATTTTGGGCCTATTTTAGAGTCAATTTGATAGTCTACAAGTCAACATTGTTGTCGGTGAGTCGCCGCTGATGTGTGCAAGTCAATTTTTGGGTACTTTTCAGTCCAAAGTAAAAATAAATAAATCCGACCTACCCCACCTAGATTTTCAAACTATGTAACCTGAAACACACCTCTTTTTTGGGCCCTATCCACCTCCTCACCCTCCTTTAAACCCATTATACCGCATTGTTATTTTCCACTTTTTAAAATAATATCCAAAGACAGTTGAACCCATCAATGGACGCACACTGATTTAGCCTTAGTCGTCATGATAACGACTACAGCCCTAGTATATTATGCCCACCAGTCCTTCATTCAAGCATCATGCTCACCTGTGCGTTGGGCTCCATAATAATCAGCATTGAATAAATGTTGACAACCAGTTGCCAATGTCAATTCCATGTTCTGTGCCCAGGAGGCTATACTACCCACCAAAGTCCCACACGCGACCTCCATGCGCGACCTCTAGCTCTGCCGCTTGTTTGGCTTTGTCGGACATCATCCATGGTGACATGGCCTTCACAGTTATCTGTTGTCGCCTATCTTCATCTTAGTGTCAAATAGTGCTAATCTAACTCTTTGGGGGACACATAGTGCTTGAATGAGTTATGTCCTTTGTCATCCCAATGCATGAATGCAACCCTGGTAAGTAACTCGCCATACCGACCCTTCGAGAGTGCATCAAGCCAGAAGGTTGGACATGACATATGGACGTAGCACTGGCGGGGTATTCACAAGGGCTGCATTCATGCATCATGACGACAAAGAGCACAGTACGATTGAGAACCGTGCAGCCCTAAAAATTATAGGGCTACTGTAGCATCGTGCCTCAATGCTGTGTTGTTTTCATCATGCACCACCAATGTGTATCATGCAGCACGCCCTTACGTATAAGTGTACTATGGTTGGCACACTCCCAAACGTTTACAATGGGTTTCCCTCTGTCTGTCTGCCTGCCTGCATGTCTGTCAGCCTGTCTGCCTTCCTGCTTGCTTGCCTGTCCCCCTACCCCGCCTTCACCCTTTCCCTCACCTCCCTACATTTTTACCCGTCTCTCTCCCATTGCCTTCCTCCTTCTCCCTTCTTCCTACTCACCTCCCCTTTTTCTCCCAATGATTCCCTCTCTTCTCTTTTCTCTTCTGCTTCCCTTTCTCCCCCGCCTCTCCCTACTCACCTCTCCTCTCTCCCATTGCTTCCCTCGTTCTCTCGCTCCCTTCACCCTGCTCCCCTTCCCTCTCTCCCATTGCTTCCCTACCCCTGTCTCTCCAATCGAATTCCTTCTTCCACCCCACCTCCCTTCCCTCTGTCCTTCCCTCCACTTTCTTCTCTCCCTTTCCCCTCCCATGCCCCGCCCCTCACCCTTCCTTCCTTTCTCCTTCCTCCCCCTCCTGTTAATGCCCCATTATGCCTGCAGCTCCAAGAGCCTAAATTACTTCTTCAAGTGAAATTCAATTTTGCACCAAATTGGATTGAAAAATGGCGGTGCTTAATGAGTGCTTTCCCATGGTGTGCCAATTAGAGGGATGGGGGGAGGCATTCTGTGTGTGTGCAGGGGTGGAGGGTAGTTTAGTATAAGGCGATTAACCCTTTAAGGACGGCATGTCCCTAAAAGGCAACAGTTGTCGGCATAATGCACCAATGCAGTTCCCGTGCTTTACTCACCGGTGCTGCATGGACGCACTATGAGGACCCTTTGGGAGTGCATTCACCCTATTTAGTCGGCACGATGCTTGACTGCAGTAATCACAAAAGCTGCATTCATGCATCATGACAACCAAAGACATGGTACGTTAAAACACTATGAGGCCCTTCAAAGGTTAATCAGAGAACATTCATTCATTGATAGAAGAGGAGATGCTTTCAAAACCACTTTCTCTGCTTGTCTTTCAAAGGAATGCCCCTGAAAAGGCTCTAAACCCTCCTCCCACACTTTGTATAAATTGTGTGATTGCAAAATGATATATACATTCATATTTTGGAAAGACAAGATCTCCTATGCTTAAGCACTGGATGGCCGTATTAAATGCCCCCCATTGAATTCAATGTACTCGTATTCAATGGGGGGGGGGGGGGGGGGCGTGGCCTGCTCGTGAAATACGACAGAGACAGTATCAATGGGCGTTGGCATTTCTCTGTCTGCTCTCTCTCTCTCTCTCTCTCTCTCTCTCTCTCTCTCTATATATATATATATATATATATATCTATATATCTATATATATATATATATATATATATATATATATATATATATATATATATATATATATATATACATACATATATATATATATGGCTCATACATGAGCTCTCAGAATATGTATATTTCAGTTCCAAAGTTGCCAAAATGAGGTCCAACATCTTTTAGGAATATGGTTTTCCAAAGTTAGAGGGGTGGCAAATACTCGAGTTTTACGGTATTTCCTACTGTTCTTTTTGGCCTGTTCATAATGCTTTATGCTACAAAAACTGAGTATAATTATACAACTCACAAATATATGTCTGCCCCCCCCCCCCCCACCCCATCAACATGGAACTCTCCTCCATTAGGAAAAGCCTAGAACCACCTCCCACCCCATCTGAACCTTAATGACTCGTTCTTAAATGACATCAGTCCACCACTTGAAAACAAAGTGATTAGACACACATTTAAATTCCTTAAAGTACCCAATAAATGCTAATGAACTCCAACCCACTTTAGCCACACTATAGGGAGACAATAGGAGGGCCCGGTGTTTTCTCTCAAGTGAAAACAGAATTGAATTAGGGGTAAACAATGCCGGGTGACTGGTAGCTTTTTCTGGCGCCAAATTGAGAAAAATCACAGAGGAGAATGGAGAGTGGCTGAGCGATAATAGAGTATGGGAGTGATATTAACACTTTAAGGGCCGCAGGGTGATTTAATGCATCATGTCGTCATGATGCATGGATGCAGCACTGGTGAGTAACTCACCAGCGCTGCATTCAAGCATCATGCAGACCATACATGGTTGATACACTCCCAAGGGTCAGCATGATGCATGAAGGCAGCCCTGGCAAGGGCTGCATGCTTGCATCATGACAACAAAGGCAATAACATTAAAGCACTCCGCAGCCCTTGAAGGGTTAGGTGGGGAGAGGGTTCCATATTGATATTGTTGTGAGATTTTTCAATCATGGAGGAAATTGTTGAGTACATAAGTGTTTTCTTGCGTGTTGAGAAAGGAGTATTGTAAAGGGGTTGGGGGAGGGGGAGGGGTTATTAAACACTAATCACTGAGTGCAAGCTTTTATCTAATGAAGATAAGATAGGTGTGTAACAAGGCGATTGCAGCGCCATGGTGGCAGTAGCAGTGGTGTAGAAGGGAACTGAGGTGCAGAGCTATAAATGCTATGCTTATCTGGAGACTGACGTATAGTTTCGGCTGGTTAGATTCGCCTGCTTAGCTACCCACCTAGTTACCTGCCTGCCTACATGCCTGCCTACCTGCCTGCCTGTCTGCATGCTCTCTCTCTCTACATTTTAGCCTGTCTACCTGCCTTTCAGCCCGTCTGTCTGGCTGGCTGCCTGTCTCCCCTACCTAATTGCCTATCTGCCTCCCCCAACTGCCCCCCCCCCCACCTGTCTGCCTGCCTATCTGTCTGTCTGTCTGTCTGCCTGCCTGCCTGCCTGTCTGCCTGCCTACCTGCTTACCTGGCTTCTTCCCTCTTTTTGCTTCTCAAGTATGACTATCCAGGGGCCAAAATGGCCACCCTATGTACCATGACCCGCTATGGACTACTGGAACGAGCCTGGTAATCATATTCCATCCCAATTACCCACAATCCTCTTCTCCGGAAACAATATCAATAAGCTTATGCAATTACGATGCAAGCTTTTATTTTCTTTTTCATCTTCTACCCCCACCCCTTTTCCCATCTCTCTTCTTTGATAAAAGCATTTCCCATTTACTGGTTACTTTGTGAGAAGATTCAATTTTCTCAGTGTCATTATGTCTAATTTAGCTTAGGGAGGGGAGTTTAGAATATTAATGTGAGTGTGCAGTAAGGCAATGTTAATGGGGGGCGCCTTGTCAGTTAGGGAGGGATCATTTTAAACGTAGGGGAGGGGGGGGGACTGACATTTTTTATCCCCTCTTCCCCTTAGCAGGTCGAAAATCACTGTGTGAAGCATGGTAACGCACAAGTTTTCTTTCGCTGAAAACAGACACAATATTTTTGTTCTACCCCTGCAAAGAGGCATTGAATTATTTTTTAATGACGCCTCGATCAAGCGGTCAACATTCTCCAAACCCTCCCCCCTCCTGTTGATAAGAAATATCACTCCCTTATATTTTATATATTATTTTAAATTTAAGCAAGTGATTATTTTTAACAATGTAGGGTTGGTGGATTTGGGGGTTGGGGGCAAAAATGTTGAATCCCCGTAGGCGATTAGACCATTCTTCAGGAGGCATTCAAAAATGTCACCCATTCTAGTGTGATTTCCTGCCAATTACTATTCATAGCAGGTGCTACGGGGGGATTTCTGAGCCCTATTTTAAATCAAGTGGATGAAATTTGATTCACCTAGTACTTTACCCCCTGAGAAATTGCATATTTGAAAAAAAAAAAACACCTGCGCCCATGGTCTGTTTTAACCTTATCCAGGTATGATGATGACCAACCTGTTATTAATCCCTTGTAAGGTCTCATCCTACAGAAATAGAGAGAATGAGACTTAAAGTGTCACATGTGTGTCAGAATTAACGTATTACGGCAGCCATACAGATGACAACCACTGAGCAAGAGCAATTTAAGGTAGAGGGCATGTTTTTAGTCCGGAAAGTTTACCTTGGCTAGACATGACATAACATCAGTGTCTGAGTTTACTGGGAAGAGAGTCCAGGCTTCACTGTAAAACCTCGCGTATCAGCCTCCCCATTATTAGCGACATCCCCAACTTTGACAAATCATATAAGCCGCAGAGGTGGCTTGATTTTGGCGAATTTAGCACAGTGGTATGTATACATACATCTAAATACTCGCGTATAAGCTACACCCTGTCATGATCCCATGAGCCACACTGGCAATCTGACTTGCGTACTACCCACTGCCTATACGCGAGGTTTTACAGTATGACTTCTTTCTCTCATTTTATTAAATCAATTTGTATACGAGACATACTGTTATCCGAATACCTGACTAGGTAGAACAGGTATATATATGACTGCTTCATATCCATGTTTTAACACCTAATGTTAGGGAATGTCATGTAGGTTAAGCCCGGGGAGGCTGTCATGTGTCGTGTCGTCCGTAAAGGGTTAACTGATGAAGAGTCATATCCTGTTTTTGGTCTCAATTCTCTAGACAAATGGAAAGCACTGTAAGTGTGACATGAGGCGGTGATGTGGAGGGAAAAAGCATGGATTACCTCTCTGCCTCTTTACTTCTTAAGCTGTCTGCCCCCTATCCTGTCTGCCTCCTACCCTGTCTGCTCTCTCTCTCTCTCTCTCTCTCTCTCTCTCTCTCTCTCTCTCTCTCTCTCTCTCTCTCTCTCTCTCTCTCTCTCTCTCCCCCCCCCCCTCTCTCTCTCTCTCTCTCTCTCTCTCTCTCTCTTGTCACGTAGAAACTGTGGCTAGTATCCTACATTGTATTCAGATCGCCAGTGTGGCTTTTAGGATTGGCCCAAAGTTGAGGTGCCGCGAGTTATGCAGCTAACAAAAAAAGTCAAAATAACGTTTTAAACTTTCTATAACGTTTTGCCATAGTAAGGAGCCATCGAGAAACGTTATATAACGTTATGAAATGTTGTATAACGTTTGTTGTTTCCTTAGTTAGGCCTATGCGTGATACTTTGCAGTATTAAAGATAGACCTGTATCTGGCTGTATGACAGCATGCTCCCAGGCTATCCACTCTGCAGGACAGATGCTGGGGGAGGCTGGTGATAATGGTCCTGATGGTAGAGCGGTGTTTGGGCGCGGGGACAGCATGTTATCCTGAGGTATGCCTCTGTTGGTTCTTGCTACACGATATGTTTACCCTGTGTTGTTTCGCTCCCCGGTCCCCGGTCCCGGCTAAGTGCACAGGGACGTTGGGACGCCAGACACGCGGGCGATAATAGGTGCAACTACCCATACCTACACCCTGTAAAATGCACCTAATATCGTCCATGTACATAGTGTAGCCTGGGGGGAGGGGGTTGTAGAGACTACCTTCTGTCATTTTTAAAGAAATCCATTTGTCCTGCCGGCTACCTGTCGCTTCTACCACTCCCGACTCCCTCCCATCCCGCCCCCATCTCCCCCCCCCCCCCCATTTCATTCCCTTCTTCCCTCCCTTCCATCCCTTTACCTGCATTTCCTTACCCATCCCTTCCCTTTCCTTCCCTCCCCTTCCCTACTTTCCTTGCTCACTCCCTCATGCTTCCCTTCTTACCTTCCCTTTCTGCATCCCCTTTCATTTCTTTCCTTCCTCCCCTTCCCCCCTCCCTTCCTTACTCCCTCCCTTTCCTCTACTCCCCATCTTCCCTCCCTCTATCCCTCGAATGCAGGCGGAGAGTTAACTTCTGCTACTGTTGCTTACATCAAATAGCCTTAAACCATTGTACCTTCAAAATAAAGGTTATGGGAACCGCCTCCCAAGCATGCACATTGAACCTAATTCACTGAACTTGATTCATTTGCTTTAGACTCTTAAATTCACAATAGACAAAATGTCTCTCACTTGTAAATCGGTGGAGGAATAGTCATAGAAATGAGGCGATCTGCTGAGAGGCCATGTTTAGAACCCAGACAACCCATTATTGCCATTAAGAACCAATTCTCCCCTCCCTTCCTTTCATTTCCATCCCACTGTGTTCGTTTTAATGCATTCGTTGTCATGATGCATGAACGCAGCCCTGATGAGTCTACTCGCCAGGGCTGCAGTCATGTATCATATTGACCAAACAGTGTTGATACACTCCAAAGGTTCAGTATATATTACATGAATGCAGTCCCGGCGAGTGCATTATAACGACAAATTACTATATATGGGGCCCAGGTCTATAGAGGGACTTCAAGCACTTGTTTATGCAGTTGTCGATTCATATCCACTTCCCTTAGGGATACCTTTTGTTTCAAAGTTGCTGTATTGTTTTAGTCTCCAATGGGCTTCAAACTAAATAATGCCACATCACGAGATATTTAACCCTGAAGAGTGGGATTGAGCATTTAAACACTGTGCGCATTTCTCGTCAGGATACATGAATGCAGCCCTGGCCAGAGCTCGGCTAGTAAGTCACCAGAGCTGCATTCATGCATCATGCTACCCCTACCGGTTTATACTTATCGAAAGGGTCGGCATGGTGCACTCATACAGTATCAAAGAGTAACTCACTAGCGTTGTAATAAGCACAAATAAAGATAAAGATAAAGCCGTGAGGCACCATGCTGTATATAAAGGGTTAAAACCCCACTTCTCCCCTCCCCTTCATCACTCTCCATACAACTCCGTGACATCACACTCTTACCGTGTCTCTGACCCAACCTTCTCTACAGTTCACAGAGGAAATTGTTTCATCAGCAATAATTTGTCACCTCGAGCTACTACAGAGATATATGACTCTGCCAATAGAAATTTAACGTATAGTAGGACATTCGTTGAATCCTTGTGAGACGGGCCCGGTGTTAATCATTTACACTGTAAATCAATAAATCCCAACTCTCAATAAATCTCAACAAAAACGTCAAAATAACGTTTTAAAACTTCATATAACGTTATGCCATAGAAAGGAGTCTTGGAAAATGTTGTATAACGTCTTCATTTGTTTACTGTGATGCCCTTCGTATTGGCAGCATGGCAAGAGATGCACCCTCTGTGTCCTGATCGTCTCCCTTTTTTCCCTTCTGATAGAGTCAGGCCTTGATAGTCCAACCAGTGCTGTTTCAGGCAAAATATGGTCGGATATCAGATTTGGCGGACTATTGAAGCATATTGAGAAAGTATCACTGCCAGAACAGATCAGATCCTGTGTCTATCGGACTATCAAAGGATGGACTATCAAGATTTCCCAGTTAACAATAATACGTTATTTTACGTCAAGATAACGTTTCTAACGTTATGTACGTTTTGCCATGAAAAAAACCCATAGAGAAACGTTATATAACGTTGTACAGTGTTTTTTTGTTCACTGGGTTGACTCTACAGAATATAAAAGATTGGGACAGAGAATCTTAAGAGTTTAGGAAGTAGCCAGCTTCTACAAGAGAGAGTGCTCCCCCCTCCCTTACCCGCCCCCTGGCGGCATTCAGGCGTGATAAAGCTGCTAAAAGGGCGGGTATTTAGGGCCTTAAAGAGCCTCCCTACTGCTGCACATTAGGCTGTGTTTGCTGTAGAATTGGATTCATATTGTGTCTGTAATTGTTCATTCATGCCCTTACTGTGAAGTACTGAGTGGGAACCAATTATGGAGTCCATAGGCACCTCACTACTGTGAAGCCCCCCATCTCCACCCCACTCTGCCTGTTTCTACTCAGATCCCTGACACAACTAGGTAAAGGTCCTGATTGGACCTAGTTCTGAACAGACTCCTACCACACCTAGGTAAAGGACCTGGTGCTACTCTTATTCTAGTCACAACTAGATAAGGGTCCTGAGTGAACCTAGTTCTGAACAGACTCCTGCTACAACTATAGTTAAGGGTCTCGATGGTACCTGGTCATACCTAGATCCCTGCCAGAACTAGGCGAGGGTGCTGATGGTGCCTAGTCCAACCCAGACTCTTACTACAACTAGGCAAGGGTCCCGGTGGTACCTAGTCGTTCGGAAACTCCTGTCACAACTAGGTAAGGGTCCAAGTAGTACCTTTCCAGTCTCCTGCAAGAACTAGGTGATGGTACCTACTCTTGCACAGACTCCTACTACAACTATGTAAGGGTTTTGGTGGTGCCTAGTCCTACCCTGACACCTATCACAGCTAGGTAAGGGTGCTGGTAGTACCTAGTCCTACCCAGACTCATGCCACAACTAGGTAATATAAGGGTCCTGGTACACCTAGTCCTACCCAGACTCCTGCTAGAACTAGGTAAGGGTTCTGATGGTACTTAATCCATTCTGAGTGGGCCTACAAAATGGATCTGGTAGAGACTAGGACTAATATGCCAGCAGCACAACTTGGTAGTTAAATAGGTATCCGCCAAATCATTTCAAACCCTCCCTGCATCTGCTGTAGTCCTATAACCTGGCACCACATAGAGGCAGCCATCTTGTCCCCGACACATCTCACTAGTTTCTAGATGTTATTCGGCATTCCTGTCAATAAGGGAAATTTGTCACTTGTGTCTCTGAACCAGCAATCTTGAGAGTAAACCCTCCCTACTCCACCTTTTTAGCAACAGACATACATGAAAAACAAAATGACAAAAAGATGTATGCAGGGGCTCATGGTGGCTACATTTTAGTTCCCTTACTGGCCACTGCTAGTGCTACAATGGCGCTGCAGTGGGTGTGCTATAGCATTATAGAGAACAGCACCCCCAGCAGAAACGGCAATTATGTAAACATTATTCCCATCCCCAGATAAAACTCCGCCATACTCCTCTCCCTAATGTGGCTGATAAACATTATTATAGCTTCACAAAAATGGAAAGTGATTGACAAAATAGATCTCCAATCACAGGCTGCTGACAAGCTAAATAGGATCATATAGAGGGTGTTATGATTGGAGAGTGTTTGTAGCGAGGGTATTGAATGTGTTTGAGCTTTTGGAATTAAACTAAGGGAGAGATGAGGGGAGGAAACTGAAGGGGGTATTAACCCTTTACAGATGGGATGGTGCTTTAATGAGCTATACCCTTTATCGAGATGATGCATAAATGCAGTCCTGTTGGATAACTAATGCATCAAACTGACCTTATCTGTGTGATGCTCTCCAAAAGGATATACATGATGCACAAATGCAGTGCTGCCAAATTACTCGCCAGCGCTGCATTGGTGCACCATTTTGACAAATGGCGCCTCGAGACAATGTGTAGTTCTTAAATGGTTAAGCATTGTTCGCTGAGTTCTTTGCCGCTAAGCAGCACAACAGATACAGCCAATTATAGACCAATATTGCTGTGCTTCAGCCAATTAAGGCCTCCATAAGAGGTCCTTGATATTTTATCTCAGGAAATCTTAAATGCCTTTACAGAAATTTCAACCCCTTAGGCTCCTTACAATCCCCCCTCCCCCTTTCTATTCTATCTCCCCTCCCCACTCTAACACTCTCTTCATACTCACTATCAGTTTTAATGCAGTGAGTCGCGATTCGTTTAGCAGCGTTGATTGAAGCTCAGAGGCTCCGAGAGAAGCGGATAAGAAGAAAAAACAATCACAATCATGAAAAACAGCCTTCACTGTTCACTATTCAATTTGCATTTTCTCACAGCTCTATGGCTATTAACTCAAAGCGGAGCTGGGGATATTGCACCGTTTTGCGTATTATTAGGTTTCTCGTTGGAGATGGTTATCATAATTACCCTCTTTAAGAGAGAATGATAATGTTCAGAAAATCACTTGATAAGAGAGTGATGGAGAGTTGAGGCAAAGCAGGTAGCATTCTACTGTGCCATCCTCCTTTAAATTGATTGTTTTTACGAAACAGGTTATCTCAGTTGTTCAAGCAGTGTACACACTGCATGAATCTTGGCATTTAAGCAACGATTGGACTGCTTAAAGTCACATTTTAAGCATATTCAATTGCAGCTGCTTAAATGTCATTATGACCTTCATTATCATGTGTCATTTTCTGAACTTAAAGTCACCTAGGGAGTGACTTCAAGCGATAAAGACTTTCCTTAAATGCTAACTTTCATGCAGTGACAGGTTGGATTCTTCTACTCTTCTATTCTGTTAGACTTTACCACCACCCTTCTCCCCCACCTCTCCCCTTCCTCCTCTACCTACATGTACAGTGGGCACTGTCGGAATATATATAGGGTACTAAAGGGTCAAACGGTCTGTCCATCATGTGAATTGTGGATTCTGTTTTGTTCCTAATTGTGAGGGAAGGGGCTGAAAGATGAAAGTCACCGTTTGAAGCTTTGTGGATGACACTTCTCTGATTTATAATAGAAGTCCACTATGTGATGTGGTATACCCAGACAGCATTGGTCCCTGGAGCCCATATGGGTTTTACTTGGGCCAGTTGGGCTTGTCCATAGCTGGGTTATGGTCCTTTTGTCCAGAGCTACAAGTGGAACCCCAGATGGGCCAGCCCAGGAAAACTTTACTTTTCATAAATGCATTGTAAAAATTTCAAAACATGCTGACACCTGATTTTCCTCCTGAAATGACTATTTGTTGTACATTGTTAAGGTTTGTACTAAAGTGGAATGAACCTGGGCCCGACCCATCTAGGCTCCCACATATAGCCCTGGACAGAAAGGACCATATCCCACATATGGGCAAATCAGCTTGCCTAAGTAAAAACATATATGGGCCCCACTTAGCAATGTTGACTGGGAAGGGGTTTTACCATTATGCAGTAGTTTGGCAGCTCAATCCCTCAATTTAAACTCTTTAAAGCCCCAGCTCTCCTATAAATAGGGCTGAGTACCTTGTTAAGCCCTTATCCTACAAAATTGCCCTTATCCTACAAAACACCTGTCATGCCCTTATCCCTTAGGGGCCCAGAACTATTTAACTAAAATAAGATATCTGCAACATGATAAGTGTACCATAAGTGTATCTGCAACGGTTGAATTGGCTGTCGTAACATAGGGTTCATATTACATTTTCTAAAAGCTATTGCAATAACCTTTCTCATGCTAAACCCATGTATGGAAAAAAAAAAGTATAAATTTGGTAACCATAGCAACCAGAAATGTTCCATTTGTTAAAATGATCAAATTTCGCCTTAGATCGGCTGTACTTTGAGCCATGGAGGAACCTTCTATCCATTGCCATAGCAACAATATAATCTTTGTATAACATCCCCAACATGGGATTGATATACCACCTATTGAGATCAGTTACATAGTTCTGTGTGCACTTTCCACATTACGTTAACAAATACATGGTGATAACTAAGATGACAAATAATAATATTGTCATGGGGAGAATATTCAGCCTCAGCCAGTGGGCAAACTTGGAATTGGAGATGTTCATTATCTTTTTCTTACTTTAATTGCTCCAAAATGTTTAATATACATCAGATAACAAATTCAAGCCCATGTATGAAAAGCTGAAGTCACCCCGGAGACTTTGGTATGTCTTTCAGTGGTGTACACCCAATATTTATGTGATAGAACCATGTAGGACTTCAGATATGTGCAAAATACGCCATTTACGCCATTTTCACGCCACTGGGCCTCTAAGGGCAAATTTTGTAGGATAAGGGCCTGACTGACAGCCCTTATACTACAAAACTATACATTTTTGTAGGATAAGGGCAATTTTGTAGGATAAGGGCATAACATACCTGTCCCGACTGCGCCCTGACTGTCGGTGGAGGGATACCGAGATCTGCTGGTTTAAGGACAGCAAAGTAGCATAGTAGCTGTACTGTAGTAAAACGCTGTAGATTGCACTGTTGAAGTTAGCAAGCATTCAAGGGTTCTGGTGCTACCTACACACAGAACTTTGTGAGCTGGCTGACGTTCAGAAGTACACTACTTACGAGGTTTTGGCGACTCCTGCCACAACCAAGTAAGGGTCCTGATGGTGCATAGTCTCACCCAGACTCCTGCCACAACTAGGTAAGGGTCCTGGTGGTACCTAGTCTTGTCCAGACGTGTGCCACGACAAAGGGTCCCGATGGTATGTAATCTTACCCAGACGTGTGTCACAACTAGGTAAGGTCCTGATGGTAGGTTATCCTACTCAGACTGTTGGCAGAACTAAGCACTTTTGTGATGGTATAAAGTCCAACCCAGACTGCTCCCACAACTAGGTATGGGCCCTGATGGTACCCATTCTGCTGCTTAAACCCTGCCACAATTAAGGAGGTTTTCCAATTGTGTCAGTCCTGTTCAGACTCAACAACTATAATTTAAGGTCTCAAAGCAACGAATAGGAATCGATGGATTTCAAAACAGTATGCGGGAGCAGAAAGATGGATGATCAACATTTCTTCCATGGGGAAACTCTCATAAAATGGCCAGCAGCACAATGTGGAGCTTACCTATAAGTGGTAGAGCCTGGCAGTAGAATGCCACGCTAAACAACACACGGCCTCTATGTGAGTGTTTTATCGCTGATGCATGTCTCAGGCTGGGAACAAAAGGGATGGTAGATGAAATATACATATATCGTATTACCCTTTGTCAACCAACCCCCCCCCCTCAGGCCCCTCCCCCTTCGTCTTCCTAACACATTAGTACTGCTGTCTTACCTCTTGCCACCTCCTTTATTATGTGTCCTCCGCCAAGCTAGTCATACGTCCGGGGGCCAGGGAGGTAGGGAGGCAGGGAGGGAGGCAGGGAGACAGTCAGGGAGACAGTCAGGGAGACAATCACGGAGAAAACCAGGGAGACAGGGAGGCAGTCAAGGAGGCAGGGAGGCAGGGAGGCAGGCAGGTAAGGAGGCAGGGAGGAAGGGGGAAGCCAGACAAGGAAGCAGGCAGAGAAGCAGGCAGGGAAGCAGACAGGTGGGCCGGGAGGGAGGCAGGCAGAAAGGCAGGGAGGGAGGGTACTCTCGTTCCCAAATCCTTCCGAAGGAACGCTCTGGTAACTGCCAAATGTTGGGATTTTGCTGGGTCTGGGCAACCCCTGCTGGTAGCTTGGAACCAGCGAACAGGAACAGGAAATGGAACCAGAAATGCTGATGGTAAATCTACCTAAAACTACCATCATACATTCTGGTTCCATTTCCTGTTCCTGTTCGCTGGTTCCAGCCTACCAGCAGGGGTTGCCCAGACCAAGCAAAATCCAAAGTTCAAGGTCATTTGGCTGTCCCCAGAGCCTTCCTTTGGAAGGATTTGGGAACGAGAGTAGGAGGGAGGGATAAACGGTGGGTACTTCCTTTTAACTCTTTAAGTATGGTATGTTTCCATGACCCTAGGACCGAATAGGTTTTAGTCAACCCATCTTGCCCTTTGTTGTAATGATCCATGCTAATTCTAGATTGGTGACCTCCGCATGCATGTAGGACACAACTCACGATTCACTCGTTTTATCAGTTTTATTTATCCTGGTTTACAATTAAGCTTTCGCCTCTTCCTGTCGCCTTGGGTTTTCCTGTTAACTGACTTATGTTATATGTAACTAAACAACTAGGGATACAATGTTTGACATAACATATGAAAAATAAAACAGTAGACAGTCGAGCAAGACAAGCTCAATTTAGTAGAATAAATGCTAGGGGGTTACTTGAGAGGGTTTGTGGCAGGTTAAGTTACTTATCTCTCAAAACTAGAGGAGCTTACTAAGAATATTAGAGAATAGAATAGTGCTAGACAATGACCATGCACTCTCTCCCCCCTTTGAATTCAAGTACTGCTGTGTTCTGATTATTGCCAGGTGAATATCTGGGTGACTCCTGCTGTCTGTCTACTTCTGAATCCTTTTAGGAGGGCATAATGCCTTAATGCATCATGCCCTTGGTTGTAATGATGCATGAAGGCAGCCCTGGTGAGTAACTCGCCTGCCTGCCCCCCTGCCCTCTGCCTCCCTGCCCCCTGCCTCCCTGCCCGCCTGACCCCCTGCCCGCCTGCCCGCCTGCCCGCCTGCCCGCCTGCCCGCCTGCCCGCCTGCCCGCCTGCCCGCCTGCCCGCCTGCCCGCCTGCCCGCCTGCCCGCCTGCCCGCCTGCCCGCCTGCCCGCCTGCCCGCCTGCCCGCCTGCCCGCCTGCCCGCCTGCCCGCCTGCCCGCCTGCCCGCCTGCCCGCCTGCCCGCCTGCCCGCCTGCCCGCCTGCCCGCCTGCCCGCCTGCCCGCCTGCCCGCCTGCCCGCCTGCCCGCCTGCCCGCCTGCCCGCCTGCCCGCCTGCCCGCCTGCCCGCCTGCCCGCCTGCCCGCCTGCCCGCCTGCCCGCCTGCCCGCCTGCCCGTCTGCCCGTCTGCCCGTCTGCCCGTCTGCCCGCCTGCCCGCCTGCCCCCGCCTGCCCGCCTGCCCCCGCCTGCCCGCCTGCCCGCCTGCCCGCCTGCCTGCCTGCCCGCCTGCCCGCCTGCCCGCCTGCCCGCCTGCCCGCCTGCCCGCCTGCCCGCCTGCCCGCCTGCCCGCCTGCCCGCCTGCCCGCCTGCCCGCCTGGCCGCCTGGCCGCCTGCCCCCCTGCCCCCCTGCCCCCCTGCCTCCCTCCCTCCCTGCCTGTCTGCCCGCCTGCCTGTCTGCCCGCCTGCCTCCCTCCCCCTACCCTATTTCTCCAGCATTGCTCTGACCCGTTTCTCTGACCACCCGGAAATTATCCAGACTGGAGCTGGGTAGGGCGGCCCTGACAGACTGGTTCATAGAGCGGCACACGGAGCGGTTCATAGAGTAGCACATGGTGGCAGGGGTGGGTATATATGAAGACCTGCCCGGCCGCTTCTGTATGGAAAAAAAAAAGTATAAATTTGGTAACCATAGCAACCAGAAATGTTCCATTTGTTAAAATGATCAAATTTCGCCTTAGATCGGCTGTACTTTGAGCCATGGAGGAACCTTCTATCCATTGCCATAGCAACAATATAATCTTTGTATAACATCCCCAACATGGGATTGATATACCACCTATTGAGATCAGTTACATAGTTCTGTGTGCACTTTCCACATTACGTTAACAAATACATGGTGATAACTAAGATGACAAATAATAATATTGTCATGGGGAGAATATTCAGCCTCAGCCAGTGGGCAAACTTGGAATTGGAGATGTTCATTATCTTTTTCTTACTTTAATTGCTCCAAAATGTTTAATATACATCAGATAACAAATTCAAGCCCATGTATGAAAAGCTGAAGTCACCCCGGAGACTTTGGTATGTCTTTCAGTGGTGTACACCCAATATTTATGTGATAGAACCATGTAGGACTTCAGATATGTGCAAAATACGCCATTTACGCCATTTTCACGCCACTGGGCCTCTAAGGGCAAATTTTGTAGGATAAGGGCCTGACTGACAGCCCTTATACTACAAAACTATACATTTTTGTAGGATAAGGGCAATTTTGTAGGATAAGGGCATAACATACCTGTCCCGACTGCGCCCTGACTGTCGGTGGAGGGATACCGAGATCTGCTGGTTTAAGGACAGCAAAGTAGCATAGTAGCTGTACTGTAGTAAAACGCTGTAGATTGCACTGTTGAAGTTAGCAAGCATTCAAGGGTTCTGGTGCTACCTACACACAGAACTTTGTGAGCTGGCTGACGTTCAGAAGTACACTACTTACGAGGTTTTGGCGACTCCTGCCACAACCAAGTAAGGGTCCTGATGGTGCATAGTCTCACCCAGACTCCTGCCACAACTAGGTAAGGGTCCTGGTGGTACCTAGTCTTGTCCAGACGTGTGCCACGACAAAGGGTCCCGATGGTATGTAATCTTACCCAGACGTGTGTCACAACTAGGTAAGGTCCTGATGGTAGGTTATCCTACTCAGACTGTTGGCAGAACTAAGCACTTTTGTGATGGTATAAAGTCCAACCCAGACTGCTCCCACAACTAGGTATGGGCCCTGATGGTACCCATTCTGCTGCTTAAACCCTGCCACAATTAAGGAGGTTTTCCAATTGTGTCAGTCCTGTTCAGACTCAACAACTATAATTTAAGGTCTCAAAGCAACGAATAGGAATCGATGGATTTCAAAACAGTATGCGGGAGCAGAAAGATGGATGATCAACATTTCTTCCATGGGGAAACTCTCATAAAATGGCCAGCAGCACAATGTGGAGCTTACCTATAAGTGGTAGAGCCTGGCAGTAGAATGCCACGCTAAACAACACACGGCCTCTATGTGAGTGTTTTATCGCTGATGCATGTCTCAGGCTGGGAACAAAAGGGATGGTAGATGAAATATACATATATCGTATTACCCTTTGTCAACCAACCCCCCCCCCCCTCAGGCCCCTCCCCCTTCGTCTTCCTAACACATTAGTACTGCTGTCTTACCTCTTGCCACCTCCTTTATTATGTGTCCTCCGCCAAGCTAGTCATACGTCCGGGGGCCAGGGAGGTAGGGAGGCAGGGAGGGAGGCAGGGAGACAGTCAGGGAGACAGTCAGGGAGACAATCACGGAGAAAACCAGGGAGACAGGGAGGCAGTCAAGGAGGCAGGGAGGCAGGGAGGCAGGCAGGTAAGGAGGCAGGGAGGAAGGGGGAAGCCAGACAAGGAAGCAGGCAGAGAAGCAGGCAGGGAAGCAGACAGGTGGGCCGGGAGGGAGGCAGGCAGAAAGGCAGGGAGGGAGGGTACTCTCGTTCCCAAATCCTTCCGAAGGAACGCTCTGGTAACTGCCAAATGTTGGGATTTTGCTGGGTCTGGGCAACCCCTGCTGGTAGCTTGGAACCAGCGAACAGGAACAGGAAATGGAACCAGAAATGCTGATGGTAAATCTACCTAAAACTACCATCATACATTCTGGTTCCATTTCCTGTTCCTGTTCGCTGGTTCCAGCCTACCAGCAGGGGTTGCCCAGACCAAGCAAAATCCAAAGTTCAAGGTCATTTGGCTGTCCCCAGAGCCTTCCTTTGGAAGGATTTGGGAACGAGAGTAGGAGGGAGGGATAAACGGTGGGTACTTCCTTTTAACTCTTTAAGTATGGTATGTTTCCATGACCCTAGGACCGAATAGGTTTTAGTCAACCCATCTTGCCCTTTGTTGTAATGATCCATGCTAATTCTAGATTGGTGACCTCCGCATGCATGTAGGACACAACTCACGATTCACTCGTTTTATCAGTTTTATTTATCCTGGTTTACAATTAAGCTTTCGCCTCTTCCTGTCGCCTTGGGTTTTCCTGTTAACTGACTTATGTTATATGTAACTAAACAACTAGGGATACAATGTTTGACATAACATATGAAAAATAAAACAGTAGACAGTCGAGCAAGACAAGCTCAATTTAGTAGAATAAATGCTAGGGGGTTACTTGAGAGGGTTTGTGGCAGGTTAAGTTACTTATCTCTCAAAACTAGAGGAGCTTACTAAGAATATTAGAGAATAGAATAGTGCTAGACAATGACCATGCACTCTCTCCCCCCTTTGAATTCAAGTACTGCTGTGTTCTGATTATTGCCAGGTGAATATCTGGGTGACTCCTGCTGTCTGTCTACTTCTGAATCCTTTTAGGAGGGCATAATGCCTTAATGCATCATGCCCTTGGTTGTAATGATGCATGAAGGCAGCCCTGGTGAGTAACTCGCCTGCCTGCCCGCCTGCCCGCCTGCCCCCCTGCCCTCTGCCTCCCTGCCCCCTGCCTCCCTGCCCGCCTGACCCCCTGCCCGCCTGCCCGCCTGCCCGCCTGCCCGCCTGCCCGCCTGCCCGCCTGCCCGCCTGCCCGCCTGCCCGCCTGCCCGCCTGCCCGCCTGCCCGCCTGCCCGCCTGCCCGCCTGCCCGCCTGCCCGCCTGCCCGCCTGCCCGCCTGCCCGCCTGCCCGCCTGCCCGCCTGCCGGCCTGCCCGCCTGCCCGTCTGCCCGTCTGCCCGTCTGCCCGTCTGCCCGTCTGCCCGCCTGCCCGCCTGCCCCCGCCTGCCCGCCTGCCCCCGCCTGCCCGCCTGCCCGCCTGCCCGCCTGCCTGCCTGCCCGCCTGCCCGCCTGCCCGCCTGCCCGCCTGCCCGCCTGCCCGCCTGCCCGCCTGCCCGCCTGCCCGCCTGCCCGCCTGCCCGCCTGGCCGCCTGGCCGCCTGCCCCCCTGCCCCCCTGCCCCCCTGCCTCCCTCCCTCCCTGCCTGTCTGCCCGCCTGCCTGTCTGCCCGCCTGCCTCCCTCCCCCTACCCTATTTCTCCAGCATTGCTCTGACCCGTTTCTCTGACCACCCGGAAATTATCCAGACTGGAGCTGGGTAGGGCGGCCCTGACAGACTGGTTCATAGAGCGGCACACGGAGCGGTTCATAGAGTAGCACATGGTGGCAGGGGTGGGTATATATGAAGACCTGCCCGGCCGCTTCAATTTCCGGTGGCCGTTGCTCACCCCCCCTCCCACCTACACACAGAAACATGGGACCACCACCTACCCCACCTACTTCTGTGTGGTTGCTGTTGATGCTTTTAAACTGCCCACTGACAGTGTATATGTATATAAATAAATAAATATATATATATATATATATATTTATTTATTTATTTATCTTTTTATTCATCAATTGATTGATATATCCTTAGCCCTTTGATGATAGTATAGTGCTTTAATGCGCTAGATCCACTGTGATCCATCCCATACATGGTACTACAGTGTCCCAGGAGGCTCAAAATCTTTAAAATAATATCTAAATTGAAAATTAACTTCAATTTCAAAAATAGCAACTTGACTTAAAGGTGAATTTCAACTTCATCCATCTACTGTCATCTGTCAATTGTCAATTCAAGTAGACCAACTTGTGACTGCTATCTTTCAACACTACATGAAACCAAAAACAGAGCAAACACCAAATTTGAAAGTAGAAGTGAACACTCCAACTTCTGTTACTTACTGTCAACTGTCAATTCAAGAACAACAGATATCTTTAAGCATTGTAGGTCACTTCCTATATCATATGGTATTCTACAAAGGTTATGCTTTAACTTAAATGGTTCTGCATGTTGTGACACACTGTGTCACACAATGTGTGTCACGTCATGTGTCATGCTGTGTTGTGCTGTAGGTCGCACCATGTGTTGTGCCGTGTGACATGCCAGGTGAGGCACCATGTGTTGTGCCGTGTGACATGCCAGGTGAGGCACCATGTGTTGTGCCATGTGACACACCAGGTGAGGCACCATGTGTTGTGCCGTGTGATATGCCAGGTGAGGCACCATGTGTTGTGCCGTGTGACATGCCAGGTGTGGCACCATGTGTTGTGCCGTGTGACATGCCGGGTGAGGCACCATGTGTTGTGCCGTGTGACACACCAGGTGAGGCACCATGTGTTGTGCCGTGTGACGTGCCAGGTGAGGCACCTTGTGTTGTGCCATGTGACACACCAGGTGAGGCACCATGTGACACACCAGGTGAGGCACCTTGTGTTGTGCCGTGTGACACACCAGGTGAGGCACCATGTGTTGTGCCGTGTGACACACCAGGTGAGGCACCATGTGACACACCAGGTGAGGCACCTTGTGTTGTGCCGTGTGACGTGCCAGGTGAGGCACCATGTGCCATGCTGTGTGCCCTCCTGTGCGCCATTACATGCACTGTGAAATATCGATGATAAACCCCTCCCTCTCTCCCTCCTCCTCCCCCTCTCCCTCTTCCTCCTTCAAGGTCTTTACATTCACTATAGATACACAGAGGAAAATGTGAGAGTCAGCTGGACTCATATGCCCATCAGGCCCATGTCGGAAAGACCACCCTCATGTGAGAGTCAAGCTGACTTTGACTGTAGAGAGAGTACAGCAGTGCCTGACTTTTTTCACAACGAGAGTCCAGCACTGCCTGACCTTCATTACAACGAGAGTCAACATAGAGATACATGTACATGTACCATCATATATCAGAGGTGATCCCAGAATCTTCATGTATATCATTTCCAAATCCGCAAGAATGGTGTCATACATCCTATCATTAAGCTCAATACTGTATTGTGTCCCCACCTGGTAGCAAACAAAGGAGGCTCAGGCTAACTGACCCTCATCCCAGAGTCAGACATTGCCTGACTGTGGAAAGAAAGTCAGGCTGACTCTGGTATCAGGATTTGTCTTGCCTGACTGTCATTCAAGGATCAGGCTGACTCTCAAAAGGGAGTAACTCTATGGGACTATCAAAGGAGGCTCAGCCTGACTGTCGTTTAATGGAAGTGAAAGTCCAGCAGACCCTCCTACCTGAGTCTGGCAGTGCTTGACCCTGGGGAGAGCCCAGCTGACGCTCACATTATTTCTCTGTGTATTTACGCACAGTTTCGGAAATGTAGCAGCCATTTCATAGTGACAGACATGCAATAAGCCAGAAATAAGCTGAAATCTCATATGCGATGAGAAAAAAACACATCTGAATGGAGAGCCAATTTCAAATTATCATTATTTCCAGCTTTCTCTGAATTTCTCCAGCATTGATATTAGTTACAAATGGTCCCTTTGGCACTTTAGCACCACTGGCGCCATTACGTGCCTTCAATTTAATCTACTCTCTTCAATGAACCCACCCTCCTTTAAAAGGATTTCTATAAATTCTCAATTGATGAATCAGTGTTACAACATTCCAATCAAATTGAATATAATACCTTAAGCAATCAGTAGTATTAGCTGGAATGTTAAATAGTCAATATAAGTACTTTAATATTAGAACGGTTCATTCTTTGCCGATTCATTTTCTCTGAATTTCACCTGACTTAAACCTTAAAAGGGAGGCATAGCACTTTACTGCATCTTTGATTGTCATGATCTTTGATTGTCATTATACATGAATGCAACTCTGGTGAGTAACTCGCCAAAGCTTTATTCAAGCCTAATGTCGACCCTATAGAGTTGATACACTCCTGAAAGTTCGGCATGATATATGAATGTAGCCATAGCGAGTTACTCACCAGGGCTGCATTCATGCGTCATGACAACAAAAGAATTACATTAAAGCACCATGCGGCCCTTAACCCTTTAAGGACAGCATGTTGCTAAAAGATGGAATTTGTCGTCATTGTGCACCAATGCAGCCCCGGGAGTAACTCGCCATTGGTGCATCATGCCTCAATCCTGTAGGGTAGGCATGATGCTTAAAAGCAGTCCTCGGGAGTTACTCACCAGGGATGCATTCATGCATCATGACGACCAAGAGCATGATGCATTAAGGCATCATGCCGCCCTTAAAGGGTTAAAAGGTTATTAATATTAATCACACATAATGCTGAGTCTCCTCATCCCGCATGCTTGGCGGTAATTGCCTGTCAATTCTCACAATCACAGGCGGCCTGAGGCATTGAACAGCCTTGATGTATCCTTTTATCACTAAAACTGGCTGCTGCCAAAGCGGTCCTACCCCGCTCCGGCGGCAGTTCACAGGATGGGTCCTGTGTCAGAGTAGCCCTCACCAGAAATACACTGTAAAAAGTTAGTGTAGGTACACAGTAGAATCTACTGTAGCTCTACAGTAGAATCTAAGTGTAGAATGGATTTACAGTAGAATCTACTGTAGATTTACATTGAAAAATCAGGGAGGGAGGGAGGCAGGCAGGGAGGCAGAAATGCAGGGAGGCAGGGAGAAGGAAGAGCCGGAGGGAGCAAGAGAGCCAGGGATAGAGAGGGAGGCAGTCGGAGAGAAGATGAGGGAGGCAGACTGTACATGTATGTCTGACGGTTAATCAGATGGAGAGCTATAAAGTGGAATAAGAAGTTTCTCTCTGTCTCTCTCTGTCCGTTTCTCTGTCTCTTTCTGTCTGTCTGTCTGTCTGTCTCTCTCTGTCTCTCTCTCTGTCTCTCTCTGTCTCTCGATCTGTCTAAATCAAACTATGGTGCTGCTACCACACTCCCCTTACCCAACTCCCTGATAAAGCTACCCCATCCTTCTCAGTAAGAGAAAGCCATGTAGTCCGTGTTACAAAGGTGCACCTGAATGAAGGCAGTGACTTGGAGGAGGCTGTGACACATGATGAATGCAAGGCCGCCTCAGCTCTGACGTCTGGGCGCTGTATTTAGTAAGGATGGGAAGACAGACCATGGGAAGGGAAAGGACTATGCTGCTCTGGCAGTTGATGGTGGGAGAGCAACTCATGGTGGGAAAACATGGCATGATGGGAGGGAAGCTGAGGGTGAGGGCAGCAGTTGAGGGTGAGGGCAGCAGTTTAGGGTGAGTGCAGCAGCTGATAGTGAGGGGAGCAACTCATGATGGGGAGCAGCTCATGTTGGGAGTAGCTGATGGTGGGGGAGCAGCTCATAGTGGGGGAGCAGCTGATGGTGGGGGAGTAGCTGATGGTGGGGTACAGCTAATAGTGGGGGAGCAGCTCATGGTCGGGGAGCAACTGGGGATGAGGGGCACAGCTGAGTTAGGGACTATCCGATCTATCAGCAAATTTAAGATATACAGTGTATAGACTGAATATTTGAAGTAACCCTTGACACGTCATTTTTCCAATAGGCAATAAATGTGATGAAAATGCCAAGCAGCAGCCCATTCACCACATTTATTGCCTATGGGGAAAAAAACGTGTCAAGGGTTACTTCAAATATTCAGTCTATACATTGTATAAAATGGTATATTTGATATATTGTTTAAAGGTATAATACGTTAGATTTACTAGTGTATGATATTACAAATTGATGCAATGTAATGACAATTAATGTGATTATGTGAATAAATTTAATGCTTAAACTTGAAAATGCCTCAAAGGAACACTTTAAGGTGCTGTAAGCTCAGTATAAATACCATATAAATTTAACGAAAAGGTCATAAGTGTCATTCAGCGGTGTTAAGTATGCTTAAAGTGTTCCTTTGAGCATATTTAATTTACTTAAATGCAGACATTCATGCAGTGCAGAAATCAGGAAGAGAGGTAGGTTCAGGCCACTCAAGTCCACACATTACTGGATAGACTTTATTCTCCTCTATATAGCAAAACACCCGCCTCTATTAGGTCTAGCCCCCCTGCGGCCCACAAACCCAATATCACGGCACCAGCTGACTCCGCGGCCCGCAGACCACGGGAACCAGCAGGGCCTCCCACAGGGGGCGTTCGGGTTCACTCTGGGGGCGTTCGAGTACACTTGGCAGCAACCTCGGTAATGGTAGGGCAATAGGCTGGGAGGAGGGGGATGGGGCTGGTGGAGTTAGCGTTACCCCCTGAATGCTCTCCCCCACTGAGTGGTATTAGCATTGGCCGATGGCTCAGGTCTGTGGCCTATACATCACTATACAACAATGCAGCGAGAAAGGGTGACTTTTTCATAATAAAGTTGTGTTTACATTGGTTTTAGCAGAATCCTCATAACGTTGTTTGTGATGGCTGCGTTTATAAACATCTCATTTCGAGAGATCCACCGGGCAATTTATACCTTTCTAATAACTTATATCACAATGCAATATTTGAGGTTATATCACTGTACTTATCAGTCATGCTTCAAATACAAAAACAATATCAACAACTTTTCTTAAAAGTCACCCTTTCCTGACGCATAGGTCTATGGTGTCTGCATGACTGACACAGACTTATTCCTACTATGCAACGAGCTCTCTGATTGGTTACATAGCTGGTTGTCATGATCCGGCACGTATTAGTTTGTGCTGCTTCCGGTACCACCGGCCCCAACAGCGGTCCAACAACTAGGCTTGCGCACAATTATAGCAGGGGGATTAAAGCGCTGGAGCTTTGCAAATGTTATGGCATGAGAGAGTGAGAAAAGTCCATTTCTATGGAATATAAATTGTATAGTTTCTCTGGATTGTAAACTGTTTGCAGGGTATACCATGAGGATCCTTCACTAGTTCTGGTAGGTGTCCTGGCTAGGACTACCAAACACATAGAATTACCCCTGCCGAGGTCTGCTGATTACCCCCGCGTCGTGCGGAGAACCGCTAAAAATGAGACTGGCGGAAAACCTTCCTTTCAGTTGACCACGAATGGTGGTTTTTCAATTTAGACTCAGTGTACATGAGTGAGTGTGTGTGATGGGGTGGACGGGGCGGTTAACTCTTTGAGGATGACATGATACCCTCAACTGAGTCTATGTTGCATCGATGCATCATGCCGGGCATAGTGCATTGAACACTATGCCGTACTTACAGGCTGATGCCTAGATGCCCCTACAGCAAGAGTTGGAGAGGAGAGAGGACCGGTACTTTGCGCCTTATATAGGAAAGGTGTGGGCTCAAAGAGGTTGAATGTAATACATTAAGTGCATAGAGTTCAACGTAATGGTGTAAGTGGTAGTAGTAATGGGTTGGGAGTTTGACTCAGGATGCTCTATATTGTAACTTACCACGTTTAACACTGCTTCATAAAAAGTAATTTTTCAGTGTGAGGGCCTTTAGAAGACTTAGAAAGGGAAGGACGGCTGTAGTTAAGGTCATTCAAGAAAAGAAATGTTTCTAGTTGCCAATAACCAATTTAATTGGCGGATCAAGGGGGGGGAGCTCAACGGGCCTTGCCCCCCCCCCCCCAAATATAAAATGAATGAGGAAAAAGAGAGAAAAAAAAGGAGAAGAAAAGAGGGAAAGAGATTGTGGAGTATGATCCATAGGGCCTGACTGAGGGCCTCTGATCTGGATGGGGGGAGGGGGCTGAGTCTTAAAATATTGTGTCCCAAAATGCGTGAGAATGTACCATTTTTAGTCTAGATAAACAAATTTTTGGAATTGGACATGCCCCCAAAACCCCTCTAATATAGCTAATGCACTTCGCCCGCGGGAAACAGATAGTGACTCCAAATTGGCCAGGTTTGGGCCTCCCCTCTAGACAATCCTGGATCCTCCACCGATTACGCAAGACTATGACAAATAAGCTTAAAAATAAGCTTAAAAAGATGGCCGCCTACACGAGGTTACCCTCTACGCCGAGTATACTACAGGGAGGACAAGATGGCTGCCTGCTGGAGGTTACCCCCTACATGCAGTGTACTACAGGAGCACACGATGGCCGCCTACACGAGGTTACCCTCTACGCCGAGTATACAACAGGGGGGACAAGATGGCTGCCTGCTGGAGGTTACCCCCTACATGCAGTGTACTACAGGAGCACACGATGGCCGCCTACACGAGGTTACCCTCTACGCCGAGTATACAACAGGGGGGACAAGATGGCTGCCTGCTGGAGGTTACCCCCTACATGCAGTGTACTACAGGAGCACACGATGGCCGCCTACACGAGGTTACCCTCTACGCCGAGTATACAACAGGGGGGACAAGATGGCTGCCTGCTGGAGGTTACCCCCTACATGCAGTGTACTACAGGAGCACACGATGGCCGCCTACACGAGGTTACCCTCTACGCCGAGTATACAACAGGGGGGACAAGATGGCTGCCTGCTGGAGGTTACCCCCTACATGCAGTGTACTACAGGAGCACACGATGGCCGCCTACACGAGGTTACCCTCTACGCCGAGTATACAACAGGGGGGACAAGATGGCTGCCTGCTGGAGGTTACCCCCTACATGCAGTATACTACAGGGGGACAAGATGACCAACATGAGGTTACCACGATACACCCAGTATACAGGGGGGGGGGGGGCAAGATGGCCGCCTACATGAGGTTACCCTCATACATCCAGTATGCTACAAGGGAGGGAGCAGCCCATTTATTTGACAAGGAGTGCATTGAGAGCATCTCTGAGCATCTCAAGGTCTATTAAGTCTTTAGCAGCCCGGGGGGGACAGGCAGGAGGCTTCACAGCCTCCAACTCACTATAGGCCGTCCCTGAGCACAGGGCAGACTCCCTTTACTGTTTACCCTCTAAGGACGGCATAATACAGTAATGCATCTGATGCCCTTTGTCGTCATGATGCATGCATGCAGTCCTGACGAGTAACTTGCTATTGCTGCCCTGGCAATACGGTGACAGCGAGTAACCTTGCCGTTTGATGCACCAAAATCCAGCCATGAAGAGTCTCAACCTGGTCAAGGGCCACATAGCTCTTTCATATCCTCTTGCTGTCGTGATGCATGCATGCAGAACTTGGACAGTTCACCACCAACTCTACGGTACTCTACTAGTTTACCCCATCAGGAGATGGTGTTCAGACTATAACCTGCACTTGGGGATTCAATAAATTCACTTTAGGGGACACTAGTAATGATTGGGGCATGGTGCTTTGGGTAAGGGTGGATGGAGGGGGTTGGGGTTGAGGAGAGAGGAGGTCCTGACTAAGGTTGGTTTCACTATTAACCTAGACACTCCTTTCGAAGAGACATTTAAATGCTTAGGTCACCTTATTAAGTAGTGAGGAGGGTCCTATAAAACCTGTAAAAGGGCATTAAAATAACAATTATTGGGCAAGGTCGTTCCCTGTTAACCCTGCTACTGCCTCGATCAGCCTGAATTACCTACCCTCCCTCTCAGTCCGCACTGCCTGTCTCTGCCTTTCTCTGCCTGTCTCTGCCTGTCTCTGCCTGTCTCTGCCTGTCTCTGCCAGTCTCTGCCTGTCTCTGCCTGTCCCTGCCTGTCTCTGCCTGTCTCTGCCTGTCTCTGTCCTTTTCTGCCTGTCTCTGCCTGTCTCTGCCTGTCTCTGCCTGTCTCTGCCTGTCTCCGCCTGCCTGTTCATGACACAGAACAAGTTATTCACCAACGATGCATTTTGCATCAAGCTGACCCTTCAGCTTGGTTGGTTAACATGGTTAACCCCATTGTCTCTAAATCAAAAACCTCCTAACAGAGAGTTAGGGAGTGGCCAATTCTGAACAACAGGCGGGGGGGGGGGGGCTTGGTGGATATGGGGAGGGGACCAAAAATGTTCTTACCCCCTTAGAGGTGGGGAGGGCATTTTAGCGAAAAAGCTAGCACATTTGACCTGACTAGGGAAGGAACAGAAAGAAATTGGGCCTCGTACTTTCCGCCATGCTTATGCAAAAATCAAGCAACCCCCCTCCTTGTCGGTAAGTTATTACCACTCCCTTACTTATTTTTTACTGATATCTATTAAGGGAAATTCGAGGTTTAAGTAGGAGGGTGGCTAGACCTAAAAACAGCTAGACTGGTTTGGCTGGGAGTGTTGCTGGTCAATTATCGGCCCCTGCCTCTCTGTTCCCCCTGTGCTCCCCTGCAATCCACTCTCTAGTCTTCTCCCACACCCACCAAGGGGCACACTGCCAGTACAATGGACTGAAGGTCGGCCACTGTATATGCCCCTGCAAACAGCACCTGTGAGTTGAACATCCACGAGGGGGCAAATCTGGGGAAGTCACCAGAACACCAGAAAAGGCACAAGATATTCTCAAGGATATCTTGTTCCTTTTCTGGTATTCTTTGGACGTGTTTAAAAGCCTGCTATTTCTAACACTGCCGCAAACTTGAACCTCTTAAACATTACCAGGTCAAGACCATAGACACATATTGCTTCTCGGGTTGAGAGTGTGTCATAACTTTAGACCAATGCAACAAGAAAGGGTGACATTTTTCTTTTTTAAATTCATAAAAATTTTAATTATTTCTGAAGCGTGACTAACAAATACATAAATATAGCCTCATAATACTGCAAATAAAGGCTATTTAAACTCAAACTCATTCTTAAATATATACTTTTTAGAAAATGATTGACCTATGAATCTCCTGATATGAGGTGTTCTAAACCTAAGCTATTACAGACAATGTTATGAGGGTTCTGCTACATCCAATATAAACACAACTTCATCATGGAAAAGTCACCTCTCCTGCTGCATTGGTGTGGAGGTCACAGAACTAAGCTTTATTACAAACGTTATAAATACTAACTAACGTTATAAGTACGATCCTGTGCTTGTATAATAAATAAAAACGTACCACACAGGGGTGTGGTACGTTTCTGCGTACCATCCAGCCGTGTGGTACGCCTTTTGCTGCTCTAGACCAATCAGAAGGCAGCATTTTGGTCACGTGACAGGGCAATGTTGGTGATGTAGAACAAGCAGCGGATGATGTGAACGATGCAAATTAATAATCGATGTAAGCAATCGAATGCACGATGTAAACCACAACTAAAATGTAGGGGGGTTAGATAAATGTCTTCTGGTCATGGAATAAATCTTGTATTATAAGCGAGGTTAATGCATGCCCCGTACCAAACAGAGGTTCACCTGCCTTTATAAGGGGCAGACATGAACCCATTATACAACACTGGCTATGTCACAGACCTACACCCCCTGGTTTCAGACCCGAGGAGAGGCTAACCGTCGCCTCAATTGGATTGGCGGTTGCAGGTTGGGTTGGGCAGTGGGTAGGGAGCGTCCTCCAGGCTTCTCAATGAGCTTCAATCAATAGGTTAACCCTTTAAAGGTGGTATAGTACTTTAATGCACCATGCCCTTTGTTGTCATGATGCATGAATGCAGCCCTGACCAGTAACTCGCCAGTGCTGCATTGAAGCATCATGCCGACTCTCCAAGGAGACACCCCCCTAAAGGTCCGCAGGATGTACTAATGTAGCACTGGGGGATTACTCGCTGGGGCTGCATTGGTGCATCTTTTAGCGACCTCTGTCATTAAAGGGTTAAAGAGCTTCAGTCAATAGGTTAACCTGCTCTGTATCATGGAGCCAAGCCATTTCATTACTGACAGCAGACGCCACCTACAGGATGTCTCTGACAACTGGGCAGCGACATCCCTCCAAACAGAACTCAAGAATGACACAAGTTAGTAATGTGTGCATTTCTCGGGAAAAGCACAAGCCGTGTACACAAGATAGACACGGGTGATTCTCAAGAATAATGAACGTTCTAAGTGACCTATTCAATGGTGATCTGTATTTCCCGAGTTTTACAAGAAATAACACAAGTAAAATGATGGTGTGTATTTTTTGAGTTTCACTCTTTCAAAAAACAAGAAATTCCAGAAAATATGACACAAGAAAATTTCCCCGGAACGTTCTAGAAATGTTCTGAAAATCTCGAGTCATGACACAATGGCATGAGTTTCGCTTGAGATTTTGTTCGCAGGGATTTCTGACACATTCCACCTATACAGTCCAGCCCGACAACTCGGTAGCGACATTACTGATGACAGTCAGAGTCGAGAATCGGTCTCCAAGTGCCAGGTTCTAGGTTACAGACTTACAGGCTTGTCCTTACTACATTCAGCCTTTATTAGCATGCATGAATTCCTGGCGAATCTACTTGTCAGACCTGCATATATTGCGTCATGCGAAATCATTGACAAAGAAATGATATTGAATTGATAGATATATAGAAGTCTGTCCACTAACCAAAGCAGTTGTAATTTGTTATCAAGATACTGCAGGCTCCCGCACAACACCAGATGCCCAGGACCACATAGTTTGGCAAGCATAGTTCATGGAGAGCTTAAAAACAATGTTGATATTATAGTCTAGAAAACCTGTGCAAGGGGGTGTGAACATGTCACCCATGCGCAATTCTGATTATTCAAGATGGCCCTAGAATGCCAGAATTTCATAAAAACTGTGGACCACAAGTACTTGATTTTCAGTGGGATTTGGCCTTCTGGCAGCCATCCTGAATAGTTGGAATGGCTCAAGGGCGATATGTTCACACCCCCTGGGAATGTTTACATGGACCCTTTATTTGAATCATCAAGAGTGAAAAAAAACTAGCAACTTTGAGAGGCTTAAATCCAGCTGTCCACTGCCAGACTATTAGCATCTAAAGTTTTAATCTATTATAAGGCATGACACTCGGCATAGTCACCCTTTGTCGTCCTCATAAACAACCTGTGTGTCAACTGTTGATATGTTGTATATTGTGTTATTGCCAGCATTCAGAGATGCACTGTACCCACCCGCCGACTGCCCCTGTGTCTAAACCCCTGTCCCTCTGATGTCAAGACCATGTCGTGTGGCCGGCGACCACCATGAGCACCGGGCTAGACAGGGATCGGTCATTCACTTACTGTGCACTGCTGCTGCTATTGAGGGGTCAGATACCTCAGCAGCCTTTGTTGTTAAAATACTTAAACCTAGACCAGTTCTAACTCTTGTATTATGAGACTGTCTTAGAGCGATGATAATAACCTGAACACCTGCCATTTGTCCTATGGCTTTGCCCAATTACCTTTGACCATTCTGTCCTTACTACAAGCCTTCTGATTGCAGACTTACTGCACGGTTTATCAATCAATGGCTGCCAGAAATTTGGGATTATTGCCTATAGACTGATTAAATATTTAATTGTATGAATTTTTTAGGCTATACGTTTTACTAGTTTTGTGAACAGTATGATGTTGATAACCCGTGGGGGGCAGAGTAAGGAAGGGAGTAGTAATTCTTGCAGTTCACCAGTAACGGTAGACTCACATAGCTACGAGTACCTCCTACTCACTGCATGAATATTGGCATCTTAATAATCTCTTTATTGCTTAAATGGTTTCAGTAAATGGCATGAAAAACTCACAAGAAGGTCATGATGACATAGAAGTGATATGGAAGGAGCATACACTAAAAACTAATGCTTAATGTATGACTTTAAGCAGTTTAATCTTTGCTTAAATGCCAGCATTCATGCAGCGACTGTCATCAGGACCCTACCCTTGTCAGGGAAGGGGTCAGGTCAGAAGGAGCACCTCGCGAGCAGCTCTGATGGAGGTTTATTAACCCTGCGCCGGGTTGAATCAGCCACTAACCAGGTCTGAGTGGCGCAGTAAGTGGGTATGCAGGAGGTGTGCGGCGGGTGGTGAGCAGCTCATTCTCAGGGCCTTGTGAGCTGCTCAACTCACACTGAGCAATTGGCGTTTGTTTGTGTGCGGTTTGACATGATTGGTGGGGGTGAGAGGCAGCTGGCAAGTACCGTAAAGCCTCGGCTATAGGACAACCCCCATATAAGCCAAATCCGCAATTTGAGTAAAGCCTTCGACAAATGTTTAAAAGTCGTTTTTTTGATGAAATGTTTTAAAACCCCACCTTTAAGCTGAATGATGTATAGAAATTAAAAAATTACAAGTTACTCGCCATATGTTTTCAAATAGTAATCAGAATGATGTCATAGAAAATGGTAATTACCACTTGCTATATTGTACATAGAACGAGAAGGCGGGCTGACCGGACTGTGCATTCTGAGTCAGGGATGGATGGAGGAATCTCTCTCTGAGCAGTTCACATCTCTACCAGAGGTGTCACACTCATAACAGTATGAATACTATTATGCACTAACTTACAAACAGCGATAGATCCACAGGATAATCATAAATAAAAGATCAATCAACTAGACACTGTTTTCTGAAGATGGAAGTATCCATACAGAGAGGTAACCATCTCAGGTGGCACCATCTCTCAGTGCAGAATGTGGGCACTGGTCGAGTCGTGTCAGGCGTCGGTGCTGAACACTGAGTTAATCCTGTTTAGCACTGAGCTGCTCGTCTTGTCTGGTCCCAAGCAGCTCCCGCCAACAGCTGCTCACACCCGCAGACGCCCGCCGACCCCCGGCCTATTGGACATTTTAGTGGTGATCAGTCACCCACTCTCCTTACCGCTGATAACAACCTCCTGGCTGCCTCCTCCCACAACCCACTGTCAGGTACTGCTGTCCTTCCTGTCTGCCTCTGTGTATGCCCTGCCTGCTGCTCCTTGTCTGCTTCCCTGCTTGCCTGTCAGTTTGTCTGCTTGGCTGGATGCCTGCCTGCCTGCCTGCTTGTCTCCCTCCGTCCCTTCCTTCCTCCCTACCTCCCTTCCTCCCGTTCTCTCTACCTCCCTGCCTGGCTGCCTACCTGCCTCTTTGCCTCCCTCCTTCCTTCTTTCATTGCTTGCTTGCTTCCCTGCCTCCCTGGCTCCCTCGTACCTTCCCTATCTCCCTGCTTCCTTCCATACCTGCTCCCCTCCCTCCCTCCCTCCATCTCTCCCTCCTTCTTTCCCTCACACCCTCTCTCCCTTCTGTACCTATACTTGCTTGCCTTCCTACTGCCCCCTGCTCGACCTGCTTCTCCCCTTCGTCCATCCCTCTTTCCTACCTCTCATCCCTGTATCCCTGCGTCCCTCTCTCTCCCCCAACCCTCCTCCTAACCCTACACTCCCCCCCTAACCCCGTCTATATGTTTACAAGCAGGTTGTTCTGTTGCTTTTTTCAGTGTCAATAAACACTTAGCCCATCTCCCCAATGCACACACACTCCCCTATGGCTGATACCGGTGATAGGTTGTTCAGGGAAGCAGGTAGAAACCTAGAAAGAGGGGTGGCTAGGACACCTTGAGCGAAAGATCAGAAAATGAAGAAAAATTTTCAAAAAGCTGATGACGAGGATGAAGGGTTGTGGTGTACTAGGACATTGGGAACAGGGATTTCGGCTAGAGCTAGGACTGAACTAGGTAGGTTCTGAACTGAACTATAACAGAATGGTAGAGGCATATTAGGGCCAAAGCTCAGAGGAAGAACAGAGCAAAGGGCAGAGGGTGGAGGGCAAACACTAGGTCCAGCAGAAGCATGCACTCCCTCAGCAGGTGGCCATTGCCTCATTACTGAAGACGAGCTGCCAGAACGCCATCGAGTGAGGTCAGCAGCCTGCAGCAGCCTACCCGGTGTACCCCGGCTGGTAGCTCTGGCCGCAGTGCCCCCCTGCCCTGTCTACCCCTGCTGCCCCCACAGATGATGGAGCAGCTCAGGCCAGGTTAGAATAGAGTGGGAATATTGAGTGACAGGGAGGGGGAGCAGCTTAGGGGGAGGGGGAGGGGGCAGTGAGCTGCACATTAGGCTGGAGCGAGCTGCTCCCCCCCATCCCACCCCCCCCACCTACCCCCTCACTACCCCCGGAGCACACCACCGCCCAGGTCGTAGATTCTCCAACCTCCCGGCCTGACACGGTTATGCACTCGGGATGCCGGCGACGAATACCAACCACGCTGACCCGCCCCCTCCCGCCGAGCACAGGAATGAGGGACACGAGCCCGCCGCCCTCCGTGACAAGCTTGACAACGCCCATACGCTGCACCTACCCCTGCCCCTACCCCTGCCACCCGCGCGGGGCACTTGGCCCATTTAGGGCGGCTCACGAGTGGATGAATAATACTTCTTGCTGCAGTCGGCGGAGGCTGCCTCGAGCCCCTGAGGGCCACGGCCCTTTCCCATTAGCCATAGATACAGCAGATTGCACGGGGGCCCTCCGCAGGGACCCCTGGCCGGCGGGCGGGGTAATGATGTCCCGAATACTAACATGAGGGGGGAAGGCGCATGGCTCCAGCAGCAATATCTACACCAACACAACCAATCAGACAGGCACATAAATGCTCTGTGTGTTGTGTGTGGGGGGACTGGTTAACCCTTTAAGGACGCATGTTGTTAAAAGATGACATTTGTCATCTTAATGCACCAATGCACCCCCGGTGATTAACCCCCGGTGCTGCATTGGTGCATTATGCCGACCCTGGGAGTACATCAACCCTGTAAAGGATCGGCATGATGCTTGGATGCAACACTGACGAGTTACTCGGTGGGGCTGCATTCATGCATCATGATGACCAAGGAGTATAATGCATAAAGCTATCATACCTTCCTTAAAGGGTTAAAGACAGGACCTTGACATAACACCGGGTGAGCATATTGATCCAAGGTCTATGCGGCACATGAGGGTGTTATCGGTACACAGACCTTATAGTCATAATGGGTTATTACTCTGATGGAAGGAAGCACTGAGGAGCACCAGAAGGTGGGGTATATTATAGATATAGGCAGTAACAATGTCAGACAACGGTGAAGTGAGAGAAGAGAAAACATGAGGTATGGAAGCAGAGCCAGCAGTGATGTAGAAGTTAGCAAAGAAGGAGGGAGGAAGGAGAGAATGAACAGAAAAAAGAATCAATAAGGTAATGTTCATAGAGGTTCATTTAGTAGGTGAGGATAAATAGTAACAAGCTGAAGATTGGGAGAAAGAGTAATGGAAGAGGGTTTTTCAGGGATAAGAGCGATGAGCAGAGGCAGGCAGACAGGAGTAGGGAGGGAAAGGAGAATAGGAGGGGGGATAGGGATGAAGGCAGGCAGAAAGGGGTTTGGGATGGGGATAGTTAGGCAGGCAGACTGGAAGGGGAGGGGGATGGGGATGTAGGCATGAAGGCAGATAGGAAGGGAAGAGGGGAGAGGGATATAGTCACGCAGGCAGACAGGAAGGGGGCTGAGGGTGAGAGGTATGTTGTGTTGTAACAACACAGTCCATATATCATGGAAAAAGCCAGGCCATATATATCCTGCCAGAATAAATAAAGGAAATACAAACAAACAAAACCATATGGAGCAAGGAAGGCATATGTTTAAAAATAAATGATAGGCAATGAAAAGTTATATTATAATGGAAAGCAAACAAGACAATAACATACCCAATAAAGACAAAGGAGACAAATAGAGTGACAGTGTATCGGTGTGAACAAAGACAAGGTGCGGGAGACATCCTCCAAGTGCAATAAGCTCTGGATATTAAAAAGGCCTAATTGATATAGAGAATACCCCACATGGACTGCTATAATAGGGAGTCTGTCAGTGGAAAACAAATCAATATATAATCATGTGAGCAGCCAAGCAGAAAGGATCCTCGTGTGAGAGAATACGGATCATCCTTTCTGCTTTGCTGCCAACAATGTCTTAACAATGATTGTGCATGTTTCAAACATAGCCCGCTAACCGCGGAGCATCCTCGCTGCTTGGCTGTGCACTTATTATGAAGAATGAAATAACTGATTGTCATCTCGGCATAATTGGAAGTGGAACTGCTAAGTATTAGCTGATTAGTTCTAGAGCAGATATCCAATTATACTTCCATTATTTCTTTCACCTCAGTGCAAATTACCCGCCTACAGTTGGTGTCCCACTAGCTGAGTCCATGGAGACTGGTGGGGTGAAATGACCCTACAATTTATTTCATGGTGAATACGGCAGTCCCATTGACTTTTAAAACCAAAGAGGGCCGTATTTCATACCCTCTATCAAACAACGCTCTCCCGTATTTCATCGCATTTTAAATAATTAAAGTTGATGTTTTAATCACTATCAAATAGCTTTTTTTCAGATCAATAAAGTAAAATATTCACATACATTGTTAATACTGTCATGAAATAGACACAAAGGATCATTCGAATAGTTCCCCAATGGGGGTTACTCCACTCGGTAAATTGCCTTATGAAATAACCCTCAGTAGGGAACTATACTCGTGAACACGTGTCTATGTACTACGGGATCGATAAATGGATAACAGAGGGGTGGTTATCCATTGCTAAGGTACAAGGCAAATCCAACCCTAAGTCTTGGCTTATCCATACATCAAACTGTTTATACGTGTACCACAGAATTAATATTTCCCTTAGTTATATTCCATGGAGATCAGATTGCACAACGTAAATTTAGCCACTATATAGTAAACAAAGTTGTGAGGGTTCAGTCGAATGTTGGGCTCTGTATAAAAGCCAGTGACATATATTTATGAAGTTCAAACAGTTTAATACTGTCTTAACAACAACACCAGCAAAATCTAAAAGATTTGATCTAACAGCACAATGATAACACTTTCTGTGATAAGTGGGTTACATTGTCAACAGAATGTCCATGGACCATAAATAATATCTCGAAAAAACTCAGTGATGCAAGTAAATATACCTTACCATCAAGTTTAAGCGCCCCGGTGCTTATAACTTTGCAGGGCTGATTACCCCGACGCTTACACAAAACAGGCGTGTATTCAAGATCCATTTACAGTGCTTAAGATTTATTTCAAGACTCCAATACCCCTGGGTGCTTATGTACGACTGGTGCTTATCCAAAACCTGGCGCTTAAAGGCGACGATGCGGTACATGTCTTTGTGAAAAACCTCTGGTAATATCGCCAGCTTGTAAGAAACTCAGTATAGTACAGGCAATAACCGCTCCAATATTGTACATCATGTTATTAGTCTGTAGGCATGAAATAACTTAATGGGAAAACCAGAAATAAGTGATTCAATTATAAAGGACCTATTGTCAACTTGGACAGTTCATATACGACATTGAAGATGTGCAGATATTTGCTGATAGAGAATTATGAAAAACAAAAGAGAATGAGAGGCTGAATTGAAGTTGCTATGCCTATGTGTTCCAATTCTAAACTACTTTAATGCAATACGATCCCCGAAAAATGGAAAATATTTTTATCACCAGATTTAATAGTACACGCCAGGTGAACCACCTGTATTCATGACCACTGTGTAACTTTTATAGGTTTTTGATAAAAAAAAAAGAATATTCCCCAGTTTAAATTCTGTCATGCTCAAAAGAAATTATTGCTCATTTTCATCGCCTTTCACCCTTTCACTGACTTCGATGTCCTATAATATGTCCTCAACTTGCCGGAATATACTTTTATCACTAGATTTAATAATACATGCAAAGTGAACGACCTGTTATGTATGACCATTACTTGTCAACAACAAACTAAATACTTGTGTATTTTCTCCTTAACAGGTGAGTTACAAAATGGCTGCCATGTTTCAAACCATCAAGGTAAAGTCAGGACTTATGAGATCAACGAGTTTATGCTTGATATATGTTATTTACTAATTCATTATATTCCATGATCTTCCTCTACCCCCTAAATTGTGTCTGGGCACTAGGGGAACATATGTCCAGCCTATATGAAATTGATCTATCATCAGTAATGTCACATGGCGCAGGTATTTCTCTTAAAGTTGTGTCGAGCATATATCTACCTCTGTATGAGTGCATTTCAATTTTAACTGGTTTCTTATGACATTATTAAGAAGTTGGCGTTGGCTGAAACGATATTATATATTAACCCAGTTTAACCTAGACCTGCCCCTTGGCCCCCTTCCCCTCCAGAGGCCCCTGGTGTCCTTGTTGTTTACAGCGTCCCTGGTCAGTGACACCGACCCCGGTATCATGCCCCTGACAATGGGAGGTCATGGGGTGGGTGGCGGAGGGAGGGGTGACTGTGTGTGTGGGAAGGGAAGGGGCAGCCACTGAGTCTGGTGTAAGAAGCACATGCTAGATAGAAGATGAGGGGAGGGAGGTAGACTATAGGGTGGTAAAGGACCAGAAGAAAGGGGGAAATAGGGGATATTAGGAGATGGGGAGGGAAAGGATGAGGTGAGTAGGCAGGCAGTGATAGGCAGGTGGGGGTGAGGAGGGAAGGAGGCTAGGACGGAAGAAGGGAATGAGGAAAGGGGCAAAGAGGGAAGGAGTGAACTAAGGAAGGAGTAAAGGAGAGAAGGAGTAAAGGAGAGAAGGAGTGAAGGAGGGAAGGAGTGAAGGAGGGAAGAAGTGAAGGGGTCTAGGTAGGAAGTAGGGAAGGAGGGAAGGAGGGAAGGAGGGAGCGAAATGGAGGGAAAGAGGGAAAAGAGAGACTGAATAAAGGAGGAAGGACCAATGGAGTGAACTGAGGGAAGGAGAAGGGAAGGACCAGGAGAATAGAAAAAGGGAAGGGAAAAAGAAGGGAAGGATGTAGGGGAGGATGAAGGATAGCGTGACAAAATAGCGAAGGGGGGATGGAAGAAGGACAGGGGTGGTCGATCACAGCCCGGCAGGGTGAGGGGCAGCAGGCAGCGGGGGTGGAGATGGTGGCGATTGTTGGGCCTGGAGGTGGAGAGGGCATAAAAATCCAGGGGATATAATCATGACAGCAGTAAAGACGGCAAGATGGGTGTTCCTGGGCCTAGAATGATGAAGGGCGTGGGACCAGGCTGGACGGGGTTAGGAAGCGGTCATCTTTCAACAACAGAGGGGTTGTAGATTTGGGGGGAAGGGACCAAAATAGCTTGGACCTCTCAAGGCAGGGGGGACCAAAAGAATGTGGACCACTCAAGGGGGGGGGGGGGGGCAAAATGAGTAGTAGGGGACAGAAATTTGAATCCTGTTGGGGGGCACCGAAAAAGATTTGGACTCTTTGCATGGGGATATCAAATTTTTTTTTTTTGGCAGCCGTGAATAAATACACCACCCCCCCTTCCCCATTGTTACAAAATAACCACTCCCTTACTGGAAGGCGGGTAGAGAGAAGATAGGTGCGGTAAAGGGAGCCATGGTCAAGAGAAGGCTAGCGATCAAAGTAACATGAATGACATGAAGAGAGTATAAGGGTTAATTTAGGCAGAATAGACTCATCGGTTAAACAAATTGATGGATGTAGTTTATAAATGACTAAGATGGCTGACAGAGTCTTAGAAAATTACATATCAGTATTTGCATTCTAGTGTCTAAATATAGGCCATATATCTCAGCTTGGTGCATGGCCAAAGTACTAGCAAACATGCTCTACCAGGAGAGTGACCTAGCTTGGGACAGGGAGTGGTGAAACTATACCAGGAGAGTGGCTCATCTTGGGGCAGGGAGATAGAAGCAGCAGTGAGACTGTACAAGGAGAGTGAGAGTAGTTGTGAGTGCCTCAGCTTGGGGCAGTGGCCACTGAGAATTTACCAAGAGAGTGGCTCAGTTTGGGGAAGAGACCACTGATCCCAGGAGATCTACAGTGGCTCAGTTTGGGGCAGGGTGATAATAGCAACAGTGAGACTCTACCAAGAGAGTGACTTAGCTTAGGGCAGGGTGATAGTAGCAGCAGTGAGACCCTACCAGGAGAGTGCCTCAGGTTGGGGCAGAGACCACTCAGAATCTACCAAGAGAGTGGGCTTGGCTGTGAATCAGGGCCTCTCTGTGCCCTAAGTTATGGCCCATGATGGGCAGGGGCCGCTGGGACCCCATCAATAGCGGCCTCAGTGGGCACGGCTCCATTACGCCCGGATCGCCCCACTGGCACCCGCCAATCACACGCATATATTACATTGGAAGATAGACTGCTGAGGAGCCCGTCCGAACCCGGCGATCGGACTGTGCTGTATAAGGGACCGGAGAGTATTGGCGCTTTCTTAAAAGGAATTTCTCAAGCATGTGGACATAATACAACTGTACCATGGAGAATTAGCGCCGGGGCGCTCCTCAGTTTGTTTAAGACAGACGCTTCTCTAAGACAGGCACTTATTTAAGATCCTATTTTAGTGCTTAAGGAACATCTCAAGACCCATGTACCCACGGCGCTTATTCAAGACCGGCGCTCTTCCGAAATCGACGCATTATCATGACAGTAAGGTGTTGGTGTTTTACATGTATTTAAGGAAATTATCATTAGTTAAAATCAGCAGAGTTGGGTGAATTTGGGCAGTAAATAAAAAAGGAGGCATCAATTTTCAGCAAAAGAGCCAATGCATTAGTAAAGGTCAAAAACCATGGGCAGGTGGGCAATGTAAATTCCAAACCTCTTTGGGAATGGGTGTAAAATGATGCAAGTACCCTCTGGACCCTTCCCTATTGGTGGATTGAGGCCAGACATTGAACCAATCAGAAGACGGCTTATGGAGGGCCTTCTCTTGTCGATGCGAGCTGAGGGGGCCGGTCTGAGTGCCCCTGTCAGGGCATGGGAAACCCCGCGGAGCCTTGGTGTTTATACCGAGTCATTGGCAACCAATCAGATTCCTGGATTCTATCTTGCCTTCATCTCTCATCCGGTGTGCCCTACTCTACCCCACTCTGCCCTGTTCTCTTCTGTTCTATCTCACCCTGCCTTGCTCTACCCTGCCCTATATAGCCTTCTCTAGCCTTCCCTAGCCTTCCCTAGCCTTCCCTAGCCTTCCCTACCCTTCCCTAATCATCCCTACCCTTTACCTACCCTGTCCTCCTCTCCTCTACCCCATCCTGCCCTACCATGATATCCTGATCCTCCTTGTCCTACCCTACCCTGCTCTGGCCTAACCTACCCTACCCTTTCTGTCTTTCCCTAACCTTCTCTTCCCTGCCCTACCCTTGCTAGACTCGGGCCCCGTCTGTTTCATTACAGATTGGGATCCAGCAGCAATGATGACTTACACTCTTCAGACATAAGAGGGACAAAGTATATGCTTGGCGAGTGTGTCTCCAGTCAGCGTGCATGCGCGTCACTCTCCAGCAGGTCTTTAGCAATGGTGGTGTCATACACCAATATCTGCTTGAAGAGGGTACTGCTTATTCAACGCCGTTCCCGGTCCTGATAAGGCACTGGGTCAGACTCTGGTCTGTGTACATGGCTACGCATGGTCTGAAGGTGTGAGACTATACCCTTGCATGCTCTTCACTGATCTACCTCTTTCCATTGACCCTCTCACATTTCATTCGTACCCTATGCCACCCATCTACACTACCCCATCCCCATGTCCACCCCTTCTCCGTTCACCTACACCACCCCCTATGCTTGATTCATTGTGATATATGTATAAATATGAATCCACGTCTGTATACATTGGTTCTATTTGAGAGATGTAACAAATGTTGCAGAACCTTTGTCAATAAAAATGCTTCCCAACTCAAACTCAAAACCATATCCACCCCTACCCCACCCATCTACACTATCTCCCACGTCTACTCCTGCAGGACTCCCTTCTGTGCCTCTCTCCTAGCCCCCCCCCCTCCAACATCCTCATCCCTGACCCGTAAATCCCCAATTATCGCTCGGTACTAGTGTAACCCCGGTCTGAGCCCTCCGCGGGCCCCTCATGTCCCGTAAAACATCCCCCAGACCCCCTACCCCCTGTAAAACAGCCCCTTATTAATGGCTGCCCTCTCTGTAACACATCTGTCTGCTGTCACAACTACACACACCCTCAACCACTTAACCCTTTAAGGACGGCATGGTGCCTTAATGCATAATGCCCTTGGTCGTTATGATGCATGAATGGTGAGTAACTCACCACGGCTACATTCAAGCATCGTGCTGACCCTCCGGAAGGGTCGGCATTATGCTTGAATGCAGCACTGGCGAGTTACTCACCAGGGCTGCATTCATGCATCAAGACGACCAAGGGCACGATGCATTAAGGCATGATGACATCCTTAAAGGGTTATTAAAGAGCTTGTCAAACTTCCTGACTCTGGCTCCATTTATCAGTGTATATAATATAGTTATAGCTTTGATCTATTACCCTTGTTCACTCATGCATCCCCCTCCTAAACGAGTTTGAGGACGTTTCTCTTGGGTCACAAAGTTTTATGAAATTTAACTGATTTTGACTTGTGCTTCCCTTTCTGAGGGGTTGAAGATATATCTTATGGGCCACACAGTTACTCGTATTTTGACTGATTTTGACTTGTGCTTTTGCCATATTTTAAGATTCTATTAGTAATGTCTAACTGTATTGTTGAGGGAAGAATAAAAAGTTGAGGGGGAAAAGGAAAGAGAAAGGTCAGCTGAATCTTCAATCTGGACAGAGTCAACAAGAGAAAACACAACTTTGTAAATATACTCTTATTCAAAATAGAATCAATGAGTTCAAACCAAACAGAGAGACAATTAAAACGTTTGTCTCATTCATCACGGCAATCATAAGCAGGCCTTTTTAATCAACATTATTTGTGAATAGAATAAACCCATCGGTCACTCAGCCATGCAATAAGAGTTTGTCATCAATATACATTGGGGTCTATTACACGTGGTTCCGGTCTATTCAGATGACCGCCGCACGACTCAGCTGCACCTGTCAGGTCCCACTAACATCACATCTATCAGACCAACACAACATACTGCTCCGTCTCACCAAATTGATACAGAGACAAAGGTTCACGAGTTGTAGACTGTTGACTGGTTTTTTTTTTTTTGTTTCAATGAGCTCTAAACGAACTTGTTTATTTAACATAATTCACGTTCGAAGCGCGGTATACATTATGTTAACTGATGAGACAAAAAATCAATGACATTATAAGAGTTGCATGTCAGGCCGAGTGAAATGCAGCAACAAGTGAAATAACCCAGTCAAGAAACTAAGATGAGTGCTCCTTTGTGTTTATTTCTTTATGTTTTTTTCGAGTCAAATCATATTATTATGGAGGGAAGACCCTAAATCAGCTGAAATAGCTTCTTCCTACATTGTTCAAATTTAAGCAAACTGCCATTTTGGGAGGTCTTCTCTGTCCTACAATAGTTCCTTATTTTGTCCTACCCTGTCTTGATGTATACTGCCCTGCCCTGCCCTGCCCTGAATCATCAGATACTACCCTGCTCTGCCCCTACTGAAAAATTGGAATTTTCTAGTATGCTCTCTTCATGTATGGATTATTTCTGCTCCATTTATGAGTAGATAAATCGATTCATGATATATTTCAAATCGATAATGTATGTATGAATTCCCAAGAAATGTTACCAATGGCAATTCCTTTACCTAACACATAAGAAGGAAAACAGGATCTTGTAGCTTAAGAATGTCCAGTTTGCTTAAAATCATTTGATTGGACATTGCTCAAATGCACTCATCTTGGAACTACACAGCCAAAAATAATTTTCTCATTTTCAGAAAATATTTCTTGTTTTAAGTAAAATAAACTTAAAACAAGTTTGTCCGTAGGATAACAAAATTTTACTTGACAGCATATTTGAGTTTAATATACTTAGACTAAGAAAAGCAAACAAGAAAAACAAACAAGAAAGAAATTCTTAAATCAAGTATTTTATACTGGAATCAAGATGATATTTCCTGACATATTTCTCAAAATAAGAAAATCTTTCTTACGGAATGGACCTTTTTTCTAGAAAACCTTTTTCTTAAGTAAGTTTTAATTTCTTATTTCGAGTAAATAAACAAGATTTATGTTCTTGCCTGGGAAATAGGTATGATTATATTTAATTTTAGTCTTAGAGAGAAAGGATTGATGCCAGAGCATCGGAAAGAGGTTCATCAGCTTAGATGCAGCTTTTTGTACCTACAATAGAAGAATAAGCAAACAGACCTTTATTCAAAGTCATTTCACTTCATGTAATGGTACAGGTTATCCTTCCCTTTATTCAAATGATATTATCAAGCAAATGGTGTCTCTTATCATTTCTCCCTATAGTTATTATAGTTTATTCACTGGAACAAGAGTTCTTACATCAAATTAATCCCTAACAATTCTCCCCTTTTCCCACATATTTTTACCCTCTTCTCTTTCTTTGGGACTTAACTGGAGGTAGAAATGTATACCCTGTTTGATAAGAAAGTTGTTGTATTGCATAGTGGTGGCCTCTTGTGGAACAACATGTAACTAATGTTCTTAATTTAAGAAAGTAATTCTTATTTAGTAGTCTGTATACTTGATCCCTATGGACCCTAACTGAACTCACATTCCACACCTATAAAATTCCCAAATAATAGAAGGAATTTGGTGAAGGCAATAAGCATGGTCATAACCATCACATAATAGAGTATACTTGCATATTTTTTCGCCCTGTTTGACACCTTGGACACATGGTTTCAGGTTAATTCTTAACTCAGCAGATTTTCAAGACATAGCAATCTTAAATCTAGAAATAGAACTTTCTTATTTCAGGAATATAAGATATAATCTTGTTGGGTGCACAAATGACCAGTTTTAAGAAAATTCCTAAAGAAAAATAAACTTGAATACTTGTTTCTAGAAGAATACTAGAAAAATATAAGATATTTTTGTTAGCTTCCCCTTTCTGAAAACAAGATAAACGTAAAAACTCAGAATGAGTTTATTCCTTGAATCGAGAAAATTTAATCTTGATTCTAGTATTTTCTTAGGGTAAGAAAATTATTTTTGGCTGTGTACTATTCTATTATTCTCATTATCAGTTCATTGCTACTCCATTAAGCCATTTCATTACACCATGACATGACCTGAATATTACATGACCTCATTCTCACATGACCTTATCCATACGCGACCTTGACCCCATCTCCATACATAACGGGACTGGCGCCAGTCCATCTCCTCTCAAATCCCACAAGCTGCGCTCGGGGCGGTCCAGTCGCACGGCCGCATCGTTTAGCACCGCAACCCATACATATGTGGCACAGGGTTTCATCAACTGTAAATCCGGCAGTGGGACCGGAGACTGAGCGTGTATATAGACAGCTTTAGAGGGGAGGGCAATCCCAGCGCGAGCTGCTCCCCCCTTCTACTCACCGCCGGCCGCCATGCCGGGCAGACCCACAGCAGATTGTATCATCAAGTGAAAATCCCACTTGAAACAACACTCCATCCCCACCACCGGCGCCCCCAGGCGGGCCGCCCCGGAACTAATCAGAGGTCTGACACCCTACTGCTCAGAGTCACTCATGGTGAGGGGGGGAGGTGGGGGGGGGTATTGCACATCATCAATGAGGAAGAAGCAGGAGCTGTATGTGACTAGACTGGATCCATCAGCTGTTGGCAACACTGCATTTAAGCAATTATTGAGCTTCTTTAAGTAACACTTAAAGCATCTATGAGTATAGTAAATGCCACTTCAAGCCGCTTAGATATCATTATGACCTTTCCGTGATATTTACATAACATTTACTGGACTTTAAGCAGTTGTAGGTTTGCGTAAATGCCAACATTCATGCAGTGCAAGAGCACTGCATGAATGATGTGTATTCTGAGGCACTACTTCATAACAGACATTAAACAGCATGTGTCAGCCTCACCAACAGCTCAGTGGTCTACTATAGATCTTATTTTTCAGACTCACCAAAAGCTCATAGATCTACCATGTAGGCAGTGCCAATTTATGCAACAGCTCAGGGATAAAATGTATTAGATGTTTTAAATTTCAGCATCTGCTTGGTTATGCCCCACTAGCAGTTTAGAGAGACGGAATAGGCCAACAGCTCGGAGAGCCGGTATAGCCGGGGAATGGTTAGTATGTTTGAGTACTCTTTATCCCTTTAAAGGCTGCATAGTGCTTCAATGAACCATGACCCTTTGTCGGCATGATGTTGGAAACCAGCACAGTAGAGTAACTGCCTAGTGATGCATGCATGTATCCTGCCTGCATTTACTGGCTCGATACAATGTCGAAAGGTTGGCATGATGCACCGATGCAGTGCTCGCAAGTTAAACACCTGAACTGCATTGGTGCATCATGAAGCTGAAGGAACCTTGATGCATGGTGTCATTCTTAAAGGCCTAATACTACCACCCACACTGAGCTGCTCTCGCAATCGGTCCAAGCGCCCGCTGAATGCTTGCCGAGCTACTCGCCCCAATACCGCCTGACACTGAGTGAGTGAGTGACAATCAATAGCTAATACCCACCACTGAACTGTGACTCCTATTGACACTAATGGTACTGGTGCTGTCACACTGCTGTCACACTGCTGTCACACTTAGGTCTATAGACACTGACAGCTATAGAGTCAATACTAAAGACTTGTGACAGAGGAGGTGACAGCGATTTTATTTGACTGGCAGGTGTCTTAGCCCATATGGTTGTATTTTAATGTTATTTTAATACCTGTATATACAAATTAATGTATTTTAGTGGTTAAATCATATATAACAATATTAGCAAGAATAACTAATATTAAACAATTTTTGTTGCTTCAGTAGAGCAATAATTGTCTGTAGAAATCATTCCCAACCTTCTTCAATTAGAAAAGAAGTGTGTCTACGTTATTATGCTATATCTTTAGATTATCAAACCTGTTAACATCTATAAACAATGAAATAAATCGTTAGTGGAATTAATTTCAAATCGTCATTGACATTAAGAAACTAGTTGACCCCTAGGTTTGTCACTTTAATGTCGTGTTGACACCCACTTAAATAGCCGCCAATCGTATCCGTCAATGCTAATTGACTGCCGGACATCCAATTTCAAAGTCAATCAAGGTCAACTAGAGTCGGTCGAGGTCAATTGAGGTCAGTGAGAGGTCAGGACCTGGTGACAGGCCGTCAGTGCGTAGAGGGTCGGGGAGATTGGTGCTTGACAGCGGTGTTGACAGCTAGCGTTGACACTTCCATTTCCTCGCCCTTAGACAATGGTCGCTACTGGAGTTGACAGCTATTGACTGACGGTCAAGGTCTCCGCTGTCAGTAAATGTTCTCCATACAGTTCTTTGCTCCCATTGCTCTCTGCCCCACACTTAGATGTGGCTATACATGTGTACGATCTGATGTGGCCAGTGCTGCATTCGGGCATCATGCCGACGCTATAGGGTTGAGACACTCCCAGTCCCAAAGGGTTGGCACGATGCACCAATGCAGCCTGGCGAGGTCCTCACCGGGGCTACATTGGTGCATCATTACAAATATCATCTTTTAGCGACTTGCCATCATTAGGTTCAGTCCCAGAGTTAACTGTACATCCGCAGGCTGTCAGCAGGCGCACAGGAAACCAGTGTAGAGGACACTATGACACTCACAGTGATGGGCTCAGGGACAACTCTCATGGAGACAATTCAGGGATAGACACTAACTTTCTAAGGTCTAAACCACCCGGGCCTGTAGCTCCAGAAATCTATAGGCCCGGACTTTGAGCTGTGGGCCAGGGAATAAAGTTTACTTTTTTTGTGTACAAAATAGGTTCTGATCATTATTTGACTGGCTTCAATTTGTCCGAGTAGTGGTCCCTATATTCATTTACAGACAAACATCTGAATGCATTTAACTACTTGATTTCTACCTGTTATGTCTTTGTCCAGTGCAATCGTCAGTTTATTACTTTGTAGTACAGGAGTACAGAAAATGATGCTCATATTCATTGAAAACCATTGCAAAACAATCATATTTATATCAATATCTGATATTTATCTGGCAATAACCTTATATTGGATAGAAATGGCATACTTGCCGTATCTGACCATCTCTACCATTATTGCCATATTTATTTGATGACCAGTACGTCTATATTGGACTTCATAATCTGTGTCCGGGCCTATTACACGAGAACACAAGATCAGTTGAACTTTACACATTTCAACTGTAAGTTAAGTTGTCCAATATCCTTACCAATTCATCTTATTTATGCCTTTAATGACATTTGTGATAAGCATATAATAGACCAGTATATGATTGTATTGTAATTATTGAACGCTTTATGAGGATTGATATATAAAAAAATAAATATTTAACAGCGTATCTTTTAACAGACATATTGGTTGGAAGGGAGATTCTTCTATCACAACGGCATGGGTAGTTTAGTGATATCGATATCTTGAAGAATAGTTTTAAAAGTATGTGGGTTGATTGATTATGTTTTATGAAAGCTCTCCTTGGATTCCAGTACACTACTTATCATTGATAGTTCTCCCGACCTGCGTTATATAAACTACAGGGCAATTTGGGAATATTACTAAATTAGAAAATATAATTTCATTATTCCGCCTGGACCCATGAATGGAGAGTTCAGCGTTGGACAAAACTGTGTTAACCTATCCTCGTCCATTTCCTTGTTACTTTACACTATTTACAAAACAGATTCATGGAGATTCGTAACATGACTGTTGGCCTGGCCTAGAATACTTGGCCCCGAACAAAAATGCTATTGACAGTTCGAACTGTCAATAGTGGAAAATATTTCTGTTATTGACAGTTCACACTGTCAACAGTGGAAATTATTCCTGTTGTTGACAGTTCCTCATGTGAACTGTCAATAGTGGAATATTTCTGTCTTATTGACAGTTCCCACTGACATTGGAGTGAAAAGGTGAAAGAATGTGGTTTTTTTTGGGCAAAAGTGTGCTATTTTTGGGCAAAAGCGTTTTTTTTAGGGCAAAAGTGTTTTTTCCACCACAATCAGTTTTTGAACCAAAATCAATTTTGCCCTCAAAATCTGTTTTGCCCCCAAAATCGGTTTTGCCTACTAAATCGGTTTGCCCCCCAAAATCTGGTTTGGACCCAAAATCGGTTTGCCCCCAAAATCGGTTTTCCCCCAAAAATCAGTTTTGCCCCAAAAATCGGGTTTGGCACTAAAAATCGGTTTTGCACTCCTAGAAATCGGTTTTGCACTAAAAATCGACTTTTCCATCAAAATCGACTTTTCCGCCAAAATCGACTTTTCCATCAAAATCGACTTTTCCACCGACTTTTCCACCAAAATCGACTTTTTCACCAAAATCGACTTTTCCACCAAAATCGACTTTTCCACCAAAATCGACTTTTCCACCAAAATCGACTTTTCCACCAAAATCACTCTCAGTAATGATAAGGAACTGTCAATAAGAGAGGAAATTCCCACTATTGACAGTTCGGTGAAGAACTGTCAATAATATTGTATAATTTACCACTATTGACAGTTTGAACTGTCAATAAGAGAAAAATATCGTACTGTTGCCAGTCTGAACTGTCAATAAGAGAAAAGCTTTCCACTATTGACAGTTTGAACTGTCAATAGCCAAATCAAGGTGGGCCAGCTATTGACAGTGCAAACTGTCAATAGTTGAACAATTTCCTCTTGTTGACAGTTCAGACTGTCAATAGTGGGATATTTTTCTCTTATTGACAGTTTGAACTGTCAATACCAGGATATAATTCCCTTATTGACAGTTCACACTGGCAATAAGAGATTCATTTTCTCTTATTGACAGTTCCTTTTTGGAAGTGTCAATAAGAGAATCTTTTTTTTCCTTATTGACAGTTTGAACTGTCAATAAGGGAATTATATCCTGGTATTGACAGTTCAAACTGTCAATAAGGGAACTATATTCTGTTATTGACAGTTTGAACTGTCAATAGTCACGGCCCACACCGAAAGCACAATGATGAATCAATATTTATTCATAAAGTCCACTAGTTTCAACGTAATAGCGGCATGAGTCCATAGTCTGTAAAATCATGACGCAATATGACGCAAAATAGAACATGATGCAATCTAAAAATGAATTAATCTCAAGACCCATACATGAGCAAACAACACAATTAGTGGTGTTAGACGTTGTAAATTGATTTACGCTGCGGTCCGAGTGCGTCAGTACAGTCGTATTAGGTGGTCGGACACTATTATTATTGTAACCACACGTGGGTTCTTTAGACACTAATAGTCAACGCCAAACCAAGACACATCACACTTTACCTACTCTTTAAAGACACCATGTTGCCTTAAATCAATATGTGTCTCATGATGCACCGATGCAGTGCTGGCAAGCCACCATAAATCACTGGCGCTGTGTTGGTCCATCAGGACGACCTTTGAGGACCGTACCGACCCTGTAGGGTCATCACGATGCATGAATGCAGCCCTGGCAAGTTACCCGCCAGTGCTGCATTCATGCATCATGACCACTAAGGGCATACTTCATTAAAGCGCTGTGCCGCCATTAAGGCGTTAATAATCTGATTAATGCCTGCACCAAACAACAACACGTTCTTCCTCGTCTAATTGGGCAAATATTGGGCAGCGATCTTTGCAGCGACATTGCCTCCCATGTCCCTGAGTCCCCGATTGGCATGATTGTAGCGCCACCGCCGGGAAAATGCACGCGCAAAAAAACTCAAATTGAGTTAATACGACGGGAGGCCCTAACATGATAAGTAGCACAACTAACGCCCACTGGTCATTATGGAGGCACGCGGGAAAAAGAGCCGCGACACTGCCGCTCTCCGGGTACATGTTAGTATCTCTGTTACTCAAGTCTCATTGCATCTCTGCCCCAAAAGTGAAATATTCAGTGAATACCAACCAGATTAAACGATAGTGTCTCGGTGCTTTGCTGTCATGATGCGTGAATGGCAAACTGAGAGCTAAGATCCATGGGTTATAGGCAAACCAACAGGTGGAATTTACTGACTGATAAGCAGAGAAGCTTTTTGAGATGGGAATTTATCTCCGGCAAATGGTGGGTACTCATACAAGGTACCAGCACCTGTAATAATTTGGCCATTCTTAATCGATTTTCAAGTGATAACATCTGCATTGATACCAGACTTTCATAGGGTCGGTGAGTCATTGAAATGTATAAATGCCATTTGCCTGAATATCTGCGGTCGAGAAATGCTCATGGTAAAAATGTAATATTCCAGACATTTGCAATAGCAGTGTAGAGGTCGCGGAAAACTTATTCATTAAATCGGCCGGGAATCGAAATGCAGAGCTCTCGCACCGGTGACAAGCGTGCTAACCATTACACTACGTCCCCGTGTCTGACTGTTCTCCACTCCCTACGTTACTGGATCGGTATGGTACAGAGGGGGAGGATTACCCAGGTGTTTTACCCCTTTGGGCTCTCCACCGGGGTATGGGGAATCTGACCCCTACAGCAGCAATGAATTGTTTGGTCAGTTCAGCCCAGTTCACCGCTGCATTCATGCATCATGACAACCCTCGGCGGTTGATGCATTTCATTAGTTTGCACTAAGATACTGCTGGCGAGTTACTCACCACGGCTGCATGTATGTATCATGATTATAAAGGACATAATGCATCAAATCATTATGTTTATGTCCAATGATGCAGACACTATTTTCTAGTTTTCCTAAGGAAGGGAACTGTATAAATCCCTGGACATACTGAAATACATTCAAGATATTAATAATTATTTTTGTTCAAAAGCAGCCAGAATTCTTTTTGGATAGTTCCTATCCCACAAAAAGTAGTCAGGTGTTACAGACTGCCTATAGAGGGGGACTGTGTGCTTCATTCCAAGCAGTTAGTGATGAGTGTAACAAGATCAGATGAGAAACAGGCACAAATTCATTTTACCCAAGTTTTCACAAAGTTCCAGATTTGTCTACCAAGTGGACATACCCTCATAAACTCTTAAGATGACATTTGTCCTAATGATGCACCAATGTAGCACTGGCGAGTAACACACTGGTGCTGCATTGGTACATTATGACGACCCTTCTGGAGTATCTCAACCCCCTAGGGTTGACATGATGCTTGAATGCAGCCCTGACAAGTTACTCGCCAGGGCTGCATTTATCCATCATTACGACCAAGGGCATGATGCATTAATACATTACGTCGTCCTTAGAGGGTTAATTTGGTTAACTTTGAGAAATGCCAGGTTGGGGCAAAGGCAACAACAACCACACACAGTGTTTCTCGGAGAAGAGTGGGACTCCATGATTAGCATGATTGCCGCTACAATCGTCCGGCAAAAAAATGGCAAAAAGAATCCGGTGGTCTAACAATGCACACCGCACACCGCTCAGAGCGGGCCTAGCAGATGGTGCCGGAGAGCGCAGTCCACAAATCAACCCTTTAAGGTTGGATAGAGCTTTAATGCATTATGCTCTTTGTCATCATGATGCATGAATGCAGCCCTGGTGAGTATCCCACCAGGGCTGCATTCATGCATCATGACCGCCTTATGAGATTGATACACTCCAAGTAGACTCTCCATTCAGGATCCATGAACCTCATGATGCAAAGTACATCATGCATTTTAATTAAAGTACTATGCGGCCCTTAACGTGTTAATACACCATTCTGGTATGATAATGGGAGGTTTGTGGTGGTTTGCCACATTGGGTTTGTTTGCCTTCCTGAGGATATCAGTAGATTAATTTGTGTATGTATGCTGATGGGTTTTATAAAGGTGCCATGAGGTCAGTGTCATAATCAATGGGTGATAGAATAACACCTTTATTTCATAAAAAGACACTACATTGTAAATAGTGAAACTAGAAAAAAGCCTTTTTATACGTTGTACTGTAGGTTAATAGTATATTATACTGTCCATGAACACCTATATCGTAGTTTTTTAACTACAGTAGATTCTGCTGCCGAGCTTCACTAGTTTCTAACAGTATACAATAATTGGTCATACTATTTTCATATTCGTTATATTTGATCATTTATGTCATGTGATATAATTTATAAATGCAATACGAGTGTTGAAACCAAAAGGATACGTCAACCTATCAATCATAATCTGATTCTTTAAATCCAGTTATAAAAGTTAAACGACCAATTTATTTAATGAACTTTTGAATGGTAGAGGCAGACAAGGGGCAGAGACAGTGGAAATCTGAGAAGGACAGCAAGTGCGGGGGGCAAGTCTTGGCCCATGGGGAAAGGAAAATGGGCATAAATATTGACTCCTGCCGAATACTACTATGTATCATTCCTAGTAGTGCCTGTAAGTGTAAGGGTCGGCGGGGGGGGGGGGGGTGTATATGAATGGTACCCTCACTTGGCCCAGATAAGCCTGACAGCTAGCGACAAGAGGCGGCGATACACGGGCAGGACATGGGCAGTCACAGACACACCACAGACTGCACCCATACACCACCCAGCCAGTCAGTCAGTCAGTCAGTCAGTCAGTCAGTCACTTACTCACTCACTCACTCACTCACTCACTCACTCACTCACTCACTCACTCACTCACTCACTCACTCACTCACTCACTCACTCACTCACTCACTCACCCACTCACCCACTCACTCACTCACCCAGCCAGTCACTCACTCACTCACTCACTCACTCGCCCACTCACCCAGCCACTCACCCACTCACTCACTCACTCACTCACTCACCCACTCACCCACTCGCTCACTCACCCAGCCAGTCACTCACTCACTCACTCATCCAGCCAGTCACTCACTCACTCAACCACTCACTCACCGAGTCAGTCAGCTAGTCAGCCAGCCACTCACTCACTCACTCACTCACTCACCCACTCACCCACTCACTCACTCACCCAGCCAGTCACTCACTCACTCACTCGCCCACTCACCCAGCCAGTCACTCATTCACTCACTCACCCACTCACCCAGACAGTCACTCACTCACTCAACCACTCACTCACCGAGTCAGTCAGCTAGCCAGTCAGCCACTCACTCACTCATCCACACACTCACTCACTCATCCACTCACCCACACACTCACTCACTCACTCACTCACTCACTCACTCGCCCACTCGTCCAGCCACCCACTCACTCACCCAGCCAGTCACTCACTCACTCACTCACTCGCCCACTCACCCAGCCAGTCACTGACTCACTCACTCGCTCACTCGCCCACTCACCCAGCCAGTCACTGACTCACTCACTCGCTCACTCGCCCACTCACCCAGCCAGTCACTCATTCACTCACTCACCCACTCACCCAGCCAGTCACTCACTCACTCAACCATTCACTCACCGAGTCAGTCAGCTAGCCAGTCAGCCACTCACTCACTCACCCACACTCTCACTCACTCATCCACTCACCCACCCACTCACCCACTCACTCACTCACTCACTCACCCACCCACATACCTAATCCACCCCGCATACTACATACACGTCGCTCCACTATACTACATACAAGTCCCCCTCCCTCATACTACTCACACCTCACCCATACTACAAGTCGCCCTACTCAGAGTCCCACCCCCTATACCACAGACAAGTCGCCCTGCCCAGAGTCCAACTTGCTCTACTAATATCAAGTCGCCCTACTCAGATCCCCATCCTCTTATACTACTCACGGGCCGCCCTGTACTCATGCCCATTCGCGTGTACTACTCACATTGGGGAAAATAATCATCCTTTAAGTTATGGTTGTGAGTGGATAAGTTAGGTGCCCCCTAAACGTTAATTCACGTCACATCACTTAAGAAATGTTATTGAACAGCCCCTGAATACTCAGGCCGTCTGGTGGGCATGATACCATTAAAATATTTATGTCTTCACTCGGCGGGTCACTCGGTGCCTTTTAGGTGGAAAATATACCTCCCTTTACCATAAAATATATCGACAGGGGTTTGGTAGGAAATCATCTTACACATAAATTATCTACCTTTGAATATTTGTAAATCCTTGCGTATCAACCTAACGTGCGTATTAGCCACACCCCTAACTTTGAGACATTCTTACCTTTGAGAAAGGCTCAGAGAGGGTCTGAAAATCGCTAATTTGATAAAATATATTCTTTTTAATCTTGCATCTTTAAACTGCACCCCGACTATGGGCTAATCCTACAAGCCGCACTAGCGATCTGACTCACGCACTAGCCGCGGCTTCTATGTGGAACGTTTGAAATAAGTACTCTGTTTACTGGACTACTACTCCCCCTCCCCCTTCCCTTCCTTCTCATCCCCACCCCCCTCCCCCCCCTCTTACCCAGCGGCCTTTGAGTGCTGATTCCCGGGGTGGGTTTTTTAATTAGGAGGGGGTGGAGAGGGAGCGTGGATTGGTTTCGGTGGCGGACTCCATTACCGGACCACTCAGAGGTAAAGCGGGGGCTGATGAGGATGGGACCAATCGGGGACAGTCAAAGGCACCCGATGGCCACCGCCCGCACGCCCTGCGGCCCATCCACACTGACAATCTATGGGTTTAAGAGGGTAGTCAGTAGTGGCTACCCCAGGTTCGCCATAGGCACATTGGTCAAACTAAGAAACTTATGGTCAGAAATGACTATGGTAAAAATGATCCCTTAGTCAAAATGACTAACCCTAATATGGCTTGAAATGAAAAGACTAACATGGATTAGTCAGTTTGACTAACCTTATAGCATTGACTAACATAGGTTGGGCATATAGTGACCAAAATATGACCAAGGATCTCTGTCAATTTCTGGCTCCCTATATGACTAATCTATGTTAGTCAATGCTGTAAGGTTAGTCACACTGACTAACCCGTCAAGGTGTATTGGGTTATTCATTTTGACTAAGGCATTTGTTTTGCCTTAGTCATTTTTGAATAACAGTTTTGGCTACTGCAGGATGGATACCCCTATGATGAACCTGGGATAGCCAGTACTGCACCCTCAGAAAAGTGAGAGTCATTGTCGCTAAAAGTACCATCACCTGAGGGTCAGGCACTGTCTGACCCTCAGATGAGGGTAGTTTTAGCGACAATGACTCTCACTTTTTTGTGTGTGTGTCTAGCCTGTTAAGCTTATGGATTTTCAGTGCACCCCATCCCTGGTCCCAGCCTCATTGGACAGTCCAATACTACTGAGGTCGTCTCCAGACTTCATCTTAGCTCCAGAGTAGGGACTTCTAAATGGTTGGATGGAGCTTTGAAATTTGAGGCAAAAAAGTGAAATTGCCCAGCCTTTCATTTTCCTTCAGGTTACGCCCCTGCCGACCATCCTCATCTGAGGGTCTGTGATATGGACTACTGGTTCTCTACTGTATTGGGCATCATAAGGGCCCTGCTTCTCTTATGTATTTAAGTAGCCCCATAATTTAAAGGGAATTTCCTAAACTAGAAAGTGCGCAAATCCTTCTTAGGATTTATGAGTCAAGTAAGCTCTTGGACTTTTAAATGCCATTGAAATAGTGGTATAAGCGCCGAGGGAGCTAGTCACATTGAATTAGGGTATAAACGATACTGGCTATTCAGGATAGCAAAAGGTATAGGTGACGATTCGAAAAAAGTCTAATTCTTCAACAGCCCAATAGCTATAACTGCCTGACCAAGTTTGGATGTGTAGCCTGTATACTCAATTCAAAACTATATATTAAAAAAACAGACAGAAGGAATATAGTATACCTGATTGTGTGTTAACATGGCCCATTCTCAACGACCTTGTGCATTAATTTAAAAAAAACGACATTTCCTTGGTTAGATCTGTCTTTCACCGTTTAAGGATGGCATGTCGTTAAAATATAACTCAAAATTCCTCTCCTTTGTTTAAAATTTGCACTTTTAGATTTTGAGTTAGCCGTTTTAGATTTTCTTTTGCTTGTGGGTCTTGTGTGTGTACTTATGGGGTAAGATATAGAGGTGATCAGAGCCCAGCCGCTGACCAACTCAATGTATCATGCATTGCTTCCCTTACAGGCTTAGATATAGAGGTGATCAGAACCCGCATACTGCACCCCCTGACCAACTGAGACATCATGCTGCCCTTACAGGCTTAATGACATGACCAGAGCCCTCCTGCTCTGCACCCACTGACCAGCGTAAGGCAATATGCTGGCCTTAGATACTGTTTAAAAGTGCAAACTGAAATCGAAAAGTGAAGATAACTTCACTTTTTGGTTTTCATTTCTTGGTTTTCACTTTTCACCATGAATTTCACTTTTCACCTTTTTATTTAAACTTTTTATTTTTTGAATTTGTGCTTTTCCCTTTTTTTCTTTAGTTTTTGGGTCTTACTAAGGATATACTAAGAGGGTAAGACCTGTATAGAGATGATCAGAACCCTTCTACTGCACCCACTGACCAACTTAACATCAAAGTCTGTGAGAGTTGATTACCCACCGTGTACTCATCAGCCTACGGGGAACGCTGCATTACTCGTGCGGCCAGAATAAGCAAATTAAGGCCGCTCATCCTCAACGGTACCAGGACAATCAAGTCTGCTGCTGCTGAGGAAGAGGAGGGGCAGGGGGAGTGAGAAGGGGTAGAGAGAGTGGAAAGAGTAGGAAAAGTGAGGGTAGTGAAAGTGGCAGGGGTAGAGAAAGTGGGGAGGGTAGAGAAAGTGGGAGAAGATATTTAGGGGGGAAGGGATATTGAGGGTAGCTGTAGTAAAGGAGGGAGGGAAGGAAGGGAGAAAATGAGGGAAGAGGTATAAGGATGGGTAGGAAGGAGGGAGAGACAAAGGGAGACAGAGACAGCCAGAGAGACAGAGAGAGAGAGAGAAAAGGGGAGATACAGAGAGACAGAGAGAGAAGGATGGAGACAGACAGAGACAGTAGGAAGGCGGGATAAAGGAAAGAGGGGAATATGGGTCCTCATCGCATACTATTCACTCTGTGACATTTTCATCTCAGGTTTTGTATGCAATAAGTATAATACAGTATAGTACATATGTCTACCCTTTTCTCTCTTGGTTCCCCCTCATATGGACTAAGTCTGATGATTATCCACTGAAGAGGTTGTGTTTAGTTTAGATTTTGATGTTTGATGTTCCTAGTGCGGCGAACCAAAAAAACAACTTTAAAAGAGAAGAAAGTGTGTACTAGCCACCAATCCCCAAACCTCAACCCCAACACTTAACCACTCTATGGCAAGAGAGGGCGCCACTTGAGTTGGTCAATTATTGGCTCTGTACTGGTACTGCCACCTTGAGCACCTCATACAAGTAGAGTCATCCTAATCTAAGGGTATTGAGTCATCTAATCTCCTAGCTGACCTTGTGTCACCAGGTTACCAGGTGTGTAAAAGTCATCTCACCCTATCAGATGTCAGACCGAGAGTCCTCCATCATCTAATAGATTAGGATGACTCTACTTGTATGGGGTGCCTTGAGCCCCACTCAGTGAATGCGAGGGTGACACCTCTGGTGAGACTCTGGTGAGAGAACATCCCTCTCTCGATCACTACTTAGAATGCCTCTAACCTCCCAACCCCAGCTCCAACCCCAACCCCAACCCCAACCCCAACCCCAACCCCAACCCCAACCCCAACCCCAACCCCAACCCCAACCCCAACCCCAACCCCAACCCCAACCCCAACCCCAACCCCAACCCCAACCCCAACCCCAACCCCAACCCCAACCCCAACCCCAACCCCAACCCCAATCCCTTAGGAAATTTGTGAAGTCTACTTATTGTGGGTCTCCTCATTACCTCAGAAAGCCAAGGGCTGCATCGGCCTTTTGGGAGCTGGTCCACTTTTAGCCCTCCAATGGGAGAATTGTGCTTTAATGTGCTATGTCCCTGGTTGGCTTGATACATGAATACGGCGCTGAAGATACTGCTTGCCAGGGCTGCATTCATGCATCATGCTGACCCTTTGGAGATGTATCATCCAGATTATGCATGAGTTCAGCCCTGAAGATTTATCATAATGTTAAAGGACATAATGCACTGAAGCACTATGAGGTCCTGAATCGGGTCGTCGACCATGCTGAACTGACCTTCACATGCAGGTAAGGGTCCTTTTTGGTTCCTATGCCACATTTTGTGGTGATTTAGACAAGAACAGGAATGAGAGTGCGGGGTCAACCGGCCTAGGAATTCCAGTGAATCGATTTGCCAAATTGCTGGGTTTACAAAGATATATGATTCAATAAATATATCCGTATTACATTAAACCTGGCTGTTTTGCATGTGATAGTTAGTTTCTATTAATAAGAACATCGATTCTCCCCTCACAGTTCCTGTAAGGAAGATCATATGATGATCATTTGATGAGCAAGCAAATATTTGCACTATTCTTTGTTTGGGGCTCAATTTGCTATTAGCGTCTTATTACATCATTTATTTAATGACTTTTTAGGCCACATGCTTGAACATGACAGCATGCTGGACTGGTGTGTGTTTTAAGTAGGAACTGGGAACTTGCAATATGAACATAAACCTTAAACCTGGGGCTTTTAACTTTAAACTGGTGACTTGATCAGGTAATTCAAAGCTGGTTTGGCGGGAAATATAATATATAACACCTAAAAATCGATTTCTACAAAAATCCCCAAATCTAAACAAATATCCCCAAATCTAAACAAATATCTCATACTCACACACTCTGAACAGTCCACACACAGAGTTCCCAGTTTCAGATGGAAATTATTCCAGACTTACAAATAATAAATTTGGCCACTCATGTTAGTGATATTACAGAGATACTGATTTCTGAATGTTTATATTCTCGGCCTAGAGTCGAGGTGTGGTTTATACGCAAGTTTTTGTCACTATAGTAGAACAATAAAGTCACCATAATCAGATCACCAGTGCGGCTTATAATTATGATCTGCCCAAAGTAAGGGTGCGGCTTATATGCAAGTTAGGCCTCTTTGCGAGGTTTACGGTATCTAAGGTTCTCTCATGGTCCACAACTTATTGTATCATCACTTGTTACACATGCTTCGGCAAGCTCTTGTTTCAAAGATGATGTAGAGTTGTCAGCATTCTTCACTGGTAGAGGAATCAATGCATCTGTCATGTGCTTTGATACAACTGGTATTCAATTTAGAAAGATGCTTTTAAAAGTCAAAGAGGAATAACTGAAAGCCAATTAACATTTAGTTACACTGGTTTCCAAGGTAAAGCAATTCCTTTTGTTCAGATGATATACAGTGCCACATGTGACTTATTAATGTCACTAATAACCAAGAAACCAGAAATAGAGCCTCATAGAGCACCCAATTGGCTAAATCTCAAAGACCCTAAAAAGGCAAGAAACCCCTGAGCTAATATGTAAGAATATAAGGAGATATATGTGTATGTCTTCGTGTATTGCAGACCGCCATTGACTTATTAATTTCACTCATAACCAGGAAAACGGAAATGAATCAGCATAGACCATCCATTTGGCCAACTATTATAGACCATAAAAGCAGGATGAACCAGAGTTAATATGTAAAAATAAGGAGATATATATGTATGGCTTCGTGTAATGCAGAAAGCAATTGACTTTTATCATTTCACTCATAACCAAGAAACCAAAAATGGAGCACCACAGACCATCCAATTGGCCAATTCTAAGAAGGCAGGAAGGACCAGAGCTAATATGTAAGAAAATAAGGAGATATATATGTATGTCTTGGTGTAATGCAGACCGCCATTTCCAATCACCTTCATCTCGCTCGAGTAACTCGTCCCTCTCCGAGGGAGGCATTTCCCATCATAAGGAGCCGATATGAAGACGAGGCTCGGGTAACCTTGGGATGACCTTGGGGATTGAATGTCACTCAGGGGTCAAGTCTTCATAATGTGCGCATCACGACGGAGCGACCCCGCGATGCAACCACGACTCAACTAAGTAGGATAGCCACTCTGATAGACAGCTTAGTGCTTCAGCAGTCACTCACCAGGGGGCTCTGCTGCTTGTGTGTAAGATCTAAACTGTATGGTGGCCATCTTGTTGGGGATTTCCTCTGGAAATGACATTGGACCACTTTGTTAGATTTGAGGGAAGCAGGGTTGGGTAATACTTGATAAGGGAGGGGGAGGCAGCTATCCTGTAAGACAGTGTCAGAGACTCCCTTTGGAAATGACACTAGATTTTTTTTAACCCGTAATGCAATGTGGATTTGGCCAACTTTCTGCAATGCGGGTTTACTACCACATACAAAATGGCTACTGTTCTAAGCTCTGGTCTGAAATGAAATATTGTAACAATTCATGTTGAGTTATTTAACTAGTCTCGCAATTATTTACTGTAATATACCCATAACCAATATTTTGAGATTAAGACATCAGAACAGTGATTTCATGTGGTGGCCATAGCGGAGCAAAAAATATGTTGAAATGGCATGGACTAAAGATAGGACACATGCATGGTGGACCACAACTTTGGTATTGCAGTGAAGATATTGTTTTAGAAGAAGACTAATAAATTTAGTCGAAACGTTGATATTAACCCAACCACCTGCTGACATGTAACCACCACTGCCCTGTACATTATTTTCGGCAATAAAATCCACATAATTGTATTATTATTATTGTTATTATTATTATTATTGTGACTGTCTGGTGTGTTTTTTTGCATTCTACAACTTCAAATATTCTTTAGTAATAAATAATACTAGGACCCTTACCTCCTCAGAGAAGCAGCCCACCCAGGCCTGGAGCTCACCCAGATAGCTAACCAGCACCTCGCCTTGAGAGCCGCACCGCCCATCCCACCATATACACAATCTGAAAAATGTCATTAAATGCGCTCTCAGATCAAACAACATTGGCCGGGCGGGTAATGGAAGGGGCCTCTATAATTGGCTCGGGGTCGTATAGGGTGGGGTGCGGCCCTACCAGCCTCGTCTTGGTAAATGACTGGTCAGCTTATCCGCAATCAGAAGCCACCACTGGGGGCGCCACGGGTCGCACGCCTCGCCCAGATAGCAGGACCCACGCGAAGACAAATCATATTAGTTCATATTGTACCCAGACCGATTGCTGCTTGCTGCTTGCTGCTTGCTGCTGGAGTGGGTGCTGGAAGTGATGGAGGGGTGGGGGAGGGGGGGGAGGTTGGAGGAGAAAAGTGTAGTCTTAAGTATGGTATACACACAAATGTATACATATTTTAATATCATATAAACCAGTCATATTACTTCATACTGTACCCAGACATATTGCTGCTGACTGCTGGGGTGGGTGCTGGAGACGGTTGAAGGCGGTTGGAGGAGAGGAGTACTGGTCTTAAATATAGTGTACACACAAATATATATATATATATATATATATATATATATATATATATATATATATTTATTTATATACATACATATATATATAATATATATATATATATATATATATATATATATATATATATATATATATATACACATATATATATTTACATATATATATATATAATATATATATATATATATATATATATATTATATATTTATTTATTTATATACATGCATACATACATAATTATAATATACACACATAATTATAATAGATAAAAGGAAATATGTAACCTAAATCAGGCTAATCCCTGTAGCTAGAGAAGGGGAACGGTGGGAGCTAGAGAAAGAGAGAGAGAGAGTAAGTAAAGGAGGTACGTTCGGCAACAGTCAGTGAAAGTCAACAGGGTATATGTAAAAATGGGGGCAGAAGTCATGCAAAACTAGAGGAGAATGAGAGGGGATAACAACTAATAAGGGGGGGGGGGTAAAGAACCCTGCAAAGGATGAATGGGAAGAACAGGCATATAACCCTTGTAGGACATTATCCCTGATGGGTAACTCACCAGGGGTCTATTCAACATTTCATGCCAAGACTAAGCATTGATGCACTCCATAATGATGCACCAATGCGTACACACAGAAAATCTAAATGTTCCGGCCCCTAGCCTAAAGTGGCTATCCCAGGTTAGTTGTAGCCCGGACATTGGTCAGGCATGACCAAGTGCTATTCAAAAATGACTGAGGCATAACAACGTATGAGCAATACCTTACTCAAAAGGAACTAGCCTAAAACTCATTGACATTGAGAAGACTAAGTCGAGTTGCTCAGTATTGACCAACCTGACAATATTAACTAACATAGGTTGGTCGTATAGGCAGCCAAAAAATGGTTAGGCTATAGTGACTGAGAGATTGCTCATATCTATAGGGAGCTAAAGGATATCAGTGCAGTGCTGGTTAGTATACCTTTAAGGATGGTATGTCGCTAAAAGGTGACATTTGTCGGCATGGTGCAAGTAACCCACCATGGCTGGATTGATGTATCATGCTGATCCTTTTGAAATGTATCAAACCCTGGGGTTGGCATGATGCTTGAATGCAGCACTGGCGATTCACCTAGCAAGGCTGCATTCATGCATTTTTGCGCTAACACGTGACCTGTGCTTAATTGAGGCCCCTGCACAATTACAGGAGTTTGACCAATTAGTGAGAACGAACCCGTCCAGTGATTTTGATAGCAGTGAAATACCCCCCTTTTACTTGCGACCACTGCGCTGGTCAATGCACCATGAAGACAAACACACATGCAACCTAGAAGCATCATGCATGCCATCCTTACATCAGCAGAAGGACTACAAAAGATGGCTTGGTGCAGAAAATCAGAGCGGCCGTGCGCAATAAGAAACAGCCGTCAGAAAGCCGGCCCCTGGATCGGGCTACGGCTGATGAGGAGAGACAGCATGGTTGTAACAGGGCCATCTGATAACCCAAATGAAAAAAGGCCGCTGTGCGCAGACCAGGAGAAGACTTAACCCTTTAGTGTCGCATTGTATTTTAATGCATTATGACCTGGTGGGTGGCTCAGCTGCAGGGCTGCAGAGTGCTTTGATGTGATATGACCTTTTTGGGCATGATGTATTAATGCCGCACTCGCGAGTAACTTACTATTGCTGCATTTGTACATCATGCCTACCTTGCAGGGTACACTCTCGAAAGGCTAGCTTCCCTTGTGATCAGACTGCCTTCAGGGGCTGCATTCAAAAACCATGCTGACAAGGGGCATAGCACATTACTGTAATGCTTTGTGATGGCATGATGCATGGATGCAGCCCTAGCATGATGCATGGATGCTCAACTTGTTCACGCATCATGCCATCAAAGCTTATGATGCAGTAAAGCACTATGCGGTCTGTAAAGGACTAATAGGACACGCCCCTTTGATCATTGCCCATTACACCGACTCTATTAGAAGACGCGTAATTGCCACAGCCACCACTGGGCAGTCACGGGGGGCTTTTAGGTCTGGTCCGAGTTTTTGTCTTTTTATAGGGAAAACAAGATTTATAGCGGAAGTGATTCTAGAGAGGAGACAAGGCGAAATGCAGGGTGAATGGAGTCATGTTGCAGAGGTAGGAAGGAGAGTCACGAGGTAGCTGGGAGGGAGAAGGGAAGTAAGAGGGGAAGAAAAGAAAGATAATTCAATCTTTTATTTTAGGACCCTTACCTAGTTGTGACAGGGCCTTTGACTAGTTGTGGTAGGAGTGCTGGGAGGAGAAGGTACTATCAGAACCCTTCAGAGCAAACGACTTCAGAGGGCTCTTCTACCAGAGCAAATCTATCATACTGACTTGTGACAGGAGTCTGTGTAGGACTTTAGGTACCACCGGGACCCTTACCTAGTTATAGCAGGAGTCTGTACAGGACTAGGTACCACCAGGACCCTTACCTAGTTGTGGTATGAGTTTGGGTAGGACTATGTACCATCAGGACACTTACCTAGTTGTGGCAGGAGTCAGTATAAGACTTGGCACCATCAAGGCTCTTAGCTAGTTGTGACAGGAGTCTGTGTAGGGCTAGGCACCATCAGGACCCTTACCTAGCGGTTACAGGAGACTGTGCAGGACTAGGTACCATCAGGACCCTTACCTAGCGGTTACAGGAGACTGTGCAGGACTAGGTACCATCAGGACCCTTACCTAGTTGTGACCAGAGATGTAGCAGGGCTAGGTACCACTCTAGTGGACTCGAGTGGTGGCAGGAGTCTGGTACACTCATGTACTACCAAGACCCTTACCTATAGTTGCACAGGAGTCTGGTATAACTAGGTACCACTAAGACCCTTAACTAGTTGTGGCAGTGGTCTAGATGGACCCACCCCCAAATGCTCTATTGTGCCATAAATGCCCGGCCCCCATTAGGCAGCCGCATTAGTTCCTCTCATCTTGTAGCCTTGTGTTTATTAACCTGTCCAGGTCTACAAATAATGGCGGTTTCCTCTTAGCTCTACTCCCTTTGAACCTGTTTTGTTTGGGTTGTTTAGTTGTCATGATGTGTTTATTGGGCTGTGCGATGCGGATGGTTAATTTGGGACTGTGTTTCTGGTTTATTGGTTCTAATATGGCTGGTACTCCTTCTGGTAAAGGTAGATATCTAGATGTATCATCTAAATAATCAATTATGTGTAAATGGATAAGAAATTCAGAATCCATAATGCAGCTCTAAATATAGGGCCATTCTAAAATACTGGTTTCTCAGCACTACACGCGTCATAGATATGAGGCTTTGAGAAAACGTTATTTTTATCTTTAAAAACCCTTAATGAAAAATATTGCCATGAAAATATTGCCATGTTTGGTACCTAATCAAAGCTTATACGGTCAGTGATCTAGTGGGCCAGAAATTATTTTCCCAAGGTCTGAATATTAATAAACTCTTAACCACTAACAACTTTGGTCACTAGAATTTTTTTCCTATACATTTTAGCCCCCAAGTAATAAGAAAAAACGATTTGAGTGGCCTAAGCCAGTTATTGTACGCCTAATAATCCTTAGACGAGCAGATGGACCTTAACCTATTTAGAATATGGATACAGAGGGCAAGGCCTGAGAAGGCATTGCTCTCTTCCATTTATCTTTCTCACATTATTTCCAAATCTTTTTCTCAATACTACATTTTATGCCTGGGTGTTTTCTTCTTACAATTATTTATCAGGCCATTAAGGTATTTATTCTTGTTTTTTTCGGAGTCAATGGTGATGTCTAAGCTGGTAATGTGCATTATTACTTGTTGTCATTTGGGGGATGCTGAAATCACAGTCGCTGTTAACAAACCACCTTTTAGTGGAAAAAGGTAGGAAATATTTGCCAAGGCTTTTAGTCACTGAACGGTGGAGGCGGAGATGGAGGGGGTGGGTGGGTCAGGGTTGGGGTCGGGGGATTGGATTGAAGCTGGGTAGTGGAGTGGTCACTGTTAGGGGAGCCTTACCAAAGCAAAAATGAAAAAAGGGGGGTCAAATAAAATGTTGTCTAAAGGATATAAGTTTAGGGGTGGTATCTACCACGCCCTTCTTTATTAAAATTGACCACTCTCTAATAACCAGATCTATTATTAGACTGTTTTTGTGCCCGTTTCTGGTTCAGCGTTATCCTATACTAATGAGTACACGCGTTATGGTACAGACTAGGGGAGTGACAAAGATACATGTACAGGGTAACATTAAACCTTTGATTGCCGCATTACATGGTGATTTCATGTATCATGCCCTTTGGCATTATATCAATCCACCTGGACCAACCTGAATGCATCCCTACAGCGGATACTCGCCAGGATACATGCAGCTTGACGAAAATGGCAGAGCATATTAAAGAACTATGGGGCCTTCATGGGTAGATATTGTAAGATAAATGTTATTCATCTCTATATATAGAATAGATAAATGTATACAATATGTGTTCACACATCCCTCACCCAACCCCTTGAGCAACAGATGCCCAGTTTGCACCGTTTCAATACCAAATGAACATGTGGGTATATGTAGGAGATTGGGCGGGTCGCTGAGGAAATGGGCAGGGGGGGGTGGGTGGGCAGCATGAGAAGAGAGACACACACCCAAACGGGGCTGCAATATTTTATGAGAACATCTCAAATGGGGGTGAGGGAGGGGTGGCGACCTAATTGTTTTCTCCGGGGTTTTCCCTTGTCAAACCATAATTGATCGTGACAAATAAATGACATCACCCGTTTCCTTCCACCCCTCCCCTCCCCCTACAACCAGCCAAATGCACAGCCTCTCCCCAGGACTTTAATGGCAGCATAATGCTTCAATGTGCTCTGTCATATGTCGTCAAGATACACAAAGTCAGCCCTGGCGAGTAACTTGCAAGGGCAGATTTAAAGCATCAAATCAACCCTACGGGGGTTGATACACTCCTCAAGGGTCGGCATGATGCTTCAATGCACCGCTGGTGAGCAGACTCCCCAGGGCTGCATCCGTGTACCATAACGACAAAGGTCATCATGCATTAAAGCACTATGTGGGACTTAAAGGGTTAATAGTCACTAATAGACTACTAAGTGCGGACCCAGACGTAAAAGCCGCGGCCAAATGGAGCCGAATACACAAACACCCTGCAATAGGACTTCAAAAGGCGAAAAAATTAATGATTTATTTTATTTATTTTTGTATCAAAGGATGGTGAGGCGAGGTGTGTGTATTAGCGGTGATGTGTGTGTTTGGGGCGGGCGATAATTGGGGTATTGTTTTAGGAGGAAGTAGCAGGGAGGTGAGGCCATTAGAGGTGATGAATTAGGTATGGGCCTGTAAGGGGTTCTGAGTGGTGGGTGGTAGTGGGTGGTGGTGGGGTGGGGGAACTCACCCTTTAACCCTTTAAGGATAGTATGTCGCTAAAACTTAAAAGATGACATTTGTCGTTATCTTTTTCCCATGCAGCCCGGGCAACTTACCCGCTGGTGCATCAGCGCTGCATCCATCTATCGTGCCGACCAAGGGCATGATGCATTGACGCATTAAGGACTGTATAGTGCTTTAATATTTTACTCCCTTGGTCGTCATGATGCATGAATGCAGCCCTGGCGACTTTACATGCACCCATGCATCATGCCAAACCTTCGAGAGTGAATCAACTTTTTAGGATCGGCATGATGCTTGTATGCAGTACGTCTGAATTACTCGTCATTGCTGCAATAATGTAGCATGACGACAAAGGGAAGCCCTTACATGGCTTAACTGCATGGGATCACGGCCGCCATTTTGTATGGGTGGTTTGCCTGTATCTCTGTCCTGATGTCTATGTTTACATTAGGAATCGTCCATTCAGCATTTCTACTGATATGATCATACTCGTTGTCTTAACGTATACAATAGCTCATTCGGCGAAGCAAAGGATATTTGATCATGTAATTATATATACAAAAACATTACATCAGGTGGACGGGTATAGGATGCATAGATAGTGCTTTCTATTAATGGTGGAATTATAAGTCCCAATGTCAAACCTACGGGGGCATATATACTCATGTGGTAAAATTAGGAACCCAACTTTAAGCCTATGGGAGCCTGGTCCCGTGGTAGAATAATAGCAATGTCATCATTGTGTCCATCTTCCCTCCCCTCCTGATACCATCACCCTGCACTCAATTCCTGAAAAGACACGGCAATAAAAAATATATATACATGTGTTAACCCTTTGAGGACTGCATGGATGAAACACCGCAAGGATCACACTAGCCGTACAAACCCTGCTTAATGATACACTCCTGAAGGGTCGGCATGATGCAACAATGCAGCTAGCGCAAGTGATCACTTTCTTGTTGCAGTGCACAATGCATCATGATGCCAATTGAACATGTATAGTGCACCATCATGCGGCCCTTAAAGGGTTAAAAAGTTAACCATATATGGGCCACATTTTGCATCAATACGCTATGTCCTTTGTCGGCATGATGCATGAAAGCAGCCTTGGCGAATACCTCACCAGGGCTGCATTCATGCACCACACAGACCCTGCAGGGTTCACACAGCATGAATGCAGCCCAGACGAGTTACTCGCCGGTGCTGCATTCATGCATCATGCCGACCTAGGACATTAAGCCATCATGCTGACCTTAAAGGGTTAACACCTTTTATGCCGCTGACACCAGCACAAAAGGTGGTGGGTGGGTGGCAGGGGCGGCACAATGTGCGCCTAATTGATATCTACAATACTTTATGTATAATGTACACACATTTAACAGATTGCTGCGTGTATAGGGAAGTAACCGGGGACATAGGGGGAGCATGCGGTGTTTTAGGGGGTAGTTTATGCTCAGACCTTCCAGCATTGGGGTACACAGATAATCTAAATTCCCCGGCACTTAATCTGCAGTGGTTATCCCAGGTTAGTCATAGGGGCATTGGTCAGGCATGACCAAGCTCTATTCAAAAATGACAGAGCCAAAACACCATATGACTAATGCCTTACTCAAAAGGACTTAGCCTAAGTTGGTTCAATAGGCAGCCATAAATGACTAACTTGGTGATGCACTATATAGTCACTGAAAGATTGGTCGTATAGGGAGCCAATGAATATCAGTGTAGGAACATGTCCCTATATATGTGAGTATAGAGATGTCCCTATGTATGTGAGTATAGAAATGGGTCTGCTTAGATTCTGATTGGTCTTCCTGTCACCCTCCCACTGCCATGATAGGGTAACTTATAAATTAACAACAAACGAAATGCTCCCCTTACCATTGCCCTCTAGATAAACATGTTTTCACCCACAATGCCTCTCCCATGCAATTATGCGTGAGCAATAGAATTAGATAGCTTTTTAGAATGGAAAAATGATATATTTTCTTATAGATTATTATACAAATGTAGTAGCAATATCGTGATCGTAGCCCCTTGTAATTGAGAACAAATACTACTGGACTCTTCCAATTATAATTTCTTAATGACGCCTGGAAATATAAGGTCCATTTTCCATTAGCCAATTTGGACGTGCTAGCGACCAGTACAGCATCATATCGGCCCATGAAGCCAACTAATCCACACTACTCAGAGTGTACTATCAGTGTCTTGTTGTGGGTCTACCGGACGATAGCACATCCGAATCCACTGATGGAAAGTGACCTAGATCAATATCTTGACTGCTTTATAGTCAGCAATATATGTGAGCAGGCAGGCAGAAAGGATACTCCGTGCGGGATTAGTTCCGATTTTTGCCACCAGGGGGGCGCCACTATGGCCTTAAGTAAAAGAAAAAGGGTAAAAATAGCTCTAGGGTACTTTTTTCTGTAGAAAAAAATGGGGATACACCAAACATTCCATTTCTGGTGAAAAGCCTCTATATTTTGGAATGTAAAAAGAACGTTTTAAGGCCTGAATGGGTGTCCTTGTTGATATGTGTTGCCATGGAAACATGATTTTCATTCCAAATAGAAAAATTGAAGATACCCCTTGACAGAATGATTCATGGGGGTTACTGTGGTCAAAACTGAATAAAATTACCATTCCTAGATCAGATTTTATGACGAAAAAATTGAAAATGTATGATATATTTCTCATTATCATCATTATGCTAATTAGATAGGGATATCTGGTAAAATATGAGACTTAGAGCTTATTGGGCTTTTTGATCGGGCAATGCCCACACATATTCAGGAAGCCATTCCTCAAAAACTAGAATTGATATCTTCAAGTGTAATGTATCACTAGAAAGCTTATGACATAAATTTTAAATTTGACTTTTTCCTTGGAGTATCCTTTTCCCTTGCCTCTACACATATATACAATAAGTCAAAAGCCATGAAGCCGTTAAACTTCCCAACCATTCCTCAGGGTCCAAGATGGCTGCCTACACGGGATGACCACCAACATCATATTTTCACGATGCTAATGCATAGGGCTGACGTAGAGTGAGTGTGTGTGTAGGGGTGCGGAAGGGACTGCTAAAATGCGGTGAGATTTTAACCCTTTAAGCATAGCTTGTTGACTTAAAGCACCATTTGCTGTCATGATGCAACAACGAAGGGCCAGTGACCAACTCGCTGCTGCTAATTGATGCATAATGACGATCGATCCTCCGGAAGTGTATCACCCACCCCCCCCCCCCCCACCCCCCGGATTAGAATGATTCATAAATGCAGCACTAGCTCGAGGTACTCGCCAGGCTTGCAGTCAGCCATCGTGACCAATATATATACACACATATATATATATATATATATATATATATATATATATATATATATATATATATACATATATATACGTAGGTCATTAAAGCATTATGCCGTCCTTAAAGGGTTGAGAAGCATCCTTTGTGTCAATGTGTCAGCACTGTGACATCAGCCATCAATAAGCACCATTTGGTGCATCATCTCAGCTTTAATAATTTACCATGGAGGCATGTGTACCTCAGGTGTGTGTGTGTGTGTGTGTGTGTGTGTGTGTGTGTGTGTGTGTGTGTGTGTGTGTGTGTGTGTGTGTGTGTGTGTGTGTGTGGTATAATGGGTGTGTGTGTGCGGGTGGTGGTGGTGGTGGTAGGGTGGGGGGTATAAGGGGTCAAATTCATAACGAAAAAAAGGCCCTAGGCAGATCAGATTCCCAACAGTGGGAATTTCCTGCTATGGAATTGAATCAATCTCCTGTTGATAACAAATTGATAATCTATTATTAATATTAAGAGTCCCACTATGTCAGTAGTAGACGTTTATCAATAAAAGAAAGGAGAGGGAGGGAGTGGAGGAAGGTATGTTAGGCTAGATAGTCTCAAAACTGCGAGATAGTCTCAAAATACTATAGTTTTGTTAGTATCTCGCTACCCTCAGGCTAGATAGTCTCAAAATTGCGAGATAGTCTCAAAAGGCTGCAAGATAGTCTCAAAATTTGAGACTATCTTGCAACTGTCAGGCTAGATAGTCTCAAAATTGCGAGATAGTCTCAAAATACTATAGTTTTGTGAGTATCTCGCAACCCTCAGGCTAGATAGTCTCAAAATTGCAAGATAGTCTCAAAATACTATAGTTTTGTTAGTATCTCGCAACCCTCAGGCTAGATAGTCTCAAAATACTAAAGTTTTGTTAGTATCTCACAACCCTCAGGCTAGATAGTCATCAAAATTTGAGACTATCTTGCAACTGTCAGGCTAGATAGTCTCAAAATTGCGAGATAGTCTCAAAATATTATAGTTTTGTTAGTATCTTGCAACCCTCAGGCTAGATAGTCTCAAAACTGCGAGATAGTCTCAAAAACCTATAGTTTTGTTAGTATCTTGCAACCCTCAGGCTAGATAGTCTCAAAATTGTGAGATAATCCCAAAAGCATGACAGATAGTCTCAAAACTGTGGGATAATAACATTTTGAGACTAATTGCAACCCTCAGGCTAGATAGTCTGAAAATACAATAGTTTTGTTCGTATCTCGCAACCCTCAGGCTAGATAGTCTCAAAATACTATAGTTTTGTTAGTATCTCGCAACCCTCAGGCTAGATAGTCTCAAAATACTATAGTTTTGTTAGTATCTCGCAACCCTCAGGCTAGATAGTCTCAAAGTTGTGAGATAATAACATTTTGAGACTATCTTGCAACCCTTAGGCTAGATAGTCTCAAAATACCATAGTTTTGTTAGTATCTCACAACCCTCAGGCTAGATAGTCTCAAAACTATAGTATTTTGAGACTTTCTCACAGCTTTGAGACTATCTGTCAGGCTTTTGAGACTGTCTAGCCTGAGGGTGGCGAGATAATAACAAAACTATAATATTTTGAGACTATCTTGCAATTTTGAGACTATCTAGCCTGAGGGTGGCGAGATACTAACAAAACTATAGTATTTTGAGACTATCTTGCAATTTTGAGACTATCTAGCCTGAGGGTGGCGAGATACTAACAAAACTATAGTATTTTGAGACTATCTTGCAATTTTGAGACTATCTAGCCTGAGGGTGGTGAGATACTAACAAAACTATAGTATTTTGAGACTATCTTGCAATTTTGAGACTATCTAGCCTGAGGGTTGCAAGATAGTCTCAAAATTTTGAGACTATCTCGCCTGACATGTGTTTTGAGACTATCTCGCAATTTTGAGACTATCTAGCCTGAGGGTTGCAAGGTTGTCACAAAACCATAGTATTTTGAGACTATCTTGCAGTTTTGAGACTATCTCGCCTAACAAGGTAGCTATAGGAGTGGCGAAGGGAAACTGGGGGAGGTGAGGCAGGAGGTAAGAAGGCAGGAAGGGAGGGGCAGTGAAGAATGAACATCGGGGAGTAGGGGGGGGGGGGTGGTGACTGTCAGAAAGGAGGGAAGGAGGAGGGGAGGGGAGGAGGGAAGGAGGGAGTAGAGGAAGGGGGAGGGGGAATCAGGATCGTTGGGGAGGGATGTGACGGTCAGGGGGGAGGGAATGAGGGTGTACATTGTTCGTGAAAATGTGCGCTTTCACCGTCTGTACCATGCGGTTATGGACACCTTTAACGACATAGCGGGACATTGCTGGTGGGGGTGTGACGGGAGGGGGGGGGGTTGTAATAGGGGGGGGGGGGGGCTAACGTAGGAAGTAAAACGTAGGGCGGGGTTTAGGCTTTATGTGTCTTGATGGCACTCCTGTGCCGCTGCCAAGAAAGCTTTCTCTATATGACTAATGATATAAATTATAGCTACAGATCATAGCCTGACACATTATGCTGTATATTATTCAGATACCTGCGTGAACGGTATGAATACCTGTCACTTTAGGATGGCCAGCATGTTGAGTCATAGTAGGTCTATTTGTTGGTATGCATGATACACCCAACGTATCTCCGGTGAGTGCTGCATCGGTGCATCATGCCGAACCCGTTGAAAAAAATATTTCTTTGGTTATTTTTCAACAAAACTGAATTTCTTGCATTATTAGTGTTTATGATAGGATATAGTTGATTTAGAGCTTAGTTGCAATTTTCAGTTGTACACACCAACTTAGGTTCGACAATCAATTTTAGCAAAACTACCTGGGATATTTTAACTCCAAATAGCTCAGTATGAATAAAAGAAATTACAATACAATACTACTATTTTAAGTATACCCCAGTTTACTGCCCATGTAGAGTGTTTACGCTGGTTGCTGAAGACATGTGCTTGTACCTGGGTGTTATTGCCAATTGTCCAGTAGTCAGGCAGGTACCAGCTCAGACCGGAAGTACAGAGGATTGTGGGAGATGGTGGGTGGGTTAATATAGAAGGACAGTGTCATCAGATAGCAGATGGGAGGGGGAGGGGGGAGTGGGGGAGGTGGGCTATTCTGGGGGGGGGGGTGTAGGTTAATATCCGGAGACGAGAGATTGGATACATGTGGTGCCGTCCTGAGACCTCCCACATCTAGGTGAGAGTCATGTAGACTCTACTTGTCTGCATGCACGCTGGGTATCTGCCTGCTTACCTATCTGCCTGCCTACCTATCTGCCTGCCTATCTGCCTGCCTACCTCCCTGCCATGAGACTGGTATAGTCATGTAGACTCATGTCTCTCTGCCTACCCACACTCCTACCTATATATTTACTTGCCTGCCTGTGACCTATCTACCTACCTGCCTGCCTACATACCTACCTACTTACCTTCCTGCCAGCTGCCTACATACCTACCTACTTACCTTCCACCCTGCCTGCCCAACTACCTGCCTACCTATCTACCTATCTACCTACCTACCTACCTACCTACCTACCTACCTACCTACCTGCCTACCTGCCTGCCTGCCTGCCTACATACCTACCTACTTACCTTCCTGCCTGCCTGCCCAACTACCTGCCTACCTATCTACCTACCTGCCTGCCCACCTTCTTTATTACCAGGGTATCTGTCTGTTTAGCTATTTACATAGCTGCACACCTAGCCGCATGCTTACCTCCTTACCTCCTTACCTGCAGACCTAGCTTACCTAGCTTTCCTGCCTACCTGCATGCCAGCCTGCCTAAATACATAGTATCCCCTATCCGCCTGCCTACCTATGCCCGCCCTCCAGCCTACCTACCAGCCTGTACCTTCCAGCCTGCCTGCCTACCTGCCTGCCTACCTGCCTGCCTACCTGCCTGCCTGCCTCGGTACCTACTGACCCTGCTACCCATTTAACCGTGCATCTTGCTTAACCATTTGGGTCGGCATGATGCATGCATGCAGGCGCAGCTAGTTACTCACATTCTTGCATCATGACAAAGGACGATGCTGGCTCTAAAGGGTTAATGAAACATTTGTACGATGACCCAGAGATTAAATTCAGGACCCCCCCCCCCCCCCCCCCCCCCCCCCCCCACCAGGTCCCAGGCCCCAGGCTCCACACTGATATCCTGACCTTAGTCAGTACTGGCTAACAACTCGGTCACCAGTGATTAACCTAGTTATTCATTTCCTGGCTCCCTATACGACCAACCAAGGTTAGTCAGTATCGACCACCCACCTTAGTCTTTCCAATTCTATGAGTATTAGGCTAAGTCTTTTCGAGGAAGGCATTAGTCATATTTACTTTTGCCTCAGTCATTTTTTAATATCCCCTCCAATCAGAACCCAAGAAAGATAGATACAAGTTAGAAATGTGTGTCTTTCAACGACTCTTTGCCAGCAAAAGCACAAGCTGTATGTACACAAGATAGACACGGGAATTTCTCGAGAATAATGAACCTTCCTCATGACATGTTGAATGGAGATGTGTATTTCCCAAGTTTAACTCGAGCAAATGACAAGAAAATCCAGAGATAGAATGAAGATGTGATTTTCTCGAGTTTCACTACAAGAAACGACAGGGAATATTTTTTTTAAACATTCCGGAAACGTTTTAAAATTCACGAGTTTTGACATGAGAATGGCGCGATTTTGTTTGCAGGGTCAGTTTGATACTCTTACCAATTTCCCTATGACTAACCTGGGATATCCACTACAGACTACGGGTCTTAGCATTTAGATTATCAGTGCAGTAGGCAGCGTCTATTCCCACCTATCATGCAGCCGTTTACTCATTACCGCTGCCACCTAGCGGTACCTTGTGGTACCACCGTGCACTACACTAAGCCGGCTATCTACTGATTAAGGGCGCACAGACGGAAATTATGACCGTCCCAATTTCCGCAGCCTATTCGGTCTCAGCTGTTCCGAGATTGAGTGGGGAGGAGGAGTGGTAGGCTGCATAGAGGCCCTGTTGTGCGGCTAGTGTTGGGCCAGCCCATGGTGAAGGGCTGGTCTGTGAAAAATATAATCGGTGAGAGAAAACTGTGATTCACAGGGCGAATTTACTTGAAATAATTATTGATTTAATTATCATATATATTTAGGGTCATTTTAATTGTATCAATATCATTAACGCTTGTCTTTTCCCCTGTTCTTGCAGGTATGTAAGTTTTCACTCAAGTGGAGAATGCTGCCTTCCATTGTGAGTATATAGTTTTACATATTTTACATTTCGGGTATTATGAGTGCGTTCAAGGCCGCACATAGTGCCTCAATACATGATACGTGAATACAGTCCAGGTGAGTTACTCGCCCACACTGCACTGAGAGTGGGAACTATAGTTTCAATGGGTGAAGGGGTCCAGGGGGATTTCGGAAAATTTTGGACCTGTTGCAACTGTTTTCGCAGCTGCAAATTCTTTTGTGAAAGGCCCTGTTATACTCATTGAAAGATAGAAGGTCCCTAAACCTTCACCATGTGGCTTTTGCCAGATCGCAAGAGGAGGTCAACTTTAACGAAAGAGCAATAAGAACAAGGCTCCTGAAGGCAACTGAAACAGTTCAGGGCCAAAGATCCTGCCTTTAGAAAATGTCTAAAAATATCATACGGCAGATATTTGGAATAAACTACATGTAGATATAACAGCAATCAGAGATAAAATGGGTTCACCAGTTGGACAAAGAGACATATTGAAAACAAGATTAAACTGGATGATCATCTCACTTGGATGTAGACCTAACCACTCCTCCCCCCTCTTAGACATGACCATGAACCTGTCTGACCACCAGACTCCAAAGGACACTAAGGTTGTCTTATTGATGACCAATATTAACAATAACATCAGTACAAGGATAATAATATCTACCCAAATGGATATATTATAGCATGGGGAGAGAAAGAGATCTAGTCTCTCCCGATCCTATATTGGGACCAACACCTTGCCCCTAGTATATAATCTTGGCTGAGGTTCAGCCAGGATGATAAACATATACCACAAGGCTAATAACAACAGTCCTTTAGAAATTGAAAATTGTACTAAACCACTTATCTTACGCTATTAGATATAAGAGGGGGCTGAAAGGCCCATCGTTGGATTAAGTCCTTTTATCAGCATATAAACCATCAGCTGGAAATGGACCAATTACAGGCAAGATTACATACCTACCCATTATCAGTCTAAATAAAGAAATTTACATAGGCCTACATACACATATCTCATTAATAGTCTGGGGTAACACCTACGGTAGTGTATTAGCTCGACTCGATATTTCGCAAGAACATAAATAAGTCAGTAGTGGCAATCCATGGGTAGTCATAGGGATATTTGTCAAAATGATGAACTGATATTCATAGACAACTGAGGGCAAACAGACTATGACTATTGCCTTATTCAAAGAGACTAACCCTTCGTACTTATAGAATTGGAAAAGATTCAAGTGCGTTGGTACTGACCAACCTAACAGTATTAACTGATCTAGGTTGGTTGTATAGGGAGCTAGATAATGACTACATAGGCTAATCATTAGGGACTGAGTTGTTATTCAGTATTTAATACCGTTTTAATATCGGTGTTGCCTTATGGAGGTATGGTAGTACGACCTAGCCAATTATTGTCAGGCTAAATTAACAACCTAAAATATCAGTTTTTTAAGCAAGAAAAAAAAGGAAAAAAAAGCCACAAAGCACAACAGTGCTGTAGTATAGGAAGCAGGTGTTCAAACAGATTTATAACGTCTTAATGTGCCCCCAGTCTTACACAGGGTAGGATGCCCATTGTCTCCCCTGTCCCTCCTCCCCCCTACCCCCCCCCCCCCCCCCCCCCCCCCCCCCCCGCCCGCTGACTGGGACAAATGGCGGGGACCTTTTGTGGTAGTCAGGTGTGCAGCTATAGCAGCACATGGTGCAGCCTGGTCCTGTACGGGGTTAAGCATTTAAGGACAGTATAATATACCGAGACAACATTGGTTCCTGGGGCCATATATTACGTGTTTTACTTGGGCAAGCTGGATTTTCCCCATATCAGGGTTTTTGTCATTATTGTCCAGGCCTACCAGAGTAAGCCCAGAAACCCTATTAATTATTTTAGGTACATTGTAAATACCTCAAAACAGATTCATCTGTGATTATTTCTAGAAATGACAATTACTGTGTACAATGTGTATGGTGCTTTGTCAAAGTAGGTTAGATCTGGACTGGATCTTGACACTTCAAGTCTAGGCAAGCCTATATGGGCTCCCACAGGTAGACCTGTACAATACACACGAAGTCCCAGTGTGGGCTCATATGAAAAACAGATGGGCCCCTGGTGACTATAGTCGGTAATACAGATTTTGCACCCTTTTCCTCAGCTACCCACCTTCGTGATTACAACAAGAAGCGTATAGGGTCCTTGATTACAACGGTAGAAACAAACATAAAAAGGTTTACACCTTAACGAGAAACTATTTACCTTCATGTCTCTGTGATCACCAAATTACCCCCCCCCCCAACTTCCCCATGATTCTAAATCTCTTTGACAAGTCAACTCTCCCCCTTTCCCACGGTGTCACGTGGGTGTGATGACGTCACAGAGGGGTGTCACGTGGTTGTCAGTAACCATGGTGACGGCGTCCCCCTGGTTACACCACGTGCGTTGTGGGACTGTGAGGGGGGCGGGGGGAGGGGACAATATGGCTGTTGATGGTACTTGGTGGGAGGGGTAGGGGGTGGACAGGGGTGGCATGATGGCCGTTTAGTGGGAGGGCCAACACTGAGATATAAATGAGCGTCATGTTTCGCTAAATGTTTGCAATGATCTTGGGTCTCATGAGCCATTACTCATGAGACATAAGTAACCAGCTGGTAGCCTGATGCTGTAAGGTCACCAGGGACTTCTGAAGGCGTCTGTCCCCTTTTCTTTATATATCTTGGTTGTCCTGATAAATAGAGGTGATCATCTACCTTCCATCATTGGAAATCAAATCACCCGAGTCACCCCAACCAGACCCCTCTCTCCGGGACCTCTGAGCTACGCCCTGCCTCTGTCTAAATTGACTTTCGCAATTAACTAGCATTCAAATGTCAAATAACAATTCATAAGGGCATTTCGCCGCTCTTTATCTTTTCTACGCTTCTCTCTCTGTACCTCTCCTACCCCATCTCGACCCCCATCTCCCCCTTTTGCTACCCTCTTCTTCCACTCCCGCCTCGATCCTCTAACTAATCGATATCGCCAGGAGTCTTCACTACCATTTTGTACAACCCCCATCCCTCCCTTACCTCCCTCATTTCACCTCTTCCCCCTGAATTTCAGACTAACCAGGTTCTCACCATCCATTTCTTTACCCCCTCCCAATACCTCCTGCTGCTCCCTTCCTCTTTTTTCTGCTCCCTTGTCCCTTCTTCCTCTTCCATTCTCTTGCTACCTTCTACCACTTCCACTCCCCCTCTGACTGCACTCATACCCCTATCAGGGGTCTCTCTTCTCCCCTCTCTTCTCTTTTTTCTCTCTACCCATCTTTCCCTCTCAACTTTCGTATACCTCTAACTCGTTCCCCATTCCAGACCTACCTTATCCCTCCCACACTCTTCCCCCTTTCCTTCTCACTCCTCTTCCAGTTCTGCCCAAACTCCCTTCTCATATATCCTATGTTCCATTATCTACCACCTCTAACCCCTTTTCTTTTTATCACCCCCCTCCTACTAACAGAGTGCTCATTTCTTAACAACAGAGAATGGATCTGGGGAGGGGGGGGGGGGGGTGGACAATTTAGACCCCTCTTGGGGGAGGTCAAAAATATTTCAAATGTTCTTACTGAAGGTGGGGGGGGGGGGGGGTCACAAGGGGTAATAAACCTCTAGGGGGGTTCACCGCCTTGCCCCCTTTGTTGTTTAAAAATGAGCACTCCCTATATATGCACTCATAACCCCCGGTCCGTGGCCCCTCTCTCTAACCCGGTCGCTTATCGATGCCACCAATCCCCACATCTCATTTCCAGAAGGACTTTTCCATTAAATTAATTTCACATGAAATTAATTTGCTGTCGGTGTCTGATGGGGAGTATCCCCTCATTCCTCGGTGCCCGGTGCCCATAATCGTGCTAATAGGATTCGCCCTGTTTGCCCAGATTGCACCCGAAAAGGGGTGACCGCTGGGAGAAGGGAACCCCGCCTCTCTGCCCTCTATTAACCCTTTAAGGGCGGCATGAGGCCTTAATGCATAATGCATTATAAATTATGGTCGTCATGATGCATGAAGGCGGCCCTGCTGAGTAACTCGGCTGTGCTGCAGTCAAGTATCATGCTGATCTTATGAGGTTGAGACACCCCCGAAGGGTCAGCATGATGCATCAATGCAGCACTGGCGTGTTACTCACCAGGGCATGCATTATGACGACAAATGCAACCTTTTAGCAGCATGCCATCCTTAAAGGGTTAAAGGGTGGGTTGTACCCTGCCTGTTGGGATTAGAGGTAGCTAGGGGAGTGTCATTTTAACAAAATGTATGGGTGGGTGTATGGTGGGAAGGGGGAGGTGATTTGGAGGAGAACAGTTGACCAAAATAATGTCACCATTTTTAGTGAAGAAGCCTGCACATTACTAGGGGAGTGGTCACTTTTTAACAACAGGGAGGGGGCTGGGATCTGTGGATTTGAGGGGGGGGGGGGGTGGGACAAATGTAGACCTCTCCCGAGGGAGGGAACCTTTTAACAAAAAGGTCCACATGTCAATTTCACCCCCCCCCCCCCCTTGACCCCTCTTGTGGGGGAGGCAGCATTCTGGGCCAGCCCCCCCTATCTGTTGCTAAAAAAAATGATCACTCCCTTTGGTAAGGAGAGGGCAAGAGGTAAGCATGAGGAATCAAGTGTATCCATTGTCATCCTGACGGAGGTGACTGGATCAATTCCCATTTCATGTCTCTAGCAAAGTCGTCGGTCTCCTAACACTGCTAATCTAGAATTAAACTGAGTTACATAACAGACAAAAGAGGAAAGTTAGTATGTTGAAGGAGATTCTCCAGAATAGTGAACGTTCCTAGTGACATGTTCAATAGTATCAATGTAAATTTCTCGAGTTTCACTAAGTCTTGTTCAAGAAAGTGTCCAGAAAATGTTATATAAATTAATCACTTGTTTCACTTGTTTATAAAATCAGAAATTCCAAGGAATATGACGTTCTCAAATTCTCGTAGGGATCTTGGGTCAAGAATGACACGAGTTCCGCTTGAGCTTTTGTTTGCAGGGATAGTACTAGCCCTGTAGCAAACCCCCTACTACATATACTACTACCCATTCAAATCCACTACCACTGGCATGTGGTTGTCATGATGCATCAATGCAGCCCTGGAGAGTAACTCGCCAGTGCTGTATTCAAGCATGATACCAACCCGACGGTGTTGATACACTCCCAAAGATTATGTATGATGCATGAATGCAGCACTAGCGAGTAGACTTAACAGGGCTGCATCCTTGCATGATGACGGCTGAGCACATCGCACATCAAAGCAGTATGCAGCCCTTATAGTGTTACCGTAAATGCTTGAGTAGTAGCTGTGGCTAGTGCGCGAGTCAGATCGCCAGTGCGACTTAGAGAATTTGCCCTTAGTCAGGGTGCGGCTTATATACGTACGTTTTATAAGTATACTATAGTACTAAACTAACAATGTTCACACACCCTCTTTGGCTTAGACGATAAGTTAAAGTTGGGGTGCTGCTAATACTCGAGATGTTCCAGCAGTGTTTTTGATTAGCCCGTTGGATGAGACTGCCACCACCCACAGGTGATGTATGATGCACACAGATAACAGATCAGTGTCTGTATGGTAAGTGGGAGCTGAGGAAGCCAGCGGTGGGGGGGGGGGGGGGGGGGGAGAGATAGACACTTGGATATGGGGTAATACGGGGTAGACACTAACTTTCTCAGCTGTGGGCCACCCAGGCCCATAGCTCCAGATATCTATGTTCTCAGGCTTTTAGGTGTTGGCCCAGGAACAAATTTTACTTTTTCCAAAGAGGAAATCATATTCATTCTCCTGATTTATCTATGTTAGAATAAGACCAAATTGCGTCAATTGCTAGCATTTCGTTCTTTCCAACAACACATTACATGACTATACTTCTCAGATAATGTTCTCATCAAATATCTTGCAGAGTTTCCTGCTGGCCATGTAGGCCTCTGGGAAGGTAATTCTGGAGAAAACTATGGGCCTGGACCGAAAATTAGGGGCTAATAATCTCTCCCTTACCATACACTCCCTACAGTGGTCCGTCTATCCCTACCCTATCTTGCCCTGCCATGCTTCCCTACCCTACCCTGCACTATCCAGCCTCCCCTTTCCGACCATAACCTACACTACCTTACTCTGGCATGAATTAGCCAACTACCCTACCCTACCGCACCCTACACATAGCTAACCATGGACCATAGTGGTACAAGAGTAGCGTACTCAGAGCCCGGTGGTAATGAGACGAGGGACCGGCGCGCCACTCACTACCCTACCCTACCCTACCCTACCCTACCCTACCCTACACTACCCTACCCTACCCTACACAACCTCCATGGATAACTATCTAATCCTGCAGTACAGGAGTATAGTGTACTCACTGACTGTCCTGTCCTGTCCTGTCCTGTCCTGCTCTGCTCTGCTCTGCTCTGCTCTGCTCTGCTCTGCTCTGCTCTGCTCTGCTCTGCACTGCTCTGCTCTGCTCTGCTCTGCCATGGCCTACCTCCATCCTACCCATCCTATCTCTGAACCCACCCTACCCTGCCCGACCCTACGCTACCACGCACTACTTTACACTACCCTACCAGAGCGGTACAGGGCTAGTGTACTCGGAGCTTGGTGGTAATGAGACAAGGAACCGGCGTGCCACTCGCTAACTTCTGAGTGCCCTATAACCTATACCCTACACCCTACCCTACCCTACCCTACCCTACCCTACTCTACCCTACCCTACCCTACCCTACCCTACCCTACCCTACCCTACCCTACCCTACCCTACCCTACACTACCCTACCCTACACTACCCTACCCTACCCTACCCTTTCCTACCCTACACTACCCTACCCCACCCTTTCCTACCCTACACTACCTTACCCTATCCTACCCTGCCATACACTACCCTAGACCATCTCCATGCGGTACAAGAGTAGCGTACTCGGAGCCCGGTGGTAATGAGACGAGGGACCAACGTGCCACTCACTGACTTCTGAGGCTGCGGGGAACAATCAGCATGATGGCGGCCATTACAGCTAATGGAAAGTTTACCATGGCGATTGGATTGCGGCCCGGTGTAACGACACAGCGCCCCGCCCCCTGGTGACGAGCGGGGCATTTACATAGAGATGGACTAGAGGGGATGTCCTTTGTAACCAGACTGTGGGGGGGGGGGGAGAGTGGGGGGGGGGGGGGGGGAGGGTAGAGGAGGGTAGGAGCACTCTCCCAGCACCAGTCACAAATAAGATTCTGCCCCAAGGCTCCTCTGTGGAAAACGGTGCAGTGTCTGCTCTTCTGTCCCCACCACATACTGCAGTCTCCATACACCAAAAATAGTTCTTCATACATCCATTCAAATATTGGAATTGGTTTATAATTGTGTGAATGAGTAAAAGCCTGGCGCAGGTGAGTTTTCAGGGATATCCGCCGCCTTTTGGCAGAAAGGAAGTAGTGCCGGTAAGAACCCAGTTGGCACAAAATTCAGGTAAATGTTGAATCAATGTTGAATCAACATTGATTCAACATTGACAACTGATTATCAATATTAATTCAATGTTCTGTGCCCATTGGGAATGAATGAGAGAATCTGCTGGGAGATTGAGGTAGAAGGGACATTTCATCCTGCAACAGAGGGTGCTAGTCAGAAGCCCTCTCTGCACATCTCCCATGCAAAGCCCCTGCTTTCTGAACTGAACTATTGCCTGAAATTGCAAGGTTTTATGGGTGAATTGTCATACGTTCAAACATCAAGCGCCAAAGTGCTGGGATTGGCGTTATCCAGTATTTGGTATCTGAGAAACAGGCATTGTGCTTGGGAAATGGCTAACTGCACGGTTTTGATCCTTAGTATAGGTTATAGGAAGTTTGACGTGTAGGGAAGGGTGGCAGTGGGAGGTAGGGGAAGGGGAGTGGATCGTGGACTAATACTGAAAGCTTTGGGAAAGGCAGGTGATGAGAGAGGCTGGAGGAATGAAGGAGGTCAAATAGTGGCTGATAAGAGAAGGTTAGAATAGAGAAGATGAAGTTGTACAGAAACAGAGGAGAGATACACTGTAAAAAATGTGTTTCGTTTCTAAACATATTTTTCTAAACACCAGTAAATTCAAAACACATTTAATTTTTCTAAACACTTTTTCAAAAACAAAACACTTTTTCTAAACACTTCAACACTTTTTCTTCAAAAGTGTTTAGTTTTATAATGTGTTTTATAACTAAACACTTGCAAAAAAAGTGTTTATAAAAGTTGATATATAATATCTTACCAAAACAGGGGGTTCTAGTCCCATGACAATAGTGTGTGGTAGGCCTATAAGGGGCGCTAGTACCCATTACACTGATACAGTCACTTTTGGTGGTGGTACTATAAATACAGCATCTGAATATAATATCCATGGTTATTTAGCCTTCATTACCGGTACTTCATGTGTAACATCCAGTATGTTTAATAATCCATGCAAATAATCCATGCAAATAATCCATGCAAATAATCCATACAGGTCATACAGGCCTGTCAGTCTCCACCCAGCTTACAGGACCAACTGACTGAAAACCCTGTACAACCTTGACATCTTAGTAAACTGGAGTGCATTTTTCTATCGGTCACTATAATAGATATACGCTCCATGCTATAGATTCAAAGGCTAGGAGTTAAGATTGCACGGGGATAAATGGAGAACGGGGATAAACGGAGAACGGGATAAACGGCGAACGGGAGAACGGGATAAACGGCGAACGGGAGAACAGGATAAATGGAGAAAGGGATAAATGGAGAAAGGGATGAACGGGAGAACGGGATAAACGGGGATAAAGGGAGAACGGGGATAAAGGGAGAACGGGGATAAAGGGGGAACTGGGATAAACGGAGAACGGGGATAAACGGAGAATGGGGATAAATGGAGAACGGGGATAAACGGAGAACGGGGATAAACGGAGAACGGGAGAATGGGATAAACGGAGAACGGGATAAACGGAGAAAGGGATAAATGGAGAAAGGGATGAACGGAGAACGGAATTAAGGGAGAACAGAATAAAGGGAGAACAGGATAAAGGGAGAACAGGATAAAGGGAGAACGGGATAAAGGGAGAACGGGATAAAGGGAGAACGGAATAAACGGGGAACGGGAAAAAACGGAGAATGGGATAACGGGAGAACGGGATAATGGGAGAATGGGGATAAATGGAGAACGGGATAAACGGTGAATGGGAGAATGGGATAAATGGCGAACGGGAGAACGGGATAAATGGAGAAAGGGATAAATGGAGAAAGGGATGAACGGAGAACGGAATAAAGGGAGAACGGAATAAAGGGAGAACAGGATAAAGGGAGAACGGGATAAAGGGAGAACGGGATAAAGGGAGAACGGAATAAACAGGGAACTGGAAGAAATGGAGAATGGGAGAAAGGAAGAATGGGAGAAAGGAAGAACGGGAGGAAGGAAGAACGGGATAAGGGGGGAATGGGCTAAAGGGAGAACGGCATTAATGGAGAACGGGATAAACGGAGAACGGGGATAAACGGAGAACGGGGATAAACGGAGAACGGGGATAAACGGAGAACAGGATAAACGGAGAACGGGAGAACGGGATAAACGGAGAAAGGGATAAATGGAGAAAGGGATGAACGGAGAACGGAATAAAGGGAGAACAGAATAAAGGGAGAACAGGATAAAGGGAGAACGGGATAAAGGGAGAACGGGATAAAGGGAGAACGGAATAAACGGGGAACGGGAAAAAACGGAGAACGGGAGAAACGGAGAACGGGATAATGGGAGAATGGGGATAAACGGAGAACGGGATAAACGGTGAAGGGGAGAATGGGATAAATGGAGAACGGGATAAATGGAGAAAGGGATAAATGGAGAAAGGGATGAACGGAGAACGGAATAAAGGGAGAACGGAATAAAGGGAGAACGGAATAAACGGGGAACTGAAAGAAATGGAGAACGGGAGAAACGGAGAACGGGATAAAGGGAGAATGGGAGAAACGGAGAACGGGATAAAGGGAGAATGGGAGAAACGGAGAATGGGAGAAAGGAAGAATGGGAGAAAGGAAGAATGGGAGAAAGGAAGAATGGGAGAAAGGAAGAACGGGAGGAAGGAAGAACGGGATAAGGGGGGAACGGGCTAAAGGGAGAACGGGCTAAAGGGAGAACGGGATAAACGGAGAACAGGGATAAACGGAGAACGGGATAAAGGGAGAACAGGATAAAAGGAGAACAGGAGAACGGGATAAAGGGAGAACGGGATTAAGGGAGAACGGGATTAAGGGAGAACGGGATGAAGGGAGAACGGGAGAAAGGGAGAATGGGATTAAGGGAGAACGGGAGAAAGGGAGAACGGGAGAACGGGAGAATGGGAGAACGGGAGAAAGGGATAAACTGAGAAGGGGATAAACGGAGAAGGGGACAGGGGGCGGGGGGACAGTGGATCGACGGCAAAGGCATGGACGCATAGCACACGCGGCCCCGCAGCCGACGAACAGGGCAAAACGGAAACGCCGATGATGTCGTAGCTCACGCTCCGATTCGACTCGCTTTTTGGCCGAGACGTAAAACAGTGGTTACGTGCTGCCGGGCGCTGACGCCCACAGCCACCTGCTCGCCCCCAGCCACCTGCTTTCCCACAGCCACCTGCTCACCTACAGCAAAAATCATCTGCAACGCACGCCGCCCTTGGCCGCCAGACACGGCGAAACAGATACATGCCGCTGCAGTTTACACTCCGACCGACTCGCTTTTTGGCTGAGACGTAAAGCGGCGTTTACGGGCTGGCGTGCGACAACGCCCACCGCCACCTGCTTGCCCCTAACCACCTGCTTGCCCACGCCCACCTGCTTGCCCACACCCACCTGCTCACCTGGAATTTGATCAAATAAGGCGTGTGACCTATCAAAGTGCATCAGATTTTCCTGTAGATTACGATCCTGCTGTCAGAAATGAGAAATAACATATTGTACTAAAATTAGATCACTCATTCGACTTTCTCATGACAAAAGGGGTATGTGTGAGGCTTGTGGTGGCATGGTAAGTAGCAGAAAGCGGCATAGGAAATAGCAGACGACATTCACCATAGTTAACCCTTTGAGGTCAACATAACCTATTTCTATGTGCGTATAAGAAGGTCTACAGTGTGTTGGGGTGTGTGTGTAAAGAGCAGGCCTTAAAGGGTTATTATCTAGGTGTGACAAACATGTTGCCACTTCCCTTTAGGGGCCGCAATGCGTGACAAGAAAAGCACTATTTAATCCCTTTGTTTGCCCTAGGTGTCAATGCTATTTATTGAGAATGCAGGGTGGGACGAGGGGAGTGCATTAAACTAGTATATTTCACTATAGTTTACTGTATAGTTTACTATAGTATTTCCCGCACACCTTGACACTCCTAAACTACAGTATTTTTTACTATAGTTTACTGTAGTCTACTATAGTAAACTATAGTATTTCCCGCACTATAGAGTAAACTACAGTACCGGTATATTTCACTATAGTTAACTAGTATTTTCTACACACCTTAACACTACAGTAACCTTGAGAATACCCTGACGTATGCATAGTAGGTTCATGCAATAGATACAGATATATTTGCCTTGCCATTAAAGTCAATTAAGATTAATCAGTGTATACATACATATTAAATTCAAATACTATAGTGATTGATATACTAAAGTTAATTATACTTATTCCCGTACATGTCCATACCTTAGTACACTATACATAGCATTTATAGTATATAATAGATGTTAATACAAAATAATAATTATAAAGAATTCAAATTATCTCAGGGAAAAAAGAAAAATATGTCTATAATGCTGACAATGTATGCGAGTACATTCTGATGTCATTGACAACTATTTTGTAATAATTAATAATTTTCATAATTTGGTTGGGCAACACTCACCCCCCCCCCCACCCCTATGTTCGCACCTTCCCCCACCTGCCAGGTGCGACCCATGAAACAATAGACCCCTGAGACAATAGGCCTGCCCCCCCCCCCCCCCACACACACACACAGCAAGCCTCAATCAGAGGTGCAAGATAACCGTTATTTTTAAACCAGTACACCACAAGGCAGCAGAGAGACCACATGTACATGTGGACACATACATGCATACACTATACTTCTACATGTATATCCCAGGTACCCGGTATGTATATACATATAGCCTGTTTAATATATATTCATGTACTAAGAATAATGCTGAAATGGAATGCTGTGATATAAGATATAACCCCGGGATATAACTCCTAGTCAGTCCCACCATGGGGTATAGTACTTTATCTTGCTGGTCCCATTGTAACTCATTATTGGTCAAGATAGATAGTAGTAATGGAATGTCTGACTATTTTAACATCGATACATATGTCATTTGTTTTAATTTGAGATATTTCATAATTTATTTTTCTCCCAGTTTACCTGTTTTCCAACCCTCAAGGCTCCTGGACCCGGCCCCAAGGCTCCTGGACCCGGCCTCAAGTCTCCAGGACCCGGCCCCAAGGCTCCAGGACCCGGCCTCAAGGCTCCTAGACCCGGCCCCAAGGCTCCAAGACCCGGCCTCAAGGCTCCAGGACCCGGCCCCAAGGCTCCTGGACCCGGCCCCAAGGCTCCTGGACCCGGCCCCAAGGCTCCAGGACCCGGCCTCATGGCCCCAGGAGTCGGCCTCATGGCTCTAGGAGCCGGCCTTAATTGATGAAACTGATGGTGATGAAATATCATCTCTACCTGCCTGGCGTCATCCCTACCTGCCTGGCGTCATCTCTACCTGCCTGCCGTCATCTCTACCTGCCTGGCGTCATCCCTACCTGCATGGCGTAATTCCTACATGCCTGGCGCAGGGCTGCCAAGTAGTACGCTTTTGGCGTATTAGTACGCTTTTTGGCCTCATTTTGAGGCAGAGTACGATTTTACATTTTGAGTACGATTTAGTACGATTTTCAGGTTTACAGTACGCTTTTTGATGAATTTGGCTGTTATTTCACATATATTGAGTACACATTTTGGCCCTAGATATTTCTTTCATTAGAATTACCGCAAAACCTAGGCTATAAGCCGACTTTTATTTGTTTTATTTTCTTATAAGCCCCGAGTCATCTTCCTCAAACTCACATTCGGCTTATAAGCCGGGGGGAAAACGGAGCATTGATAATTATAATCAGAAGTTTTGTGTATTTCTTTTGTGGTGAAATATCGGTCGATTTGCTCCAGGAAAAATTGTGGTACCTTGATAGTGTGATTTAATGTTGTATTAATGTAGTGATCCTGAATCAAAAGTACGATTTTAGTACGATTTTTGGGTGAGGGGAGTACGCTAAATACGCTTTTAAGGCAAAAAATGACATAAAAAATACGATTTTGGAAGTTTTGAGGTTGGCAGCTCTGCTGGCGTCATCCCTTCCTGCATGGCGTCATCTCTACCTGCCTGGCGTCATCCCTACCTGCCTGGCATCATCTCTACCTGCATGACGTCATCTCTACCTGCCTGGCGTCATCCCTACCTGCATGGCGTAATTCCTACATGCCTGGCGTCATCTCTACCTGCCTGGCGTCATCCCTACCTGCCTGGCGTCATCTCTACCTGCCTGGCGTCATCCCTACCTGCCTGGCGTCATCTCTACCTGCCTGGTGTCATCTCTACCTGCCTGGCGTCATCCCTACATGCCTGGCGTCATCTCTACCTGCCTGGCGTCATCCCTACCTGCCTGCCGTCATCTCTACCTGCCTGGCGTCATCCCTACCTGCCTGGTGTCATCTCTACCTGCCTGGCGTCATCCCTACCTGCCTGGCGTCATCTCTACATGCCTGGCGCCATCCCTACCTGCCTGGTATCACAACGTTGTGTACCTGCCAATGTCAAGGAAAATGATGAAAATGATGAACAGTACCGTAAATTCACGCGTAGAAGCCGCGGCTTGTACGCGAGTCAGACTCAGCTTTCTTTTGATACCAAACATGCCTATATAGGGTGCGGCTTATACGAGAGTTTTTATCAGTATACTACAGTACTAAAATCGCAATATTCAGACCCTGTCTGCGGCTTATATAATTTGTCAAAGTTAGGGGTGCGGCTTATACGCGAGTTAGGCTTATACGCGAGAATTTACGGTAATAAAATATTCCCCTCCCGGCCCCCACCCTGAAAAAAATACTTCTATATATATCCAAACACTTAATATGTGCAAACACATTATTCTAAACACTTTTAACCCTAAACACTTTCTTTCTAAACACTTTCTCATGAAACACATTATAATCTAAACACTTTTCATTCGAAACGCTTAACCCTAAACACTTTCCCTCTAAACACTTTGTCACGAAACACATTATAATCTAAACACTTTTCATTCTAAACACTTTTTCTGACCAAACACTTTTGAATCTAAACACTTTTCGATAAGTGTTTAGAAAAAAAGTGTTTCAAAATGTGTTACAAGAAAGTGTTTCGTTTTGGGGTGAAAAGTGTTTAGAAACGAAACACTTTTTTTAGAGTGTATGTTTCGTTCATACAGAACACTAGGGCTGTGCTGAATTACAAACAACGGAGGAGGCGAGGCATCATGCACAGGCTTAGGTTATAGGGTGGAAATTGGATAGATACGTCTTGGGACTTTTTGGCCACAACCTCCCCTCCACCTCTCTCTCTCTCTCCACCCCCTGTCTCTGTGGGTGTGAGGCGTTCAATGCTGAACCGCCCAGTTCATTACCCAGATTTAACCCTTTAAGGACAGCATAATGCTTTAATGCACTTTACCAATTTTATCGTCATGATGCATGAATGCAGCCTTGGACAGTAACTCGCCAGTGCTGCATCAATGCATGATGCTGTCCCTGCACGTTTGGTCCACTCCAGATGGGTCGGCATGATGCACCAATGCAGCCCTGGTGATTTACTCGCTGAATAAATACTGGTGATTTACTCGCTGAATAAATACATAACGCCAGCCATCGTCAATATGCATTAAAGCACTATGCGGTCCTTAAAGGGTTAAGTGAAGAGCTGGCGGATTGGGAGCCCTGATGGTGAGTGTTAAGTTGGGTGTGGTGACTATTGACAGCTTTAACTGTCAATTATAGTCAGTGTCCACAAAGGGTGAGGAGGGCAGTCGGACAGTGAAGGTGGGCCGCCGCGTGGAAAGGATGCTTCGTGCCAGGGTGAATAGAGCATACTTTCTGACTGGCTACTCACTTTCTTTTGAAGAAAAAGTATCATTGGAAAATATATCAACAAAGAATACAAAAGAAGCAGCTAAGCAGAAAGGATGCTCCACGTTCTCCCTTGCATAGCATTCCATCTGTGTGGCTACTCTCATAAATATGTGATTGGCCTGAGGTACCGGTAGCCACATGCACTACGAAGGTAGTAGCACAAGCGGCAGCATCTGAGAAATTGCTCTAATTCGAGACATGTGACATGCTAAATACCTAAATTTATACTATGTCTGGTTTTAGACCTGTACCAAACTCCCAACTACATATACTACTACCCTGCCAAATACCATCACCATATGGGCAATACCCCGATTCCACTCACATTAGAAGCTCATGCACACTGCCCATTCTTCCTAATACAGAGGACCCGCTGCAAATGCATTAAAGCAATTATAACTACATGTACCACCACAAGCAAACCCACAGCTACTTATTCTGTATCCGATATAGCCATCTCCGACTCAATTAACAGAGGGGATATTTAAGACCTAGCGGGGTACTTTAGTGTACTACTCCTCCCACTTGTACCCCTTACACTATTAACCCCCCCCCTCCCCACACACACACACCCTACAGCCCACTCTGGTAGGTTTTGTGTCACAATCAAATTAGACGTCCTATTATGGAGCCGAGTGGTGCGTAAAAAAGGTAGAATTGGGTGAAACTGGTTTCATTGTCAACAGCGGCCGAAAAACGCTGTCAATAGAAGTCCATGAATACAAATGAAGCCTGGAGAGATAGGAGGGCGGTGTCGGCTAATGAAACCTACCACAGAGTAGGCTGGGTGTGTGTGTGTGTGTTAATCTAAATGCTCCAGGCCTTAGTCTGTAGTGACTATCCCAGGTTAGTCATAGGGATATTGGTCAGAATGACGAACTGATATTCAAGAATGACTAAGGCAAAACAAAATATGGCTTTGGCCTTATACTCATAGGAATAGAATGACTAAGGTGTATCGTTCACTACTGACTATACCTGATAGTATTAACTGACAATGGTTGGTTGGCCAAAACATGACTAACTAGGTGCATTGCTATTGATTAATTTCTATAGTTGAAAGATTATCTGTGTAGGCTGTGTGTGTAGTGTGTGTGTGCGGGGGAGGGGGGGGGGAAATAAGGGGTGATACAAGAGGGAAGGGGGTAACTGAGCTGTTTTCTCCTACACTGATAATCTTTAGGCTCAGTTGATAGTTAGTCCTTTTCCCCTCCCTACGACCAACCATGGTCAGGTAATTCTATCAGGTTTAGTCAGTAGTGACCACCACCTTAGTCATTCCTTTCCAATGAGTATTAGGCTAACTCTTTTTGAGTAAGGACTTTTGTTTTGCCCTAGTCATTTTTAAATATTAGTTCGTCATTCCGAAAAATCCTCATGGCTAACCTGAGACTAAGGCCCGGAGCCTTTAGACTATCAGTGTAGGGTGTGTGGGGGAGGGGGGATAGGAGGGTTATACAAAGGTAGGGGTAACTAAGCTGTTTACTCCTATAACGGCTGAATACTGCTTCAATTCACTCTGCCATTTTTCGTCATAATGCTTGAAGTCAGCCATTACAACTCGCCATGCCAACATTATTACAAAATATTTATGGGAGATAAAAATTATCAGAAAATGACTCTGAAATCTCCTGTAGCCTCGAACCACTAGAGTGGTGTCTGAGGTAAAATTGTAGAATTAAATGAGACTTACCAGGGTAAGGTGATATTTGATTATGATTTTGCTGAGGGCACCACGAGTGGTGCAGAGTATACAGGCCCACCCACCCTCGCCTTAGTCAGAAATCAAGTGATTACTTTGGTTCTCAAAAGATTAATCTTAAAAAGCAAAGAGATTTATATTCATATTGGTTTTCACAGCAAAAATCATTAGTTGTGAGAATTCATTTAACTCCACAAGAAGTGCTGTATACTTTTCTATCTTATAAATATTAAGTCTCTAAATCCTGACGATGCGCATGCGCTAACCTCGCTTCCACCTCTCTTTATGGTCGGCATGATGCATGAATGTAGTACCGATGAGTTATTTGCCAGGGCTGCATTCATGCATCATGCTGACCAAGGACAGTTATAACACATTAACACATTATGCGGTACTTAAAGGGTTACATAGTGTATCTCAGGGTGTAGGAAGCTTCATCTACCCGAGCTGCCTTGCCCTGTTCTATCCTGCCTGGCCCCTCCTTCTGTAGTTCTGCCCTGCTCCCTTACACTTAGTACCCTGTCCTATCGTATCCTACTTGCAGAGAGTGGGGGGGGGGGGGATCCTCTTTTAGAATTTTTAAAAAGATTTGTCTAATGATAATAATTGCGATTCGCTGTGAGTCGCGTCGTGACACCTTTAGTATGTTGGTTTTTGGTGGAACCCCTTTTCAAATTCCTAGCCCCCATTCTACTCACCCCTACCCTGTCTTGCATCATCCTACCTCGGACAACTACCCGGCTGCCGTCCTTGTCATACTCCTCATCTAACCTTCTACTCTGTCATACAAAGGCAATGTGTAGAGTATGGTATAGTGAAATGCGGAGACGGTGCAAAAACGATGTTGGGCTTTGCATATTTCAGCCTATCGCTGATGAGTGTGCACAGTTGGTGTAAAATACAGTTCGTACTCCTTATACAAATCTTTGCACTAACATGAAGTATACCCCTGTGTCCTACACCCCCCCCCCCTACCCCCACTGCTCTATAACAGGGATATTCCTGTCTCCCATGTGCTGCTAGCCTTTTGAAGACAGTATGTCACTTAAAGATGATATTTCTCGTCATGATGCACCAATGCAGCCCCGGCGATAACTCACCAGTGCTGCATTGGTGTATAATGCCAATCCTTCGCAGTGTCTCAACCCTCTATCGATGACATGAAGCTTGAAGTTGAATGCAGCACCTGTGAGTTACTCGCCAGGGCTACATTCATGCATCACACCAACCAAAGGCATGATTCATTAAGGCATGATGCCATGCTTAAAGGGTTGCCGTACCCTGTGTTGAGGGGGAAATGAGTGCGCCGCCTATACCCTCAGTGCAGCGCCCGAGGCGCCCCCTACCAGAGTGAGTGAGAACCAATCAGCCCTCAGCCCTCCCAGGCTCCATTCACTGCCTGTAGTTTTAATTTCCCCTCTGTATCACGTGATAAAAGACGGCATTGTGGGAGTTTTTGACAGACGGAAGTCTGCATGTTAGTTGTGACAAGGCCCTTTCCACAGCGTGGGAAGGGTCCTGATCACATGTTTTAACTAGACCTCGGCTTGGTGAGTGGATGGGCTGTACATAGAGTATACATAGAAAAGTGTGATAGCAAATATCCACGATCATCTTAGTGACCTCCCCTGAGCCTGTCAAGACATGCAGTGTCCACAACAGGCTTTTTATCCCATAGAATTTTCAGTCAAACAGGGCCAACCCAGAAAATAATCATGCACGACCTTGAAGTATACGGGTCAGACATGCTGGGCAGCCCATGCAGAAATGGGCTGCGATCAGGCAGGCATCTGCCAAATTTAACCGAGTACCTGGATATATAATGCCTTCTGTCATGTATCGGCTGATTTCGTGGAGATTAGGAATGACCATATCCAACAAGAACTGCCCCAAAAAAGCACTTATACACACTTACGGACATGTAATAATCATCAAATCACTATTGACCTGTTATTTTACAACGTAAATGCAATATCAGAGATTATGGACATTGTAAAGTTTACAACCAGCTGGAATACCCTTTTTTGTTTGGTGCATATTGGAATGGAAAGAGTCATTTTAGCAAATGGGAAATAGCTGTAAAGCTATAAAAGAGGTAGCAGTTGTAAAACCAATGCACTGACCTCGCTGAGGATCCACATATAATGTAATGTATTATATAGAAATCCTCAAACCCTTTAGGCACTGCATAATCCATTAATTTATCAGTTATGTAGGGTAACCTTGATGCCCTACATGCAGTATTAATGAGTCTGACTTTAGCCATACTGTTTAACAATGACCGAATCGGAAGAGGTCAATAAATATATAAAGACAAGGCCACGAGGGAGTTTTTTGGTTTGTTTTTTTCAATCCACAGGCTAAAATGTATAGGATGAAATACATTTTTGGTGACCAAAATTCACATTTTAGTAGTTAAGAATCATTGATCTTTGTAAGTGGGGAAAGCGTAAGTCATTTCTATTCCCCTGCATTGCTGTCAGTATAAGCTTTAACTTGATACCAAATATGCCAATATTTCTCTATTTTATCAACAACAAAATTCATATGAGAAGAATAGAAAAGAACCACAGTAAGATGACAACAGCAGCAGCAGTAGTAGTAGAAAAGCAACGGTATCAATCAAAATCAGCGCTGGTAATGGATTAACACAGATAAATTATAGGTTAGTCAGTAGTATCTATCCCAGGTTTGTCGTAAGCGCATTAGTCAAAACGACGAACTTATGATCATAATGACTAGGCAAAATTAACGGCCTTATTTAAATGACTACAGGTAACTCTAATACGCCTTAAAATAGGTTGGGCATATAGGGAGCCAAAATATGACTAAGGGTTTCTAAGTCATGTTCTGGCTCCCTATACCATCAATCTACGTTGGTCAAGTAAGGTTAGTCTTTCCTTTCATGTGTATTACTATTTAGCCTAAGGCAGTTTTGCCTTAGTCATTTTTGAAAATACGTTTTTTTGAATATAAGTCATTTTAACTAATAAAGGATGACTCTCCCATTGACGAACCTAGCCAGTATTAATTAACCTCTTAGATTTATGGATTATCAGTGTATGTCGATATATATGCATGAACACAGCACTGGCGAGTTTTGGGTCAGGGCTGCATTCATGCATCATGACGACAAAAGAATTTAGTGTAATAAAGCACCATGCCCTTTATTATGGTCCAGACAGATATCCAAAACATTTAATGACACTAATTGCATCTATATAACTAACAAAAGCAACCTGCGAAACAAACAACAATTGCATCAACAACGACGATAATGATGTCAACAAAGAAAAAACGAGAACAATGATGACAACAAATCACTACCGCCCCTCCTCCATTACCACACCCTAACTGCTATTCCATCCCCCCACCCAATAAATCAAAATGCAAATTATTTCTGTGGGTGGTGACAAGGCGTGGATTTTAATAACAAATAGGAGCTAAATGAGGGGGTGGGCATTTAGGGGTGTGAATCGGGTGTGTGAATAGGTCGGGGGGGGGGGGGGGGGGGGTAGGTTGCCTCTCTCCCCCCCTCCCCCTCCCAACTCCCTCCCACAGTGTTGCCCATCATCTGCTAGAGCTATAGGGGTAGAGTACGTCGCATCCACAGTCAACAGATACCCTTCCCAGTGGGCAAAGAATTCAGTTCAATATTGAATCAACGTTGAATTAACGTTGGATCAACATTGACAACTATTTGTCAATGTTGATTCAATGTCCTGTGCCCACTGGGTTGGCCATGGCCATCAAATGCCATTCTGTAGCAAGAGATGGTGCATGCTAATGGTCCAGTCCAATAACCTTTCCGTATGGTTACGGCTATCCTTATTCACTGGTGGATACTGTTGTTTAATATTAACAAGCCCCTGTTGCAGCGCCATAGCAGCAAGTAGGGAAACGTAGGTATCAGCAACCAAGTCACAGCTCTATATGTATACAAAATGGCCGCCTACATAGGGTGATCAGTTACAGCTCTATATGCAGACAAAATGGCCGCATACGCAGGGTGACCAGTTACAGCTCTATATGCAGACAACATGGCCGCCTGCACAAGATGACAAGTTACAGCTCTATAGGGGGACAAGATGGCTGCCTACACAGGATGACCAGTTACAGCTCTATTACTAGTGACACAACAATCAGACACGCCCTGCTCAACCCTAACCTGACTTCTTCACCCCACACATCAACAACCCCCCCCCCCCGCCCCCCCCCCCGCCCCCCCCCCCCCCCCCCACCCCACACACACACCAACCAGTTTATAGTGACTAGGGTCCTTCTCATCAGCAGGTATCAGTGACCAAGTATTAAAATTGGCCAGGTATCAAACAATGTTATATCAAACGGCACAAATAAAATGCTAAAAGCAAATGAGAGAAATCAAAGTCAAATTAAAAGCCTTAGAGAAAGATATTTACACAGTTTTGTGACGTGCAAATTATTTTTGATCTCAATAGAATCAATGATTAGTGATGAATGAATCAATGCTAAGCTGGACACTCCCCTCAGCCCTCCCGCCACGCGTTATACTCCCATCCCCACCGGCACGTGCCTTAACTCTTAACCTTTTAGCGACTGCATAGTGAATTAATGCTCCATACCCTTGGTCGTTATGATGTATGAATGCAGCCCTGGCAAGTGACCTGCCAGTGCATCATGCCTACCCTATGGCGTTGAGACACTCCCAAAGGGACGGCATGATGCACTAGGGCAGCACCAGTGAGTTATTTGCCGTAGCAGCATTGGTGCATCGCGGCGACAAATGTCATCTTTTAGCGGCAGGCCATCCTTAAAGGGTTAATATGATTATAATGACAACCTCATGATGCCTGTGGCCAGTAACAATATGCTGCTGGTTCTCGGCGCTGCCTGGGGGAGGGGCAGAGGGGGCCAGTGTACACAATGGAGGCCCGGTGTGTCACGTGGGCTGTATAGCTGTCACGTGGTGTCTGTGTGACTTAACGCTCACTGGTCATGGGGGATGTCAAAGTGTGTGTGTGTGGGGGGGGGGGGGGGGTCTAGACAAGGACATGAATGGGAGAGGATTAAGGACTGGGCAGATGAGGTCAGGGGAGGAAGGACATTCAGAGAATTGGAAGGATGGGAAGGAAGGGGAAGCAGTTGGAGAGAAGGGAAGGGTAGGGATGGGTAGGGAAGGGGTGCAGAGAAAGAAAAGGAAGCACAGGGGAGGGCAGGGTCATTTTAAGGATGGTGTTGAGGAGATATAAATGACAATACAACCCGGGCAATACAAGCTTAATAAAAGGCAATCAGACAAATGAAAACATATAATGTAGCCTCTATTATAATCACAGCTTCCCCTGAGACAGTGAAGTCCCAACGATGAGCAATAATCAAAGTTGCAGAATCAAATTATTTACTTCTACAATTAGGGGCAGAATTAGGGAGAGGGGGAGGGGGGGGGGGGCTCATACGGCGCCTCACTCCTTTTTGGGCGGTAATTTGAATTTTACATTGATAGTCTCCCGTATTGTTTTCTATAATAAACTACAGGGCAGTATACTGAGTCTGAAATTAAAATTTATAATTTCTGACTCTAACCTGGACCCATAGAGGTAGTTTGAATTTTTTAATGTAGATATATTTTGAGAATTTTTAAACAATGGCCCGCTCCCCCCCTTTTTTCAGAATCCTGGATCCACCACTTAAAAATCAGACAATAATATTAACCAAAGAGTTAACAAACAGAGTTTGGGGGGGGGGGGGTGAGTGGCGATCAGCGCATTGTACAGCGGCACACACCCATAACGTCGTCTCTGCGGTCATTAAGCCGGCCGACCACCGCGCGGATTGACAGAGCTGCTATCAGCCTATCGCACCTTGCCGCACCCCCCCCCCCCCCCCACACACACACACACTGTCACAGACCCACAGTCACACACACCCCACTCAGACTGCAGCCTCTGCCATTTCCAGTTCATGCTCCATCCCCCGACTTATGGAGCGCCGTTCATGTATATTTTCTATGGTATCATAAAAAATGGAAATCTAATTTGGAAAAGTAGTTTGAATAAAATAGTCGTTGAAATTATACCCTCTCCCATGAGGCAGGATTGGCATGACATGTTCTAGTCTTCTTCAAAGATCTTCAAAGATCAACAGAGATGGTAACTTATTGAGTTTAATCGCAGCATATCTATATGTGACAAGTAGGGGCTAAAGGGATCTTAAATGGTGGGTACCATGCACACATATCCATTTTTCACAAAGCACGTCACATATAATTTACTAGTATTTAGCAGCAGGCATTGATAACTAGTACCCATCATAAAATATCAGCAGCTATAAAGCTCTCATAGCGCCCTCATCTTTCTTGGCGCCCCATACTACAATCTCTGCTGCACTAGTGCCAACCCCCTCCCCCATCCACTACCACTCCGCTCTTTAATACGCTTTACACATCACCGCACCCTCTCCATACCCAGTTAACCATTCAAGGACGGCATAGTGCTTTAATGTGATATGCCATTTGTCGTCATAAAGCATGATTGGGACACTTGCGAGTAAATCGCCAGGACTGCATTCATACATCATGACCACCATGCGTGGTTGATACACTTCCGAAGAGTCGGCATGATGCATGTATGCAGCACTGGAGAGCTAGTCAACGGTCCCCCATTGGTGCAATATTATGACAAATAGTGCATCAAGGCAGCATGCCGTCCTTAATGGGTTAACCAGAGCACCCCCTCTCCCCCCCCCCCACCCTCTCAGCGCCCAGTGCCCACAGGGTGAGTAGTACGACCAGACAGGACGAGGAGGCTGTGGGACATGGACGTACACACACAGAGACACACAGTATACAGCATATAGAGAGGGATATTGGTAGCAGAAAGTGGAGTATATACATACCAGATATCCTCTAATTGTATATGCGAGAGACCTTTATCTTTTGTACCAGAGACCCAGTGATATCTGTAGCTGCATTTGGAGCTTTTACATACCAGAGACCCTCTATTTAGATATACCAGAGGAGACCCTCTAGTTATACATACCAGAGAAATCTAGTTACACATATCAGACAGAGACCCTCTTTTGGGTGAGCACATCCACAACAGCTCTACCAGCAACATTATTATCAATGTCTGGTGGGATCAGGAAGAAGACACAATGGGCACAATAGTGGAATAGTGGTATCTAAGCAATTGGACCTTACACTCTGCAATATCCAAGCCCTAAACTACACAGAAACTACACGGCATGGATTCATACTAGCATTGGACTTATCAGCTCTCTAGAACCACTTGTAAAAATATACTATACACAACTAGCATTGATACCATAGGTCTGGACTGTGAGACCAGGCGTACAGCTGCTAATTGGATATTGCTATAGCAGTGAACATACATATCAGTGGGATCAACCCTGTGCATCGACTTATTAATCATTAAAAAGAAAGAGCATACTAAACTAACTGTCACACAGGTTACCACGTTGCTAAATACCACCACCATATACCACTATAGTCATTGTGACCGTGACCCCCCACAGCTGGTGCAAACTGATACCATCGTGATCATATTGGACATATACAGTCTACGACACACTACCATTGAAGAGCATGTACTTATTGCACAGGGGTCTATGAACTCTGATGCAGTGGACTGTAATTTCCACTGAATGTTGGCAGTATCGAAGCTTCATACTGACTAGTTCACTGACTGCAGAATATATACTACACTTATTGCACAGGAGCTTATAAAGTGTGATGCAGTGACCTGGAGTCCACACTGAATGCTGGCAGGGTATAGGAGGGTGTCCACTCTACCAGAAAACATCATATATACACAGCACACTGGTGACAGCAGGGGGATCTTGAAGGCTGTCCACCTGGAGAACACACTAGCACTAGGGGCAGGGACTGAGAACACCACAGTGACAGTGCATGCACTGTTAGAGAAGTTAACGTAGCTGAGCAGTAGAATCTACCGTATCTTTACAGCATATACTACGGTATCAGTGTTCATGGACAGTAACATATACTGCTGTTTACAGTATAAAAGGACATTATTTTTTATTCACTATTATTTACAGAGTAAGCCTTGGGTATCCACGACTATTGGTGGTATTTAGAGGTACCAGTTGACAGTCTTTTATTGTGGGGCTCACATGCTCTAGCACTGACACTAGTGGTTAGATACCGTTTAGGGAAGCACGGAAACACCAACGGGAGTAAAACGTCACCAGGAGGGTATACACGCACAGGCATGACGAGGGGAGGAGCAGAAGGTATGTTGTAGAATGCATGTTTGAGAGAAAGATTATTTCATTCGATTTCAATGGCCATTATTTATACCTTATATATAAGTTGTGTTCAGGTATCAGTTATCCCGACCGACCCTATGCGCTTACCCTAATTAATACCCTAATTTTCATTTTTTTTAAAAGGCATTTTTGGATCTTATTACTAAAAAAGTAACTTTTTGCAAAAACAAAAATATCAAGTTAAAAGATGAGAAATGGAAGAGATTTCCTTTAAGAGATTTGGGTGGTTTTTTTTTAAAAAGGAGACAAATCGACCTACCGATCCAATTTATGTTACTTGAACACAACTTTTTTAGGCCTTAGTGAGGTTTATTAGGATTAGCATGACACAGGGGGACAAAGCAAGAAATGGAAACTGAATGATATTAATAGCCTCAGCTATTTGGCAAAGCTCTAACGTCTCTGACGGTTTACTATTCAAAGACTGCCGAGGGAGACCAGGGAGAATAGATAAGGTATGTCTTGTGACAACGCCTGTCAGAGAACTGTTCAGGTAGATATCTGGAAGAGGATTTATTTGTCATGTAATACAGAAGAAGAAAAGCTGTTAGCAACTGTTTAAGACCATGTGTCGTCTCTGTATACTCATACTGGTACCCTGCTCCAAAGTGCCAACTCTGGTTCTACTACCATCAGCTAAACTGGGAAACCACAGGCACCCCACCCACACCCCATACCACACCCAAACACCCATCACCCACACACCCACCCACACACATACACACACACACACCCAGCCTCCACCTTGTCACCATGGTTACTGGGCTCAATCTCAGGCACGTGACTTTGACGTTAAAAGTCAAATTTAGATAAAAGGTGACCCTGAACCATACACCCCCCCTTCCTGCCAGGTGCCTCTGCCACCCCCCCCCCTGGGTGTGTGTGTGTGGGGGGGGGGGGGGGTAGCCTACATTCCGTCTCTGAGGTCTTGCATGGGCAATGCAATAATATCGTTTGAGATATATTAGGCTTATGAGTGTCTTGACTGATAATATTTACATTTTGAATGCACACCTCTGTCTGTCTCTCCCTGTCCCTGTATGTGCCTGTATCTCTGTTTCTGTCTGTCTCTGTCCTTCTCTCTAGCTCACAATTTCTCCCCATGCCTCTGTGTGTGTCTCTGCCTCTCTGTCTCTTCCATCTACTTTACTTTCTCCGTCATTCTATTTAACCCTAGTTGCCCCTGCCCCATACACGTGTGAGTTTCTGTCTCGCCACATACGTCAGAAGTAGAAGTAGAAACAAGGTAAAGTTGATGATTGGACGTAAAGGATGGAGGATGGGGGGGGGGGGGGGGTGAGGTCTTTGTCTGGACGGTGTGTGTACAGCATTACTATCTGTCCTGGGGGCGTGGTTGACAGCGAGGTTGGAATAGTTGTGAGGACCTTCCTATTACTAGGCAGTTTTGTCAGCAACGTGTAGAGTGACCTATGCTGCGTGAAGCGACTATTTATCAACATCGTTTGTCCATGCATCTTCAGGATTGTCGTGCTGCATCAATAAAGACCCGTTTGAGCAGGTAACTCGCTAGCACTGCATTAGTGCATCATGCCGATCGTACGGGAGGGTATCAAACCCGTAGGGTCAGGATGAATACTATTAGTGGATTGGTTAGGGCTGCATTCATGCATCATGACGACAAAGAGCATTGTGCACTGACGTACTATGCGGCCTTTAAATGGTTGAATGGTAGTCTTGCTATTCCTTGCTGCACCGCCGAGTATACTCATTTATGCATCATACCGAGACCATGCAGTGTAAATTGAGGCACTATGCTGCTCTTAGAGGGTTAGAGGAAATAGTGTCCAAATAAAGAAATGTCCTATCACCCATAAAGAGAGTCACTGCGGGGGGTAATTCTATATGGGTGGTGAGTTGACAAAAGGGTCTGACACCAGTGTAATGGCCCCTCAATATAGGAAGCAGGCCATAGGGTTGGACCTCTTGTGGCGGGGGTGAAGAGGCGGTGATATCATAGGTCAATCTGTACACGATATTTGTACCTTTTTAAAATAGCCACCCAACCCACCATCCCATACAATATGCTTCAGTTTTCGTCAGATAGTTTGTATTAAAACTAAAAGGTTGCCAAAGGAGCAGAGACATAATCATGGTTAGCTATGTCCCCCCTCAGAGGAACTTGTCTTGACAAAAATTGTCGACCTCAGCATATTTTTCTCAGTTTTGGAAATTTCTTTTCTTTTGAACCCTATTTTTTAATATTCTTTTTAGCAATTCTTTGGGGAATACTTACAAGTTCCCAATGGCCTCAGTGGTCTGACATCGTGAAAATTAGCTTTTTATAGGAATATCAAACAACGTTTTTGTTCATCTTTTTTTCGTTTTGACCGAAATGAGCACACCGCAGGATGTGGAGCGGAGCATCCATTCTGCGTGCCTGCTCACACTTCACTGGGAAAACAGAACCATGCGGTTAATAACTTTTACAAAATACTAAATACTATTGAAATATGCTTAAAGAGAGGCGACAAAGGGCTGTTTGTCCTTTAGGAAAACAAATCCCTGATGGTGCCAACCCCCCTATAGCCCACCCACCCAACTTCTCGATACAATTACTCAATACAATCGGTTGGTTTTACAAAGATAACAAACTCTATTCTAACTATGGCAGTTTGCTCATTTAGCTATGAAAACAACCCCATAAGGTTAAACAACACCCCTTCTGTCCCCCCCCCCCCCCGCCGCCCCTCTCCCATTTGACTGGAAACACCTGGAGTGAGGTGCATGATCGGTGTACGGTCGGACAATAGGTCCCCCCCCCCGGGCACAAGGCACGCACGGGGAACCCTACCTCCGTACCCCCGAGGGTAGGGGCCGGGGAGAGGGGAGAGGGAGGGGTGATTGGCTCAGTTGCATTTCCCAGATGTATTCAAACACACGGTCATAGTTTGTATGGCTACTTTTGTAAGGTGGATAAACAAACTATATCATCTTAAAATGCATAATTTGGAGGTGATTTCTCTCTACTGTTTCAGGCTGTCTGACCTTTATCTTCCTATTTCTTCCCCTTATCCTGAATGATTATTTCTTTTGTCGTATTTCTGCTCTGAATCTGTATGCCCTTTGATGATTGCATTGCCATAGTTCTTGATATTTTGGTAATTGTCCAGATTCTCTCAGTGGCTCTTCAATGCTCAATTCATGCATCATATTGACCCTTCGGTAGTGTATCAGCGCCGCAGGATCTGCATCATGCATGAATGTAACTTGGCGAGTTACTTGAGCCTCTACATGGGTAAAAATCGACACGGGTGACACAGTGACACGGCCATTTTAGGCCCTTTTAAAGATAGGAAAATTAGGGGTAAAAATCGACCCCAGGGATTTGTCTCTAAGGTTGTACATGTATATATAGGGCCCTATACATAAAATTCGACACAGTGACATGGCCCTTTTGCTTAAATCCGACACGACGACACGGTCAAAATTGTGGGTACCCATGTAGAAGCACTTACTTGCCAGGGCTACATTCATGCATCATGGTGACCAAGCGCATACTGTATTAAAGCATTCTGCTGCCCTTAAAGGGTTAAAGTGCAGTCAGTGTCATTACCTGCAGCAGGTTTTGTACACACACTAACACTCACCGCCCACCCACAGACACCCGCCTCACACACACACCCTTCCCCACCACTACACCCCTATAGACCTAGGCAGCAAGAAAGGGTCATTCTTTTCAGAAATCTTTGTGAAATTTTTGAAGCGTGAACGACAAATAGATGAATAAATATATTATACTATTTGAAAGATAACTGTCATGTGAATCTCCTCATATGAAATGTTTGTCAACATAGCTATTACTGACACTTGATTGATTGATATTTTATTTTTGATTATCCGGAGGAGATACATCATCTATTATAGAATGTGTTAACTATAGCATTCCACAGCAAATAGTAATAATTTATAACATATTAATGAATGAGGATTCTGCTGAAACATGTGAATACAGCACTACCGGGTATTTAGAAAATGTCCCCCTTTCTTGATGCATGGGTCTATACCACTCATGCCACCCACTACCACCCCCCACCCCTAGGTGGCCGGCTGACGGCGCCACCTACCGTCACAGACAGGTGAGAGTTGAGTCAATCAACCGCTCACTTTTGATTAACTCCCCCCCCCCCCCTCCTCCCCTCCACACCCCCTCCACAAAATGCACAGCCTCCACCTGCCGCCCAAGTCCCAATTCCCTCATCACCCCTCCCCTCTTTATTACAACGTTAATTACCTTTTGCAGTTGTGCAGTCTCTCCTGTGTACAGTGGGCAGGGTATAAAGCATTGAAGGCAATTAAAGTGGATTTGGAGAAGGTGTGCAGAAAGGGTACTCTGCGGTATCAGCATTTCTCTCTCTCACTCTCCTCACTCGTTCTCTCTACTCTCTCCTTATTTTTCTCATCTTCTTGACCACCCACCTCCTGTCTCTCCCTGTCTCTGTCTCTCATTCTGTCTTTCTTACTCTCTATAGCTCTGCCCCCTCTCACCTCTCACTCTAATCCCTCCCTTCACCCTTCCCTCTCCCCTCTTTCTACTTCTCTTCGTCTCTCCCCCTCTCTCTTTCCCTCTCCTGTCCACTACCCTCCCTCTCCCTCTCCTGTCAACTCTCCATTTACCCCTCTCACCCTCTCCCTCCTCATCCCCTTTCTCTTTTTTCTCTCTCCCCTCTTCTCCTCTTTCACTGTCCCTCTCCCCTCTACCTCTGTCTCCCTGCCTCCGCCTCCCTCCCTCCACTTCATTATCTCTCTGTGCCTCTCTTTCCCCCCCCCCTCTCTCTCTCTCTCTCTCTCTCTCTCTCTCTCTCTCTCTCTCTCTCTCTCTCTCTCTCTCTCTTTCTCTCTATCTCTCTCTGTCGTGCTGTCTGTCTATCTGTCTCTCTTTCTCTGCCCCTGTCTGTCTCTTTTCTCTCCCTGTCTGTCCCCGATTTACTTGTCACATCTTGTTGTTCCATGTACCCCTCACCCACTCACTCACTGTTAAAACGGTTGATTCATTTTGACCGGAGAGTGGGGCCTGAAATTGGTTCCAGATAACATTTTTGTAGCTCACTCGCTTTTTCCAGAGTTGAAGCTTGTGTTTTTTTGTCGGCGAGCGATGTTTCTTCTGTCGTTTATTTGGGCGCTTGTCACATCGCGTCTGTGCCTGCCTCCCTCACGCAGTGGCCATTTTGAAAATATGAAAAATATTTTGCAAAAAAGTAAATGGAATTCATTTAAGCTGTTATTCAGTAAAGCTTTGAACATGCCGAGGCTCAACTAGTAGGAACCATTGCAGGTGATGATATTCATTTAGATTTAATTAACCAAAGGTAATGCTTATTATGATTTTTGATACATACATTTGTATTATGTGTTTGTCATGGATCTGAGCACGTTCCCAACCTTCAACCATGACGTTCACATGAGAACAGCAATATCTAATCAACACTGATCAACGTTCATCGTTACGACCATCAATATTACAACAAATACTAACCCTCTGACTCTTTAAGGGCGGCATGATGCTTCATATCATGCCCTTGGTTTCATGATGCATGAATGCAGCCTTGGCAAGTTTCTCGTCAGAGCTGCATTCAAGGATCATGCCGACTCTGCAGGGTTGATACACTCCTGGAAGGTCGTCATGATGCACCAATGCAGCACTGGCGAGTCACTCACCAGGGCTGCATTTGTGCATCATAGACACAAATGTTATCTTTTAGCGACATGCCATCCTTTAAGGGACCACAGTTTTATTTTATGCACTATACCGCGTCCGTGCATGAATGCAGCCCTGTTGAGTAACTCACCTGTGCTGCATTCGATACCATGATACACTCCTTAAAAGAAAAGACCAGTGTAATCTTATGTGGCCTTCTATCACTAGTATTGGTATTAATTTGCTATATTCCGAGATATTTACTATCAAAATATGCAGCATGTAGCATTTACCCCTGATTAAAGAAGGACAGCTCATTTCAAATGTGATGTCACAAAAGAACAAAAGTTTCAGGCTGTCTGACAGTACATTTGTGTATCATTTATGATGCATTAGACAGTCACTCCATGATTAAAGAGTTACCCATTGCCTTTATAAAGTTGTTACAAGCCAATTTCCTGTTCCATTTTATGAAAGAATTACTTAGAAAGCAATGTAAATGGAACAAAGTGTAATTATTATTAAGCATAAAATCGTCTGCATTTGCATTATCCTATGATTGGCCCTTGAGTGGCCATTAAGGCATACCAAGAGTGGTGTAGATTACCGAGCAACCAATCAAGGAGTCGTTATAATGGTGTTTAGACCAATCAATTGGGATGGGTTGAGTGTCTGGCTAGATTTTTGTTCTCTTGTGACGTCATTCTGCACATATCTATTTCAGATATAAACCCTAGCTGTTGCATATTTTTATAGTATATATCTCAGAATATTGCAAATCAATACCAATACAATCGATATAAGGCCACATGAAATTACGCTGGTCTTTTCTTTAAGCATGCTGTACCAGTGTAATTCTTATTAACCATGTAATTTGCTTGTTCTGCAGGTGAGTTATCCTCCAGTTCTAATCAACAAATGGTGAACCTGCTGCAAGGTACTGTATCAACAAATAGCACTAAACATCTAATCACAACATGATGCCTCAAGGCTTTATGACTATTTGAACCTATTATAAGACATTCGGTACCCATCAAGCTGAACAAGCTCTTCCCTATGTCCAGTATTTATGGGATTGGTATTATCCTTTACAAGCTGTAATCTAAGAAAAGAAGTCATGATGCACCAACGTGGAGCTAGGGAGTAACTCGCGATTTAAGCAAATCTGAGCAAAAATTAAATGTTGATTATAAATTGCCGTATTTCCTGCAGCTATGAACAACTTTAAACAACTTTAATCCGAAAGCAAATCAAAGTTGCTTAACGTTGGCTAAAGCTGCTGGAAATTGGACCATTTAAAATTAAAGTTAAGCTTTGCTTAAAGCTGCTATAATCCGATGGTTCATGCAGTATGAGTGTGTACCGATACCAACACACCAACAACTAGTCATCACCCCCCACCCCCAGCCAATCACCCCCCCCCCCCCCCCGACCCCCACTAATTGTGATTATATAAAGCGTGTGTATAGTCTATGTAGCGTGCATGGAGTGATTAACAGACACCTACAGTGTTTTTATTGTCTGCAGAACGAGTGTTTAATCTGCTAGGAGATCATTGTGGCGCCATGCCGCCCGGCTGGTCAATCTCTTTGAAGTTACCTGTGTGAAAACTTTGTCAATATGTATCTCTGTCACAATTATAACTCTCCAGTTTATGGAGGGAGAATAGAGGTACCTGGGTCTACCTCCCCGATTTTCTGTGCAAGCACTTATGTGAACAGGTAAGTTGCGGCAAAGATACATATATATACTGATGTGAAGAGGCAGGTTGGGGCAGAGATACAAGCATTGCTGTAGACAGGCATGTTGGGGCAGAGATACAAGTGCTGATGTAAACAGGTAGGTTGGGGCAGAGATACAAGTACTGATGTGACTAGGCAGGTTGGGGCAGAGATGCAATTATTGATTGAGGACAGGCAGGTTTGGGCAGAGATACAAGTACTGATCTGAACAAGCAGGTTTGGGCAGAGATACCAGTGACCATGATAAAACACTGGAGTGTGGCACCAAATAGCCCTGGGCGGGCCTGATTTAATTAATGTAACATGACTGGGGAGCCCCCGTGACATGAGCGCCGACATGGTCCACGAGTCATTAACATGGAATGGTACATGGGCCATCACAGGGAGGCAGGACATGGCCAGAGCACACCCAGGCACCTCTCACATGTGGGGTAGACACACAGATAGTCTTAAAGCCGCGGTCCTTAGTCTGTAGTGGTTATCCCAGGTTGGTTATAGCGACATTGGTCAGGCGGGACCAAGTGCTATTCAAGAATGGCCGAGGCAGAATAACATAATAACTAATGCTTTACTCAAAAGGAAGGGCTAAGGTGAGTTGGTCAGTACTGACCAACATGACAATTTTACCTAACCTAAGTTGGTCGTATAGGGAGCCAAAAGCTGACTAAATTGGTTAGCCTATAGTCAGCCACAGGGAGCCACAGAATATTAATGCAGAGAGGGCCATTGGCAACCCTCTAACCCTTTAAGGACAGCATGTCGCTAAAAGGTGACATTTGGCATGATTAACCGATGAAGTCCTGATAAATAACTTGCATGATGTTGAATGCAGCCCTGACCAGATGCATTAATGCATTATGCCCTCCTGAGAGGGGCAAGGGATGAATAGTGTTTTTGATACTCTGTGGCCTCTGCAGTCATGATGCAAGAATGAAGTCCTTGTGAGTCCTCTAACCAGGGCTGCAGTTTATACATCATGCTGATCCTTTAGGAGTGTATGCATCAATCCTGTAGGGTTAGCATGATGCTTAGATGCAGCACTGGTGAGTTATTTGCCAAGATTGCATTCATGGATGATGGCGGCTGAAGGCATGCTGCATTAACCCACTATGCAACCGTTAAAGTATTAGTAGTAGGACTGGTCACGACTATCATTGTCAATAATATGAAATCAATACCTCCCATAACAAGATAACTGTATTGCACAATACTATGTATGTATGTTGCTAAAATAAAACATCATATCAACTGTATGAAGAGTGATTATGGTGACTCATCATATCAAGTAGTTCTAAGCCATCATATATACATCATACCAAAGATAAGGCAAACCAACGTACTCAAGAACATATTACATTTACTATAAATATCGAGCTAAATATCATGTTATTATTCTCCAGAGAAAGCCATATTCTTTTTCCCTTCCTGGTCAATATAAACTCCTGCCCACCTCAAGAAGGAGAAATGTTTATGACCAGGAACCAGGCACCCTACTACACTACAAGAAAAAGAAGAAAGAAGTTTCAACTCCCTAAACCCTAATCATGGGGGCTTCCATAGCAATGAACCAAAGCAATCAGACACTCTGTCAGTGCGACTAGGTCGTCGATGGGACTAAGAGAAGGAATTAGAGGCATGGTTCTAGTAACACCCTGATCCTATTTTTAGGCTCAGGGTGTTTTTCATATACTAGGCAAAAATACTACAATCTTATATCCAACTTAACCTTCAATTGCCAAGACACCGTCGGATGTGGCTAACACTTTGTAGCATAATTGAAGCTAATTTAGTCGTTCCTGGCAGTTTTCCAACTAGATTGTGGGTGATATGAGACCATCTAATGAAAACTTGATTTCACCTGCAACCAATTTAGCTATTATTGGCCTAAGCAATGATATGGGTAGGTAGTTATATTAATAATAAATGCTGGGGGTACCCTGGGCCTGGTGTCGGGTCTGCAGGGACGGGCCTGGGGGTGGTATATAGACAGATTTACCACACACGCCCCTCCCACCTTGGCCACTGAGCTCAGAAGTAATTAACTGACCTTAGGAAGCGGTCATTTTTTAACAACCAGGGGAGCCGGTAGATTTTTGCACAAGCGGGTCTGAATCTTTTCGGTTCCCCCACAGAAGGGGTCAAACTTTTTTTGGCCCCCCCCCTGGGCAGGTTAAAATTGAGCGCAGCCGACTCCTTTGACCTATAGTAACACCCTGACTTTTTTGCTCCCCATTAGGAGGGGTCTAAATGTTTTTGGTCCTCCGCTTCAAGGGGTCTAAATTCTTTTGGTCCCCCCCCCCCAAATCCACCAACCCCCAATGTTGTTAAGATATGACCACTCCCTTATGTATACCACCCTCACCCACCGCCAGCTCCAAGAACAGCGCATTACAAGTACATATTACAACTGATGTTGCTCAGACTCTGGTTAAGGGAGTGATATAATTTTTACAACAGGTGAGGGGGTGGGGTGATATATCTTGTCCCCCCCGAGGGGTCGTTTCATCCCTCCTCCCCGGCCAGGTCGAGAATCGTTTGCATGTGGGCCCTTTTTTACTGAAAACAAATGAAACTTAACCCCCCCCTCCACCCCCACGAAGAGGAGTTGAAATTATTTATTCCATGAGAGCAATTAAGAGGCTCCGCACAGTTTTTGAAAAATTCAGTTGGTTTGTTGGTATCTGGAAGATCTGAAAACGTTATAACTTCTTAATGAATACTTAGAGTAACTGAACTTAAATCAGCTTTGACTGTTTCTTAAAGACACATGAATGTTGCATAAATGCAAAGATTCATGCAGTACAAAACTGCATGGACGTAGGGATTTCAGCAGAACAAAGATACTTAAATGCTCATTTTAAGTAACTTAAACGTACTGACACCTGGCCCTTAAGCCACTTAAATGATCACTTTAAGCAACTTTCTATTGCTTCAATCCCCAACACTCATGCAGTGTGAGTCAGTGTAATGTGTGAGTGACATGTGTTGTGGGTGCTACACACGGTGCAGGCTCCGGCTGGGTCTGCAGGGACTCAGCCTCTAGGGTGACATATAGAACCAAGCCACTCCCACCTGCTCCGAGCTGCTCAACAGTAATTAACTATCCCTCAACTCACACTCACCACAACATGAAGCATGTCTGGGACTCTGCCATAACTAGGTAAGGGTCCTGGTGGTACCTAGTCCTGTCCAGACTCCTGCCACAATCAGGTAAGGGTCCTGATGGTACCTAGTCCTGTCCAGACCCCTGCCACTACTAAGTAGGGGTCCTGATGGTACCTAGTGCTGTACAGACCTCTGCCACAACTAGGTAAGGGTCCTGGTGATACCTAGTCTCTGGGTTTGCGATATTTATCGAACACCAGTCATAGCTATGTTATATTGTTGATATATATATTCATGTTATGTTATTCTTCCATCGAATTGGCCGCTTTTGAAAGGCACAATATGTTTTGTATGTTCTGGTCAATAAAAACATTCAAAATTCAAATCAATCAAATAGTTCAGCGGCTACAACACGCTAAGAGTACTGGTGGCTCACAGTATAAAAGGATGTGTATTTGGGTTCACTATTTACAGTGTAGCCAGACGCCTACCACAGCAAGGCAACGATCCTGATGCTATAGGGTCACACTGGACGTCCTGTGGGCGCATTCATTACTTAGACTTGTACTGGCGAGACCAACACTGATACACCTGGGTACCAGTTGTTACATAATGTACCCTAAAACTTCTGCAGTGAATGCGGGGTGTTTTCTGATTGGTTGATAATGCATCCAGCTACACGCTTATCTAGTCCTACCCATACTCTCAGCTTCAACTAGATAAGACTCCTACCCAGACTCTTGCCACACCTATAAGGTGCCTTCTGGTAATTAGTCTTACCCAGCATGACATGAACCGTGGTATGCAATTTAAATATAACTTACAGTGGATGACAAGACCATGACAATGCTATCCCGACCGTGTCATCACATTTGATTTGAATTTCGATGTTCCATAAATGCCAGTTTCAGTACATGTTAGTTTTACATTTTTACTTTACTCAAAAATTTCAGGTGGCTTTTCCGTACATTAAATATGATCTTCAATTTCCTCTAAATGTCACATGGAATTTCAGGCCGGGCTTGTTTTCCATTTGGTCACGTCCTATAAAGCGTACCATAAGGTTCCCACAGACCAAGGAAAGATACAGTTTGGTGCTGTTAAAATAATTGTCCTTTCACTTGACGTAAAACAAAAATACGAAACCAACAGTACTATTTTTTTTATCTCAACTTCAATTCGGCGCATGGAATATATACAGCGAATCCTAATAAGCTTTATTGGTAACTATCAAATTGATTTAGATTAAAATTCATTTTGAAGTTTTTTCTTACCTTTCCATTTAACATGCCATAGTATATGGGTAGATATAGGTTGGTGTTCTACAAGAAGTTAATGTATATGCTATGCCATTTTTATGTTATGGAATTATGTTAATACAAGTTGGTTAATTTCTTGCACCTTCTTTTACCTGATAAGTAGTCCTCAGCCAATGTGAGCCTGCCTGGGTGGTGGTCAATGCACTCCACCCATTGTTCCTGCCTGTGTGCTGGATGTAGTGTCAACAAAGGTAGTCAGTGACACTGTGGGTGGTCAATCTGAGAGTGCAAGACAGGATTATAAAACATCTATACATTTTCTAAATAAAACCTGTGGATCAGATTACAAGTTTCATACCAAGATCTACAATATGAGCCAGTGTTTTGTTCTTTAATTAGGTATTAGGCAGACACACATCTAGTTAATGATATAGCAAGACGTCAGTGAGCGCACCCTGCCTACTCTCATGTATAAGAAGTACCAGTCCTGTACCAGCAGCCGTATGTCCTACACAAAGACTCAGCCTCCTAGCACATAAACTGAGGATATCTCCTATATGCATCAATACACTGCAGAGGTGGCTCAGTATTTACCTGAAGACATTACTCTCAGCATTGGGGACATGGAATAGGGGCTGCAACCAGAAGTATACAGGTTTGTGATAAATCTAATTTAAAGCGACATTTTCACCAAGGATCCACCAGTCCTTGTACTAATCGAGGCAACTAAGGCAGTGAGAGTGTAGCTGCAATATCTATAAGAATAACAAAGGAAGCAGTGATTTTAAACTGGCCAGAATGGATTTTGAAATATATTCAGCTATCTGTGTAGAAAGGTGTTAGAAACTGATTCAGATAGCACAGGCATTGTAGCACAAAGCTGACATAGTAAAAATATTTGTATTTCGCACCGGACAGGAAAATGTCAAACATAACTGACAAGTTATTGGCTTTCACAATTAGTGGTTGGAGGTTCAGTGTGATGCTCCTCATCCAGACCACTGCGGGACTTCTTGCAGTTTTAGCAAACTTACTCCTTCTGGTAGCATTGAAACGGTTGAGATCACCCCATCTAAAGCAGTCAACTCGGAGCTTCTTAACACTAGAAGCTGTGTGCCATTTATGTCTGGGTATTGCAGCAGTAGCACGTCCTCATGCAGTAGAAGAACCGTGGTGTGGCATTGTAGGACTCGTTCTGACTCTGTTCTCTGGGATAATGATTGCAGGCCACCTTCTGCTAGCCGCAGACATTCTACTACCAATACTCAAGCCGTACACACACCAACTGATCTTAACTCCAAGGTTGGCAAAACTGTTGGTCTTTCTAGTTGTAACTTTCTATGTGACAGTCGGTTCTGTGTCCTATTCAATCAAGAAGCCAAAGATCCTCCCCAAGGCTGAGACTTGCTCTATTAATGACAGCCAACAACAGCCTGTACTGCTGTTTATAATGAGCATGATTTGTCTCTTGTTGCTGCTTACATCCATAGTTCTACAAGGTTGGGCTGTTTGCCTGCTGAGGTCTAGACTGCCCACCAGGCCCATCCCTACTGCTACCTCACGAGTTTCCACAACTTCTCAGCTAGCCAGCCAAAACCATCATCGGGAGCAAAATCAAGGAAGTGAAGCAGCCCGGCAAACCCGCCAATACAGACTTGTGAAGCTGCTTATGATATCACTTTGCACAACAGCCATATGTATCATGCCACAAAATGTGATCATTCTAGCAGCAGCACTTTGTGACATTCTCGGGATTAGTCATGAGGGCATGAATTCAGTTAGACCTCAGTTAGCCGCGTTGGCCTTGGTAGAGTTTGCACTCTACCCCTGCATTGTGTTCACTAGGAGTACAGAGTTAAGGACCTCACTCTGGGGGCTGCTATTTGCACCGGCTCCAACTAACACTAGTGTCGGACAGGCCCTAACGAGGGGGCTCGTCGGTCCGAACGAACCCTCCCACAGCCCTGATGGATCAAAATAGTTCCATTGGACAATTATCAGGGTCTCTAGAGAGTAAACTGTGAAAGCATGGTCCATTTTGTTATATGGCTCATTCAAATTACAGTTTTGAGTACAAATTAAGTCATTATTTGCAATCCAGCAAGTTCCACCATTGAATTTATCTAGTTCCACCTTATCAACAAACGAACCAGCCGGCAAAGAGGGCTAGTTACGGGCCTGCGGGAGACAATGTCCCATAATGTAGACGTTCCTTCTTGTGGTGCATCATGACACAGTCATCTCGCCCTCAGAAAAGTGAGCGTCTCTGTCGTAGAAAGCACTCTCACCTGAAAGTCAGGCAGATTATAATTTCATTGATTAATCATTTTAGTTTAATTTATGAATCAAACATATCTTATAGAATATTGATTCATTGATATAGTATTTTCAACAAATATGAGCCTGTCCCTTGAGCAGCACTGCTCCCTGGCAGATTAGTGTCAATTTGCAGCTACCTTGCACCACTCCAACTAGGCACCTTTGGGTTGGTGCAAGCTTTTTGGCACAAGTTGACACTAATTTGTTGATTAGGTCAGATTATTTCCTATGATCTAGCAGTTATAACAATGACAGTGTGAATAAAATCTGTTTCATATCCGTAAGATCTGGTTGTTGTTGTTGAGCTTTTATTGAATCTCTACATGGCTTAACCCTTTAAGGATGGATGTCGCTAAAGGAAGACATTAAATTTTGTGTTCATGATGCACCAATGCAGCTCCAGCGAGTAACTCGCCCGTGCTACATTGGTGCATCATGCTGACCTTACAGGAGTGTCTGAACCCCGTAGGGTCGGCATGAAGCTTGAATACAGCACTGGTTACTTGCCAGGGCGAGTTACTCACCAGGGCTGCATTCATATATCATGAAGACCAAGGGTTAAGCTGACTAAGAAAGAAATCTGCACCAATAAAAAGTGAGTCTCTGCCTGATCCTCGTTATGTATTCACAATCCCAGGGAGGTATCTTAAATAATTCTTACCCGGATGTGTGGTCATAGGCCGGGACATCTGGCCAATATAGGAGTATGATGATTTCTTAAAAATTGACCCATGTCGGTGGAGAATCTTAAAAAGTGGACTCATATTGGTGCATCGTATAACAACTCATATCACTTTCTTATGTCTATTTAGGCCTAGGTATCTAGGCAACAGTAGAATGAAAAGCATTGAATGTATAGATTATTCTAAGCAGAAGATGTGGGGGGAGGGGCTCAGTTAATTCCTCTGCCTTGATTATCATCTATGCACCTACTGAATACCATAATACAGGTGATTCTGAAAAAATGTACCCATTTAGGTGTACGCCTCTCCCCTCCCAAGGGGCTGAAAAATGACCCATATCCCTCCAAATCATGACCACACCTCCGGGTATACTTGGAGCCGGGATTCACAATCTATGAATGCTATGCAATCTATGAAAAATGGCTGCAGGCCTACTCTCTTTGTTGTAATGTTAACAAGATGGCAGCCTACCCTCCTTGTTATATTCTTAACAAGATGGCCGCCTACCCTCCTTGTTATAATATTAACAAGATGGCTGCCTACTATTTTTATTACATTGTCAAATAAATGGCTGCCTACTACTTGTTATAATGTTAACAAGATGGCTGCCTACTCTCAATGTTATAATGTTAACAAGATGGCCGCCTACTTTCCTTGTTATATTGTCAACAAGATGGTCGCCTACTATTTTTATCATAATTATAATGTTAACATGATAGCTTTCTACTCTCCTTGTTATAATTTTAACAGGATGGCCGCCTACTCTCATGTTATAATGTTGACAAGATGGCTGGAAACTCTCGTTTGATATGATGTTAACAAGATGGGCTCCTACCCTTATTATACCTTGACGCTGATCACTCAGGACACCACATCCTTGAGACAAGAGAACTTAAATTTTCCCAGGAATGAATCTGCGCCTAGGCTCACCTAATTAGTTCGCCGGATTGAATTCTATACAAGAAAACTCACATTCAATTATGATTGCATTACGCATACTTTAAATTTTAAAAGTTTGGCGAGTAATGACAAACGTCAGATAATTGAGGCAGCAGGTGGTATGGGCCTGCATGCGCGCGCCCCGTAATCATAATAAGGCATCGTTACCAAAGTGTGAAATTAACTTGTTTGGTTTTTACGCCAAAATTAATCAGAAGACGGAGAGAGTGGATCCCAAGTTAATTGGTTTCTCATATGGGGCGGGTTGTTATTTGTGATGGCGTGGTGGGTGGGACTGGGGTTGGTACCAGGAGAAGATGCAGCTATGGGTAGGCAGGGGCTTGGTACCAGGAAAGGGTCAGGCTGCTAAGGAGGGAGTTGGGAGCAGCTGAATGTGAGGGGAGCAGCTCAGTGTGAGGGGAGCAGCTGAAAGTGAGGGGAGCAGATCAGTGTGAGGGGAGCAGCTCTGTGTGAGGGGAGCAGCTCAAGGTGAAGGGAGCAGCTCAATGTGAGAAGAGCAGCTCAATCTGAGGGGAGCAGATCAGTGTGAGGGGAGCAGCTCAGGGTTTAGTGGAGCAACTAAATATGAGGGAAGCAGCTCTGTGTGAGGGGAGCAACTCTGTGTGAGGGGAGCAGCTCATTGTATGGAGCCGCTCCGGGTGAGGGGACCAGCTCAATGCGAGGGGTGAGGGGAGTAGCTCAGGGTCAGGGGAGCAGCTCAGGGTGAGAGAAGCAGCTCAGTCGGAAGGGAGCAACTCAGGGTGAGGGGAGCAGCTGAATGTGAGGATAGCAGCTAAATATTAGAGGAGCAGCTCAGTGTGAGCTGCTTCCCTCACCCCTCAGGAGCAGGTCCGTGTGAGGAAAGCAGCTGAATGTGAGGAGAGCAGCTAAATGTGAGTGAGCTGCTCAGTGTGAGGGGAGTACCTCAGTCTAAAAGGTAGGGTGATGAGTCTGCAATTTATATATAAGGCCAAGGCTTTTGCGTTCAAGTAATACCATTGCCAAAAATAATAGGGGAAGTAGGCCGATTTAATTACTACAATTTCTTTTTAGGATGATTAGATCAACTAATTCAGCTAATTATCAGTTTTATGATCAATTTAGGAGTTTTGGAGTGCACGCTACAATTCCACCCATTGAAAATACACTGGAAAAGGCTGTACCTGTGTTCCTGGGACCCTCTTAATTGCCTCTTATTGCCCATCGATGATATTTTATTGTGCCCCATCCTCCAAATATGATATTGTAATTTAAGTAGAATTTAAAATATGTAAAAGATCGGACCATGTCACTTTAAGTACAATTTGCAGATAAATTACCAATATTTGCCCTAAATAGGCTTTTTTTCGAAATGGCCAGAGGAAATACAGTAGGTCAGGTTACCTATACACAACTCCTTTTAGGCTTCAGTTATGCAGTATAGAAGCAGTCCATTAGCTACTCAGATGCGCCTTTTTCTGTTTGTTTTATCGACAACCGACATTTGTTAAGCTGTGCCGCATTGTGTCTCAACGCATTAAATCTTCTTTACTGGCTTTTTTCCCCATTCTCTATCCACTCTTCCTTTTTGAGCCCTCCCCAGCACCATCTCTTTGTCCCCACCCGCTCTCAATGGATTTAATGTTAGCTGTGCTCCTAACAATAGGCCCGTATAGAGCGGTACATTAGATGACTATTCGCGACTCGGAAAAGAATGGAATTAAGTCTAAGTGTGTGGAGCAGTTCACATTTCACATGGCCCAAATGGCTTTGGCTGTGTCTGTGGGGGGCTTTTTATGTTGCTTTTTGCCCCACTCTGAACCATTTACCCATCAATACCTAAGAAGTGGATGCTCTATGCTAAAAGGCCCGGTAGCACATCTTCACCGTAATCCTTTTATATAGCGTTGTAACGGGTTATGCCTTGCATGTCGCCATCTTCTCCATGGCAGCTGCCATTGGGTCCTGCAGAGTCTTGTTAACCCTTTAAGGCGTATTGCTAAAGATATGACATTTGTCATCATATTGCACCAATGCAGCCCTGGCAAGTAACTCACCTGTGCTGCATTGGTGTATCATGCCGACCCTATGATATTGTCTCAATCCTGAAGGGTCAGCAGGATGTTTGAATGCAGCAGTTCTTCAAGGGATCCTGGTTCTCGAGACTTGTCTAAGTGATTGTCATAAAATAAACAAGTTAAAGGTTGTCTTACCTATCAGGTTACCAACCCAGAGATAGAATCTGGAGCTGGCAAATGTTGGGTTTTGGGCTGGAACATGCCAAGTGGGTCTTCTATCTGACAACTCCAGCTAGAAGACCCACTTCTTTGTCACTTAAATGAGTCCGTAGACACGTTGGCCTTTTCAGGAGACCCTGGTTCTGAATACCCTTTTCAGGGTAACATGGTTGTGAATGCCCTTTTTCAGGGGACCCTAACTCTGAAAACCCTTTCAATGGGGCACTAGTTCTGGAAGCCCCTTGCCAAGAGCTCTCGTTAAGGTATGGCAAGATCCTCAAGACTCCTCAGCATGTTGAACGGCATGTCTTCACCACGCGGTAGTAAGCCTGCTGTACCCCTGTAAGTGCCATATTGGCATTGTTATCAAGTAGAGCTGCTCAGGGTCTTTTTACCATTAAATACCCTTTAGGAGCATAAGAGCAGCTCAATGCACCACATCCTTTAGTTGGCATGATACATGAAGGCAGTCGTGGTGAATAACTCGCGAAGCATATATTCATTCATCATGCCAATGCTACACGGTTTATAGGCTGACATACTACACAATTGCTGTGCTGGAGAGGCACTGGTCATGATGCAGCAATACTTGAATATTTTTCGCTGAATGATAATCAAGTAAAATCAATGATGAAAAACATAACTATTCGCGACTCAGCTCACTTGTTGTCTTCATGATGCACCAATGCAGTCCAGGCGAGTAACTCCCCAGTGCTGCACAGGTGCATCATCCCAACCACGGGAGTGTCTCAACCCCGTAGGGTTGGCATAATGCTTAAATGCAGCACTAGTGAGCTACTCACCAGGGCTGCATTCATGCATCACGACGACCGAGGGTATGATGCATTACTGCATTAAGCAGCCCTTAAAGGGTTATCGTGTTCAGTGAGCATCTATGAGTAGCTGTAAGGGGTAGCTGAGCAGATCCTGAGTAGCTGAGCAGGGTGGTGTGTATTGCCATCAGGTTACTGCTGTAAAACACTCCCAGTCAGCCATCTTTGAAGTCTTTAAATGTATACACTAAGCCTTTATTGGGCACACTGTGCCTTTTTTGTCGTCATGGATGCAGGAATGTTTGAGTAGCTCCTCAATGTCGCATCGAACGTCATGTCAGCAAAACCGGGTTGATAAGCAGACAAGATTGTAATGCATTAAAGTAGCAATGCGGCCCTCAAACCCCCAGCGCCAATATAAATAGGGCTGCGTACCTGGCCCGGCCCCACTCTGACTGTCGCTGGAGGGGTACCGAGATCTGGACCTTTAACAGGCTATACGCTAATGTCTTTACTATGCTTACTACCAAAACAGTTTCCATGTGATGCTCAAGACTAACATTTTCCCCCAGAATATTTGTAGGTTTATATAAGAAAGTGTATCTTTAAATGTTGATACAAATATCATCATTTATATTTTGGTTAAATAGTGTTAATTTGTGTTTGTGTAGTGATTGTATAGTAACACTCTAGATTGTATGAAATGGAAAATAAAAGGGCAAAGCACCAGAAGTGATCCGTCAAATCTCTAAGTCAAAGGTGCCTGAATATTGAGAATGCTGCCATTTTGGTGACAATTTCTTCTGTCCCCGATTTGATACTTTTTTTTTTACAGATTTGACAATGGTATCATATATTGCCATAGCAATTAGCATACAATAATGGATATTCATTTCTTAACAATCCAGGGGCTTTTAACTAAATTGCCTCCCATCCAACCTTCCCTCTCCTCTGTCCACATAACCACCTCGAACCTGAAGGCTTCTACAGAAAAAGGTCCACTTTGATGCAGAAAATAAACTCTGTTTTGTCTTCCTCCGCACTGACATGAAAAACCATCCCTCGACATGAAGTGTTGCCCAAATGTTCCCCTTGATGAGCACTTCATGTAAAAAGTGGTAGTGTAACCCTCTAAGGATGGCACGTTGCTAAAATATGATATTTGTCGTCATGATGCACCAGTGCAGCCCCAGTGAGTAACTCGCCGGTGCTGCATCGGTGCATCATGAAAGCTTTCGGGAGTGTCTCAACTCAATAGGGTTGACATGATGCTTGACTGTAGCACTTGCTAGTTACTCGCAGAGCTGCATTCATGCATCATAAGCAGGATACATAAATGCATTTGCCGTCCTTAAAGGGTTATGGGCAACATTATACCCTTTGTTGTCATGATGCATGAATGCAGCAGGGGTCAGCAACTGGTGCTGCCTGTGTGCATCATGCTGCGCAACTTATACACTCCCGAACAGTTATCGAATTCACGAATGACGCAGCATCGAGTTACTGTTTGGTAATGCATCATAGAGATAAATCAACTTGAAGCATTAAGGCATCATGTTGTTCATAAAGAGTTATTAATTCAAATAATAAAAAGTGCCCAGTGAGATGTACCTGTGGCAGCCCCGTCCTGTAGGGATGTGAAGTAAACCCATGACCTTCCCAAAACTGTCGCTGGCCGGAACCATGTGTCTATCAACTTAGTAGGGCATGACAACGCAAATCTGCAGCTTTTTGTAGAAATGTCATTCACCCAGGTTTTTGAGGCCTGAGGTTTTTTTATTCAACAATTTCACAATTTGACATCCTAAATGTTGTGTGTACAGAATAGTTGGGCTAAGGCAAGGCATTGTCAGAGCTGTGTCTCTAAATGTGTTTACCATAAGCAATAACTGCAATAGGGTTGATACAGTTTAATTGAAATTAAACACTGATCAATATTCGTCCCCATGTCCCTAGTGATGTTACGCCACTGCCTGCGAAGGATAAGGGTGAAACACAAAGGGTATTTGGGAAGTTTGAAAGTGGGGAAGTTGATTTTATGGCGGTTTTGTTTGACTTTTGATGAGTTTACCATTAGTGTCCCTCCCGAGCTCCCTGGTGGAGGTTTGACCTTGGGTGATGCCCCCTGAAGGACGCAGAGAGGACTCTGGGAAGGCGCCCAGAGGATCATGGGTAGCTGTTGATGGTGGGTGTGGAGGGAGTTGCACAAAGTTCACTCCACGGTTGACATTCTGGGCGGCCCGGTTCGGCCAGGTCCAACCGGGGGCGCTGTGGATCGGCCGGCAACATGCCCATCGTCCAATCATCATTAGGTGGGATGTGACATTTGACAACGAGGCTGATAAGATACACACCCCCATCCCCCCTCCCACCCTGCTTTGTCACGTGGCGGTACCATGTGACATATACAACCCCACCAGGTAGGTGGCAGATATTATGCATTGAAATTCTTTGGCTCCCTATACAACCAATTTCTCAGTCACTACTGCCTAACTAAGATAGTCATTTTTTGGCTCGATATACATGTACGACCAAACTAAATTAGTTAATATTGTCAGGTTGGTCAGTACTGAAAGATGGAACTGGGGTCTTAACAAATTTCATGTCATCCAATTTTTCTATTTGTTTGTCGAAAGCGCTGCCAACCTTAGTCTTTGCCCCAATAAGAGGCAGATGCAATTCTAGTTACAAATAAAAAAATCATAATAATGTTTTGAACTTCTCGTGCAATATTTGTTTTTGACAGAGCAATATTACGAATCAGAATATTGCAATAATTCAGCTTTATCTTATGCCATCTATGCATGATGCAAGAATTTAACCCTGATGGGTAACTGTTCAGGGCTGTATTCAAGTATCAATGCACACCTAAGAAGTTGATTCACACCTGAAGCATAATGCATGAATACTGGCGAGTTATTCATCAGGGCTGAATGCATGCATCATGACGACTAAGAATCTCTCATCAACAAATATTAAAAAAACATGCTGCTCTCAAAGGGTTAAAGCGATGACAAGAAAACAGGAGTGAACAATTAATGTTGGAATATTGGATATTGGAATCTTTGTATTACATTACCCACCTTGTGGGCATGATATTGGAAAACTTTATTCTGCTTCAATTATATTCTGCAAAGATTTTATTGTAATATGCTTCAGGTAAAAATGAACTTGATTCACTTTTGACCTCCCATTATTGCCAATATGAATGCATGTTTGTGAACAAAACTGCAATGAATTGGACATAGACACATTGGCCATCTAAAATGTAATGATTTATTATAAGAGACCGTCTCTTTATGAAGTTCAAAATCATTTTCTATAAGGCTGTTTTATTGTTCAATGATTGAAGATTGGAAAGATAAAATAATGTCTCACCATATATTGGAAATTTGTGTGGATTATTGAATGGATGTTATTGCAGTAAACATCTCTGATATGATGAATAATACACACACACCTTTTAGTTACATTATTATGTTATCACATTGTTACATTGTTATGTCTAAATTAAAATACGTCATCAGCTGTATGTATGTCCTATGCAAACTGTTACTGCCCTGTATAACATCTCATTGTCACCCAAAACCTGAAAATAACAATTCTGAATTAATAAATTATGAGATCTGCTATAGTGACCAAGGTTTTAAAATAACGACGGAAGCCTTTTTATTGCAGGGCATTGCAAACTTTTAATTCATATATGTCTTTACATCTCTAATAATCGACCAGAAGATCGAAACAGCGATCCAACCTAAATATTTTCAAGGTAATAATTATCAAAAAGAAGGTCTGACTGACCTAGACTATGTATTTGGACCATCTAACCTAAAAGCAACCTTTACTTCAGGGGGTAGCTTATGCCGGATAAGCTCTTAATTAGCCTGTCTATATAGGATTGGTTTACCCCTATAGAAGCCGTGTAGAGTCCATTGTGTTCCCCAGCAGTCTCTGCGGACCCCAATAGCGTGCGGCTACACCTAATGATTCACCAGGGATACTACTAGTATTACCAGACTCCCACCGGACAATGGGATTAGCAAAAAAAGTAGCCGTGCAGATGATCTGGAAAATTGTACCAAAGTAATTGATTATTTTCTGTCCAGGATCATGATCAAAGCTTGCCTTTGTGTGTAGTATGATTAGGAGGCTGGGTGGTACCATAGGGCGGTAACAGGGTTAGTCATCAGGTGTCATCGGGTGCCATCAGGTGTCATCAGGTGTCATCGGGTACCATCAGGTACCATCAGGTGCCATCAGGTGTCATCAGGTACCATCAGGTGTCATCAGGTGTCATCAGGTGTCATCAGGTGCCATCAGGTGCCATCAGGTGCCATCAGGTGCCATCAGGTGCCATCAGGTGCCATCAGGTGTCATCAGGTACCATCAGGTACCATCAAGTGTCATCAGGTACCATCAGGTACCATCAGGTGCCATCAGGTGCCATCAGGTGCCATCAGGTGCCATCAGGTGCCATCAGGTGCCATCAGGTGCCATCAGGTGCCATCAGGTACCATCAGGTGTCATCAGGTGCCATCAGGTACCATCATGTACCATCAGGTGCCAGCAGGTGTCATCAGGTGCCATCAGGTGCCATCAGGTACCATCATGTACCATCAGGTGCCAGGTGCCATCAGGTGCCATCAGGTGCCATCAGGTGCCATCAGGTGCCATCAGGTGCCATCAGGTACCATCAGGTGCCATCAGGTACCATCATGTACCATCAGGTGCCAGCAGGTGTCATCAGGTGCCATTGGTTCCCATCAGCTGTCTTCAGGTGCCATCAGGTGCCATCAGGTCCCATACACCTAAACCACAGCAGGTGTAGATGTATATGGTTTAATAGTACAAGATTGCTGCCTTCATGGCAGAACTTGTTACAAATCTTTGTATCTAAACCACAGCAGGTGTAGATGTGTATGGTATAAGGGGACAAGATGGATGCCTCCACGGCAGAACTTGCTACAGACTTATACATCTAAACCAGAGCAGGTGTTGATGTTGGGGATTAGGCGAATCTCCTGACACCAAAACTAATACAGATCATAATCAGCTTTCTAATTATACCTACTAGGAAGCGCATGCACGAAAGCCCATAGACAATGGATGTACATTGTACTACAATGAAAGTTAAAAGTTGAAAAAATTTAATTAAAAAAAATGAATGAAAGATTTGTAGATAGTAGGACAATTTGATCAGAGGTTGAATAAAAAGATACTGTAGCGTCAAGTTTAAGCACTCCAACACTCATAAATTTGGAGGCTTATACAATACTGACACTTATTCAGGACTTGGCGCTTAAACTTGACTGTACGGTAATTAATAAAGAGCTAATGTAAAGATATTGGGCGCCTTGCATGATCACGGGTAAGTCGCGTTGATCCGCCCCCTGGGCTACCTCCCACGGGGATGCGCCTTATCCTCTCCCCATCTACATATAACATCAGCAAAAATACACACCAAGAAAGATTAGTGCCTGAGATATAAAAACCATGTTTGAATTATCTATGTAGGTAACGTGAGAACAGGTGCTGCAAGTGTTGGGGAATCAGCCATGAATAAATGATGGTATCAGCAGAGTGAGCTGATGAAATGATTTATGTATGATTGAGGTATAGCCAATGAATCAGATGTTATCCAGAATGTTTAAAACATTATACCACACTTGCCAAGAAGAACAAAAGAAATGACCGGACTGTATATCACGTACAAAAGGTGAGAAAAACACTCACAACTTGTGTGGCATAAGTTAGTTAAACAACATCCAGAGGATTGCACTATTATATTGGCTTGGTCACGGCTGAACACACTCGCCTAAGGCTCGTGATCAGCCTTGACTGTCGCCAATATAATACGTGCAACCCTCTGGATGTAGTTTACATAGTACCTCTGATAATTATGATGAATAAGCAAAACTTCTATTTAGGATAGTGTTTCATTTGTTCTGAAGGTTGCTGATTTTGTATCTACACTGCTTTCCTTCCTCCCTAATTCAATTTCCTGTGGACAATCCTTTGAGACTCTCTCCATAATGATATGTCTTTCTGTTCACCCTCTCACCTGCCCTCTGCCATTAAACCCACAGATCTTACTGCACGTCAAGTAACAGTCAGAGTGCAGTTGGGACAGGTACTCGGCCCTATATATAGGGGCGCTGGGCCTTTAAAGCTCCCTACCACTGGCAAGGGTTATACCAGCCCAGTGAGCACAACATTTAGTTCAACATTGAATCAATAGTGAATCAACATTGACTCAACATTGACAACCAGTTATCAACGTTGAATCAATGTTCTGTGCCCACTGGGAGCTTCCCTTGTTCTCTGCCTGCCTTACTACTTCTCTGAATGCCTCTCTATACCTGTCTCACGACATGAGCCATCCGATTTACACAACTTTAAGTAAGCTAAATCATAGCGTTCTTCCAGCAGCTTGAAGCAACTTTTAAAAGTTTTAAATTGCTTCTCAGTTTCTCAGACTGCAGTAATACGGCTATAATTCAACTTTAACATTTGCTTATAGTTCCGTAAACCATGTACCATAACGACACTACAGGGTTGATAACTCCAGAAAGATGGACAGAAACCATTAGTGCAACATTACGACCAAGTATAGCGCATGGCAGCACTATGTGGTCCTTGAAGGGTTAACACCCCGTCCTCTAGTACCTCCCAGTGTGACAGGGGTATCGTGATGGCAGGTGGCAGGTGATAATGACACAGGTAACATGCTCACACCCCTGTCTTACACCCCCCCCCCCATCATGACCCCCAGGGCTGCAGCAGTTAGTGCCTGTCAGCTTGTAGTAGGCTACTCTCATTCCCAGACCTGGTAACAATCACCCTGACTTGGGACTTGGTTTTTGCTGGATTTGGGCCATCAATGCTGGCAGGTTGGAACCAGTGAACAGGAGCCCGAATGTATGATGGTAGTTCTCACATCATAATTTATAATTCCAGCTTTCCTGTTTTCTAGTTCCAAGCTAACCACTGAAAGAATCCAGCAATAACTCAAGTTCAAATTCATGGTGATAATTCCAAGTGCCATGTGCGTGGGGCACGTGTAGTAGTAGGGGAGTGTGGATTGGTGTCTGTGGGTGTTCTATGTCTTATGCAAAGATTGGATGGTACTGATTTCTCTTGTATACTACACTAGGCCTAGTAAGAGTAGAGACTGTAGTCGTGTTTGATAATGGAAGAGAGTGAAAAACACTGCATGAACTATCCCATAGAAGCAGTGTTAAACACAAATGAAAGTAGATTAATGTACGGAGCCCTGGAGGGGACATGCGTTTTCCACATTGAATTCCGTTTCCGCAGGTATGAATTCCGTTTCCGCAGGTATGAATTCCGTTTCCGCAGGTACGAATTCCGTTTCCACAGGTACGTTTTCCGTTTTCTGTTTTCCATTTTATTGGAACCCCCCCCCCCCCACCTCCCTCCCTCCACAGCAGGCAGGGGACGCGTGGGTGCGCGGGAGGGGCGTGCAGCAACGTCGTAGTCCTCGGGACTACAGTGACCGCAGTAATCCGTCAGCTGCGGAAGCACGTCGCTGGTTTCCTTTCATCAGACCAGCGTCACTGTTGACGTCGTCTGCAGAGGAACGTCAGGACTGCAGTAGCAGAGCCAAAATCGCCTAGTAAGTTATTTTCAACACCCTATATTAGCACCACAAGTATTCTAACGTGTTGGGAAGTTTCTAACTACATTCTAGATCAGTAGGACTTGAGGTTCCCGGCTTCTGGAGCCGAGACATCGACCCTAGACTTGTGTTTTGTACGCTAACTTTTTGTCAAAATAGCGGCCGACAGCGTCGCCGAGTTTCACTCCTAAACTACCACAGACTGTGGTCAGTATTGAGATTGTTTCCCAGTTCTAGGCCTAATAAAAATGGGTATAAACCCCCAGATTCGACACGGCGACATGCCATATGAACTTTTGGAAACTTTTAATGTCAAAATTACACAGTTTTACGTCAGGGCCCAGTGGCAGTGCCGCAACCTATTGAACCTTCTGATGCTGTGACCCCGGGTCTCAGATGTTAATGTCTACCATTGACATTCCAGAAGGATTTTTTGTGCCTATAGGTGGTGAAGCTTTATTTACCAGTACGAAGTAGGTCTTTTCACATCCACATGTGCATTATGAAGCCAACTTGTGGCTTCCTGTGGCGTACAAGAGTTGAATAAAACCACTCGTATACAACTGCCGTGACGTTATAGCTTATTACTGTATAGGTATGAGAGGAGTAAGGTACACTCTAAAAGAAGTGTGTTAATTTTAGCCACTTTTTTGCAACCTCTTTCAACACACTAATTTTTTTAATACACTTGCCAAAAGTATGTTGATCTTAAAAGTGTGTTGAGAAATAGTGTGTTGGGCCTGCTCTTGTTCCCGAAAACTTTTTGCATTTCTGACTCTTTCTTTTGCCTTACTGGGGGGTGGTGAAATTTATCTAGAGGGATTGAAGTCTCCCCCCCCTCCTTACCTAGTCAAGGGGCCGAAACTTTTACCCCACCCCAAAATCGACCATGTAGGTCTAGAGATACCTAGATGCTGCCTGTTGAAATAGACAATCGACCTCAAATAACACTATAAATACTTTGTCTAGATGAGGAGGGGGCATGTCGCATATCCATTTTAAGAAATGGGCACGTCATTTTCACGTCATTTATCGCCAAATCTCGCTACAAAATGTCAGCCCCCTTGGTGTATGGATTGTGTTCAATTTTTATTGTTTTAAAATAATTTATTGATATATATAATGAATCGATAGAACTAGACTTTTGGCTATGCCAGTGTTTTCTTTTAACAATTCCACCATAAGACGACATCAATAAAACTTTATGTATAAACTTTTAATATAGAATTCTTTTCAAAATTTACTAAAAAAAAATGTCTAGGGTCGGCCCTGTTTTACTAGGTACGGTCGGGTAACCTGAAACACTGCTTTTATTTATTTGGCCCGGGCAAAGAAGGAAATAGTGAATATTATAATCATACATTTTATATTCTTTTTCTTGTCAAGTAAAGGTTTTTTTCACAGAGTATATTGGTGGATAGTTCAAGGTGCCATCTACTTTATAAAATCTGTTGAAAAAAATGGTTTAAATTGGGTTAGGGATATTATCATAAACCTGTAACAATAACCTAAATTATAAACTCTGGCAGATATAGCACGTTGATCATTGGATTGCCCTTCAATTTCCCTTTAAAATGACATATAACAAGCCCATGTTGATGCATCTATAGTAATCCAAAGGATAAAGTGGAGAATTCATGGCTTGAAAAACGTACCTGCGGAAACGGAAAACGTACCTGCGGAAACGGAAAAACGTACCTGCGGAAACGGAAAAACGTACCTGCGGAAACGGAAAAACGTACCTGCGGAAACGGAATTCATACCTGCGGAAACGGAACTCATATCTGCGGAAACGGAAATCAATGTGGAAAACAGATGTCCTCTCCAGGGCTCCGTATTAATGGGCTTTTAAGCAGCATGAACCAACGTTAATATAATAAAATAAATGTTTAAAAGTTGCTTAAAGCTGCGAAAAGACCATTAAACTATTTTGATTTTTACTTAAAGTTGCTCAAATCCGATGGTTCGTGCAGTGTGATTAAGTGGTGTGCACATCACAAGTAACCTGGAGGTTTTCACTGAATGAACCATCCTCTCTGCCCTCCCTCTGCACCTGATCACATTTCTGCAGAAATTCTCAGCGCTCCCTCCTATATTTGATCCTTCCCGTTTGCCTGCTTGCCTAACTCTCCTATTTGCCTATTTTACTTCCGTCCCTCTAGATTTATCTCTATGGCTCTCTGTCTGCCCATGAAGCTCCATAATTTTCCCTCATCATATTCTTTCCCCCCATCTTTCCTCTCTTTTCTATCCCTCTTTCCTCCTTTTCCCTCCTTCTCTCCCTTCCTCCCCCTTGCCTCCCTCTTGCCTCCCTTTCTCTCTCTCCTTCTCGCCATTGCACCACCCTCTCATTGCCTCACTGCCTGTCTCCCTTACCACGTAGCCCCTCGGCACTAAATCTACCCCAACCACCTCCTCCGAGACGTTGTCCCCTCATTAAGGGCCTGTAGCATGTAATTGCATTGTACACTAAGCCCCCCACTCCCCCTGTCCTCTCACACCCACAAGACCCACTGAGACCATCACCTCACAATGCAACAACAGCAACTCCCTCCCCACCCTCTACCATTATCAGCTTTTACGGTTATCTTCTGAAAGGCGAAGAAGGAAGGGAGGTGCAAGGGAAGTGAATAAACAGAATTAATTTCCTCCCGTTTCTCCCATTTTGGCCATGTCTTATTACATTTATACACCGTAAGGCCGCTAGTGATGTGATTAATGTAACCTCATTATTTTTTCATTACGTTGATTATTCATCACGCGGGGGGCCCATGACGGATGCTGGCGGGGGCACCCTCTGGCGGTGGAGGGGAAATTAACGCCCGTTGGTGAGGGGCCCTGATGGGTGGGGGATATAGATCATACCCGGGGGGGGGGGGTCTAATGTAACCAGCCCTACCTAGATACACAGGGCCATGGTGTCCCTTTAAGGTGGCTAGACCCTATTGTAAACACGCTAACTGCACAGGTCATTGCGCATATGCATATCAAAATTATCCTGCAAGACCTGACCAGGGCTTGAACCCAGGGTCTCCTGCATGTGAGTATAATGCTTTACCCCTACTCTACTGGGGATCTGGTTGTAGGCATGCTGAAAGCTAGACTTCTACTACATCAAGATTGTGTGCTCCATTGATATATTTTTATTTCAAACACCAAAAACCTTTATGCAGGGGACCATAATTATGTTCAAAATATTGTTTCTGGGTGTAAAAAATTAAAGACTATATCATGAGAGAACTATGTACTATCCCCATATGATCCTATTGCAGATCACTCCAAACTCAAAGCCAGATATCTCAGAAACTAGCTTGGGACCCCCCTGTTTTCTTCAAACCATTTGAATCTACTTATAATATGGCCCTCATGGCGAAAATCATGACGAAACATAATAATTACTTCTAGACGATGGGGTCTAACCACCTTAAGGGACACATAGGGCTTCAATGCGCTATCCGCTTTGTCAACTTGATGCATGAATGCAGCAGTGAAAATTAGCATGGCTTGGCTTGCATTAATTTTATGTATCATGACAGCAAAAGGCAACATTTTTAAAGGGTTGACGTGGATATAGCGCATGCAGGAGAAATCTTGGTTGTTCATGGTCTTTGACGGTGGTAGTGGAATAGTCTTCATTAAGTGAAGGCATTTGACAGACATCTGAGTTTGCAGTTGGTCGACCCTGATATATCTATGTGTTTTCTTCAAAGCGAACAACCAATCAGAATCGATGATCCGCATATCCCTAGGCATGGTTCACACATGTCCCCTTTGTACAAACAGGTCTGTATCCTCTCAATAACCTGATAACTGCCACCCCTGTCATGCCCTTCCCAACCCCTGTTTGATTGTCTTGTCTTTTTATGTCCTACACCCTCTGAAGGTATGATGTATAATGGGAAAGAGGTGAGGGTAATGTGTTGAATATCTGTCTCCTGGATATTGTAAACAAAATGATAGGTATTTTACACAATGTTAAGTGTTTGTATCTGTATCCCAGCTCAGCATCTTTAAGTATGTACTACAATGAGTGGTAATTGTAACAACTCTCTGCAAAAGTGCGCATAGTGTCTATCATCCCCCTTGCAAGAGGGGTCGAATGTCTTTTCTACCAACACTTCGGCAGAGCTCCAAATTATTTTGGTCACCGCCCCAAAAATCGACACCCCCTTGTCATAAAAATTACCATAATGTCTCATGTAGATATAAATATTAATGTCACATGCAAATTTGGAGATTATCAATGATGTTATGTGTTTGTTCTGCAGGTGAGTTTTCCCCCAATTCTGGTCAACCAACAGTGAACAGTGCTGCAAGGTACTGTACAAACAATATCTAAGGACAATATGATGCCTCAAGGAGTATGCACCAATGAAGAGCCTGAGAGTAACTCGCCAGCGCTGCATTTGTGTATCATGCTAGCATTTGAGTACTGCATCAACCCCATGCCATATGGTGGGTAAGATACATGAATGCAGCAGCTGCTTGGGGTGCTGTATTCAAACATGATGCTGATGAAAGGCCATGGCGGGGAAGTGCATTAACCCTTTGAGCACGGCAGAATGCAATAATGCATCATGCTCATTACCCTAATGCATGAATGCAGCCCTGATGGGTAACTCCCCAGTGCTGTATATGCTGACCCCATGGCATTCATACACTCCCAAATGCACCAATGCAGCACTGGCAAGTTACTTGCACGGGCTGCATTGGTGCATCAAGACGACAAATATCATGACAACACATTGGCTACCCTTGAAGCTTCCCATCATGCGCTGTGCCCCAGTTCTGTAAGAGCCACTGTCCAATCTCCGCCGGTATCCTGCTGTTTGGAGGTAAACCAATCCCAGCGCGGCTTACATTAATAACTCGGTCTCCTCATTAGGACCGCCTGACACCGTGCTCTAATTGCTTTTGTCTGAGAGACAGCGTAGACTATATATATTGAGCCTCACTAAGATGCTACCATCTTGTCGCCTTTGTTTACTTTGAGAGATTTGAGAGACAAGCTAGACTTGATATTTGCTATACAGTCCACCCTCACTTCCTCAAACATATTCTACATTGAATCCTTCACCTTCTCGGACGGAAACCATGGAATTGGCCTTATAATTATGTTCCATCACATTTTGACTTAATTCCTCGAATAATTTGCTTCCTCCGATATTTTCCCTTGCATTTTTTTTTGATTTGAGGAACAAGGTCTGACAGCTACTTAGGAGTATGTTTAGTTAGTAGTGGTTGGGAAGGGGATTTTGATGTCAGTGCATTGAAATTGGATTCATCCCCCAAGCAGGCTTCCATTTTGCTATAATAACCACGGCACATTGTCGGTAAGTTATCAAATTGCATGTACCTTGGGCTATTTCCCTCCGCTCTTCCTCATGAAATATTGCGTCAATTCATTCAGATAAGAGTGATTTTCATAAACTTTTGTCCAGAGTTTTCTTATTATGATACTACTAGGTCACTGCCCTCACTGCATGAACTTTGGCATTTAAGCAAACTTACTACTGCTTAAAGTCACTGTTTAAGCGGCTTTAAGTTCAGTAAATGACATGTTAATTAACGCAAAGTTCATAATAACATTTAATTGGCTTTATATGGCATTCTCTGGATTTAAAGATGCTTAAAGTGTGACTTTAGGCAGTCAAACCTTTGCTTAAATGCCAACATTCATGCAGTGCCTGCTACTTGTAACTCAAGCTTAAGTCTAATCTCAGTAGGACTTTATACTAGATGTTAAGCGAATCAAATGGCTCTTACTTCGGGCTCTTTCCCACTCCCCTTTCCCCATTTATTCCCCCTTGTCACTCATGGTGAGCTGAGCAGGCACAATGTTATTAATTAAGGTAATGGAAGTTTGGTATTTGTTACTGAAGCTAAAACACCAAATTAATTGGAGTTTCTCTACGTGATGCAGTCCGCGACTAAAACCGGTGACAACATGTATCACGGTCCACAGCTTCCATTGATTTATTAGTAATGTGTCTGTCCATTGATTTGTGACTCTCTGTCTGTCCCTTTTTCTGTTTCTTCCCTCCAATTTGGTCCCTGCCTTCCTCATTCCCTCCTCTCTCTCTGTCCATTCTCTAGCTAGAGATCGCGTCATGCGTCAGGGTCAATGACCTGTCTGTACAGAAAGGACCATGTTTATCCGCTGGTAGATAATGTATGCTATTTAATGCAGTTGTTGCGAGTCAGGAAAGTTTGATGCCTCTGCAAGAGATTTGAACCCCGGTGAGCCCACTCTGCTAGCAGAGGCTTGGCTCCATATGAATAAACCTCTGCCTGCATGCCACTATTGTCAACGACTTGACATTACAAGTAAGTTTGTAGTTGCCATGACAGCAAACACATACAGACTTTGCGCTGACGATTGCGCGAGAGACCTTCTGATCAATCCTCTACTGCAAAATGCCCCCTAACTCCATCCATCCCTCCAACTTCCCTCCCTCCTCACCACCTCCCACCTTCCCCCTTTAGAACCCTGTACACTCTCATCTCAAGTCTCACTGACACCTTTCCCTGACACATATAATTCATACTTCTCAGGGGGCGGTTTGGTGCCGGAAGTGTCCCTGTTGTCTGTGAGGTGTGGGTCTGGCACCCTCCTTGACACCAGGGGGCAGCAGAGTGCCAGCCTCCCCCTAGGTGGCACCAGCTGTCACCTGCACACTTCTACCACCAGGTGGCAGCAGTATAGCTGTTGTATATATGTATAGCGGTATAACGGTAGCGACTGTGTCAGTCGCCATCTTGTCCCTTTACAGATTTCAGAAATCTACCTGGCTTCCTAGCTCAGATGATGCTCTCAATTTAGAGGGTGGCTAGCACTGTTAGGACGTATCCCCACTTGGCAAATCCACCATAGATGTGCTCTGATTTGTTAATTAGGGAGGATTCATTATTTATGGCAGGGGTGGGGGTGAGCGTTTGGAAAATTGAATACGTCAAAAATAATTGGCCCCCCCTCGGAATAGGTTGAAAAAAAAAGGCCCCCCCCACGGAATAGGTTGAAAAAAAAGCGCCCTCCCCCTCAGCCTAGATCGTTTTTAACTTTTTTACAAAAACAACATTGGCGTATACTGATAATCCTGGGCACTTTTTTACCTACAATTTACTATCTTGTAAGGTGTTTTAGTGTAAAAGTCTCGATATACTTGCTGGTGAGTGATATTAGTCAAACCGCTATACTTCAGGCACTCGATCGCCGTTTTTCGACTTACATACTGTTGAGTTTAAGGGCCCCAGCGCATATAAATTGGAAACTCCCGTACCCCCAGTGCTTTCATGAGGCCAGCGATTTTTTGAAGACTGGCAAAATGGTGGGCGATTCTGAGTGTCAAAAGTGATGCAGTGAGAAATTTGCTGGGAGTTTGAGAAAATTTTTGAAAATATTGACATAATTTGGTAAAATATAATACAGGCTATGAGCAAAAATCACGACATTTCAACTTACTATATTCGCAACATTTTAAGGAATACCCCTAAAAAAGAGCCCCCCTAAGAATAGGGTAAAACAAAAGCCCCCCCCCTTTGAATACCCCTAACAAAATTTGCCCCCCCTCAAATGCTCACCCCCACCCTGGCTATAAAGAATGAACCCTCCCTTAGTTTTGCTTGTTCCCAATGAGTTTATCAACGATTTGGCTGATACCCATCTATAAACCTTGTTAGATGACCCAAAGGAGGATTCACAGAGATGGTGCCAACTTTCGATAATCTCAGTCTCAGGATAGGATTAGGGAGTGGTCATATTTTAATGACAGGGGGGGGGGTTGGTGGATTTCCCCGCGAGCTGGTCAAATTTCTTTTGGTCCCCCATCAGGCAAGTTGAAATTGAGCGCCGCCGACTCCTTTGAGCTATAGTAATGCGCGGGCTGTCTCGCTAAAAAGGGGTGCAACATTTTTTGATCCCCCCCTCAAGAGAGGTCCAAATTATTTTGGTCCCCCCCTTCAAGGGGTCCAAATTATTTTGGTCCCCCTCCCAAATCCACCAACCCCCCCTGTTGTTAAAAAATGACCACTCCCTTAGTATCATGAGCAAAGTATGGCTTAATCTATGGCGACCCATATTGCCAAGATCAGTGACATGTGCACTTTAGAAAGTGTAATCTAATGTTAATCAATTGCAGAATTTTAAAGCATCCAAATTATTTTATAATTTTCACTAGCTGAACCCTATAGTTATAAGAGGGTGGACTACTGGACGCTATTGAGAGTACTAAATATCCTAGCTCTGATAAAAGGATCAAACTAATTACATCAAAGAGAACATCTGTATTCTCTGTACAGAGAAAAGTGATATGTTTAGTAAATATTTATTCAGCAATTCAATTCTGTAATGTTTTCTATGTAGGTAATCATGTTAGGGCATATTGTATGCATCACGACTTAATAGAGTAGATGGAAGTTGTGCTATGTATTGTATGTAGGATAAATTAACCCGCGAGTGATAATGAGTTTTTGTCTGCGATGTTCTCCATTGTTCCCGGTAAGGCTAATTCATTAAGTCTACTCATTAATCTCAGAATAAAGAACACCGAGCCTTGTTTGTGACCCGCGGGTCAGTGGCCCTCTGGTAATATACCAATAAAGAAACCTTAGCAGTTATTAATGATGCCATGGAAATGGCAGTGTATAGAAATAATGGAACATATATTGGATAACACGAAATGCATTTGATAGATGATATAGATAGTGTTTTAATAAGTCTGAGGGGAGACAACACATGGACTATTTGCATATAGATGAGTCACGCTACGAGGGATACCTCACGACATATTGCCCGCTTTTGTGAATTTAAACAATGGGAATGCTAATCTTGATATGCAGGGTGCTACAATTGGCAATTTGTCTATATAGGATTACTGCAGTGTCCTCCATCAGCAAGGCACTAGAGATTCTCCTATAGCTGGTTATAGGCTACTTCCACTGCCTACTTTCCTCTTAAAGAAAATCACCACTTGAAGGTTTGAAGTGATGTTTCACCCTGCACTTATGGGTCCTTTACTTATTTGAGATACATTTACCAGCGTAAATCCTTTTTTTACATACCCTTATTCACCATGCACTTATACATGAGACAAGCAGGCTTTTGACATTAAACTACAAGTAAACCTTTGACAATGGTAAAATGTGCAAGAATACCGTGTATGTATAAATATCATTTTCACACAGTAGATTTTTAAACAGCGAAAATATGTATAGCGTGAATACCTATGCAATATATACATAGTAATAAAACTACCATAGCAAAACATTTTTAAAATCCGCGATTTAAATCTGCATGAAATTGTAATTTTTAGAAAATCTGCCAAAATGTATACACGCAGAAATATCTGCATTTACTTGAGGCCTTTCTGTGTTGCATTAATGTGCCAGCACCTTAACCTCTGTTTACATGGTCCGCAGCTTAAAACCCGCTGCAACCCACGCTGTGTTTACACGCCATAATTATTCACCCTGCATCACTCTCACCACTCACGTCTAGATAATTACGGACTGCCCGCTCTAGCTGTCAGTGTTAATGATAACCCATGAGAGGTCATTATTTCAGCAGCTCCCAGAGAGCCACCATTACGTGCTATCTGTATGGATCCTTGTTATGGCTACTCGACACTACAGCTCAGCCCAAAGCTGAAAGCTCCTATGAAAGGGGGTCAGAAAAACTCACCAGGTGACTAGACACCATGCATATCTCCTGTAATCTTAAAATTGCATATCTCCTTTAATATTATTGTCTTTCTACACTGGATGGCACAGTGGAAAAAATAATGTAGGGGGCACCTTTCATCTCTCATTGCTCGACAACAATTTTAGTGATAAACTTGTAACTGATTTGACATGGGGGCTCTGCACCCCGTCAAATCAACCGGTGAGTATGTTTGTCTCTTCTTGTGTTAGGAATATGATAGATATAGTGCAATCCCAGCTCTGTATGTATTGTCCTTATTGGCAATGCTGATTACAAGTTGAGTATGAGTGAATTCAGCCATGTTTGAAGCCAATATTATTCATACAGGGATGTAGTTATACTTTAACCACTAATGAATGCTTGTTTTGTACATGTACACAGCCTGTTTCCTTTATTCTCCCTGTCAACTATGGTATTTAAGGGAAAAGAAGGGTGTGTGGGCAGTACAAGGCATTCCTTTTTTTTTTACCTAGATGCTCACTTTGTTGAAAAGCTATTCTATAACAAGAAAGATAATTAAATGAAATTTAAAAAGTTGTCATTCTAATTGAAAGAAGAAAGTAGTCAAACAGATAGGATGTTCCCCACACCACCGGGGAACATGTTTTCCATGTGGCTGCTCACGTTAAAAGTCACCATATTTGATATAATATTTGCGCAATGTGCTCAACTTAACATATGTTATGTGTGGTATAATTGATTATGCACGTATTATATGAAGACCACGATGAATACAGTATATCAGATTTAGTGCAGAGATAGCAGCCAATCACCACAAGAAAATGCTGACAGAGCTGTCTGCTTGTAGAGTGACCATTATGACACCCACTCTACCCCCCCCCCCTCCAGGGGAGCCACTAGTAGAGGGAGCCGCCACTATAGACAAATGCAGCAAGAAATGGTGACCTTTTCAGAAAAGTTGTTGTTAAATTTTTGAAACATGACCAACAAATAAATAAATATAACCCTTAAAATCCTGCATTCTACTATACACTCTTTGAAAGATAATTGTCCTGTGAATCTCATGGTATGAGATGTTCCCAAAGGTAGCCATTATAGATAATGATTGTAATCAGGATTCCACTAAAACCAATATAAACACAATTTTATTATGAAAAAGTCACCCTTTCTTGCTGCATTGGTATATAGGGGGCATCCATTACGACAATCATGCACGCCTGCCACTCGAGCTTCTTCATCCAGCCCCACCTCAATCACCAGCCCGACAACCAGATGGTCAGCCAATACCGCCGCCATCTTGAATCTTTTAATCTGCCTTGAAATCAATTAGATTCATTTCAATATTTAATCCCTGTCCCAGGGACTACTTGCGGAGTCGATTTACTCACTTCCGCCGTGTCACTCCGCGGTCGGCGCCTCGTGAGGGGGTGACAAGTGGGGTTAAGGCAGGAGTGATGGATGTATTGACAAGGTCATGGGGTTAAGGTCACAATACAGGTCAAGGTCATGTAGGAGTTTTGATCCAAGTGTCACTAGACCTGGGTTATCTAGTTTGTTGAGACATGTTATATCAATAAATTCATGTCTTAAATTTCCCAATTAGAGAGAAATGAATATTCATCCATGCATAGTAGGGAATCTTGCTGCATAGTAACTGATGAGACATACATGAGGAGCTGGCCTAATGAATCGTGTTTCTCTGCAGTATATCAAGTAAGAACTTACAAAATAATATTGATGAATTTAGATATAAAGTATTCAATTGATATCAAATGTAAATATATTTCATTGGCCCATTGTATCAGGGGAAGTGAATTGTATCATAGCAACAAAAGCAAATTTCTCATTTTTCAATTCCTGAGTCAGACATGGTGTCCCAAACCAAATATGGATGCCAGCTTAGTTGGCAATGTAACGCACGGATCCATATCCCCTTTCGTCGGACCCCAGCACATTATGTATGGCCTAACTCGATTCCGGCCGTATATCTCATTGGTGGCAAGACGCCCCAAATCAGTTGGTTAATTTGTAAGGCGGGAGGCATTCATCAGGGCCTGTCGGGCTGCCACATGCACTCGGCGCGCTAACGCAATCGGCACCGAATATCAGGTTATATTAACAAGGTGTGGGGGAGGTGGGGGCTGGGATGGGACAGGGGATAGCTGTCTTGGTATTCGACAATCATGCTCTGCTACCGCGTTAAAGGGTCTGGATGGCACCTGTGTGGTGACCATTTTGTAGGAAATGTTTGTTCATTGCTCTTCCTACTTGCAATACTTTGTAATCATACTGGGTTGTTGGTTTTATCTCTGTGACATGAGCGCATGAACCCATGTTCAGTTCCCAATACAATTTTCCAAAAGGAGTTTGATCTGGGACATTTGCATCTGACCTTTACCTTTGTAACCTCACTTAATTGGGATAGTACCAAAACTAAATGACAGTGGTACCATCAGGACTCTTTATCTTATTGTTTAAGGGGTCTAGAATTGGATGTGGTAGTGGGGGATGTGCCCGGGGGGTCGGGCCCCCCTGCCCCGACCCCCCGCCTCAGCCGAGCCAATATAGCAGGCCTGAGTGGGAGAGGTATTCCGGAGGCACTCTGAGGGCAGGGGTCAGCTGGACAGGGTGCTGGGGGGGGGGGGGGGGGTGAGGGAGGAAGGCAGGGGAGTTGTTTGTATGGTGAGGGGTTGTGATACAATTCCTGCAGGGGATGTGTTAAGCATAGGACTGGCACGGGATCGGAACCATTACATGTAAACACAGAAGTATATGCATGACCCAATGGCTGTAGAGCTCCATCCATCTCAGAATAGCTCCAGCCATTGCAGTGTGATTAACAGCAGCATTTCAGTGCCCTCTTCCTGCAAAATTTCTAAAAATAATTCACTCGAAGCTCGAACAAGATTTAAGTAACAATATATTAAGAGCCTTTATGGATCTACTAATATGGACAAGCTCGGTATGAAGCAGATGGGTCATGTGAAAACCCATAAGGGAGTGGTCACTTTTTAACACGGAGGGTTGGTGGATTTCTCATGCACCAACATTTGTTGGTCAAGATCTTCCTTGTCCCATAATTGTCATACACATAGGCAGACAAAAATGTATGTGCTTGTTTATTCATAGTACAGAGATTGAGGCTGAAATACAAGGAAGGCTTGGTGCAAGAGACAGTCTCTCTTTGAAATCCAATTCTTCCCATTGCAATCCCATGTATTTGTAGATGAGATGTACAGGCACGTCCAATATTGACAGTTAGATGTAGTGATATACACAACCTGTGTGTGCTTATTACCTGACAGCGGACCAGGGGGGCAGTCACCGGGGCCTAGACAACTACCAATCCTGCTCCTGCCACATCGAGGATAGGGTCCTGACGGTAGCAACTGTAAATTCTGTTCTAGAAGCTGCGGCTTGTAGGCTAATCAGAGCAAGCTGTAATTTGTATGCCTATAAATTATAGGGAGCAGCTTATACAAGAGCTTTTGCTAGCATATTATAGTATCAAATTATCAACCGTCAGACTTCTTTTCAGGTTTATAGGATTATGGTTAATACGCGAGCTGGTCTTATACACAAGAATTTAGACTCCTTAGACTCCTGCCACGGGGTCCTGATGGGACCAAGTCCTGATGGGACCAAGTGGATTTGGTTTATTTGGGACCAAGTCCTGATTGGACCAATTCCTGTGACAACTCGGGTACGGTTCTGGTGGTACCTAGTCCTGCCCAGACTCCTGCCACAATTAGGTTAAGGTCCTAGTGGTACCTAGTCCTAAAATATTCCTGTAACAACTAGGTAACCTATGGTACCTGATCCTACCCAGAATTCTGTCACATCTAGGTAAGGATCCTGATGGTCCCAATTCTTCCTGTGGAGTTGCAGGGAACCAGCAACAGTTTATACAGCATTACAAATGGATGAACGAGATAGTAGAAAGGGACATAGGGAATCTCCATCAAAATGGCCTACTGTAAACATCACGTATAAGCCTAACTCGTGCATAAGCAGAACCCCTTTGATAAAACTTTAATAAATCATATAAAACACACACAGGTTCTGATTATGGCAACTCTAGTACTGTAGTAAGTATACATTTAAAAACTCGCATATAAGCTGCACCCTGACTTTGTCTTGATCCTTTATCATAAGCTGCACTGGCAATCTGACTGTATGCAATGCTTTACGGTAATTCCCACTAGTATCTAACATTTACAAGCAGCATAGCCTGGTCAATGGAATGGACACCACACTAGTTCAGTAGGCAATGAGGCCCGCACCCTACGTAGAGTACCACCCAGTGGGTTCAGCAGCCAATTTCCTCGGCCGGAGCCCAATATTGGGCGGCAGGTTGCTGACATATGATGACGACCTTAATAAAATGAGGCATATTTCCCTGCGGTCTATTGACACCGAGCGACACCCGACACCCGACCGATCCACGGCAAATATCCACTCTCTGTTTTTTTCATCAAGGTGGTAATGTGTTAGGGCTGAGACTGCTAGACCCTGTGGTGGAGGGTGGGGGAATGGGCTAGTGAGACGGTTTAGGTGACCTCAGGGTGTCGGGAGCAATTTGAGGTTGAGCGTAGAGGTTTGGGTGGGGGGCAGATTCAAATGAAAAGCTCTTGAGTTGAGAGGAAGATACAGAGTCAGATTTAAGGGGCTGAGTAACTTGGAATGGGTCAGGTGAAACACTGCAGACCCTCCATTAATGGGGAGGGGAGCTTTGGAGATGGGACTAATTATTGCATTTCAGTTGTTTAATAATTGATAGATTCCCGTACTGTTGTGGTAAACTACAGGGCAGTCTGTTTATCATAAAATAAGAATAATTTTATAATTTTAGCCTGGACCCATTAGCATAGAGTTCAGCGTAGGGAAAATAACTGACCTAATTCCACATATTAACCGATGATTGAGGGGTATATCAGGTCAAGTTGTGGTCAGCCGACAAAATGCGGTTGGGAGAGCGTCAAATAGACCTACCGGATTCAGTTCTGATCAAGTAGTGGCAGAGCGCAAGCCTCCTTCGTCCATTTCCTTGCATTTCAGTTATTTAGATATATGCCAATTTGTAGTTCAATGTTTTCCAAAGCCTAAACTAAGCATTCACCAAATCTCAGGCATACCAAAATATGGAGTCTAAGTTGCATGGAGCTCTTATCCTCAATAATCCAACTACAGGACTACAGCTTCACCCACATTATAGTTAATCAGTAATAAGATTTACCCTCTCCACCAATATATGTGAAGTAAATAAGTTTCAACCCATACATGTGGTATATATAGTAAATCAGTTCTACACTCTCCACCCATATAGCTATAGTACATTAGTTTTACACTCTCCACCCACACATATATAGTAAATCAGTTCTGCACTCTCCATCCATACATATAGTAAATCAGTTGGACAACTACCCAATTTCAGACAAGACCCTTGCACCACCCCCTCCCCTCCTCTCCCCATCATAGAGGTGGAGGTTATTGTTTATCTCTATGTCTCTGCTGCTTAGAGGCAAGTACTAGAAACTGCCATGATATTTTTCTGTGAGCAAATGCATTGGGGATCCCCTGTGGCAATTATGTGGGATAATTGTCAATGTTTACCCATAATGCTTAGTAATTCCTTTTTGTTTTCTGCTGCATATGGGGCTGGAACTAGCCACACCGATGGCTATGGTAACCATCAGGACCCTCAACTAGTTGTGCCAAAAGCTCCTATAGCACCACCCTCACCACTACACCCACACCAGCACCACCTCCCAGGTCACATGATCCTCAGGGTCAGTGCTGATTGGCTGACAAGTGTGTGTGTGGTAGGTGCGTCCGTGACTGGGGCCGGGTCTGGTCGGGGTCGCTGATTGGTCCGTGTAGGGGGCGCCACCTAATCAGGCGACACGTGTCGAGTATGACACGGCTTACCAGCGGGGGCCCTGCTCCCCCCCCCCTGCTCCCCCCTCCATCCAAAGCCTCTCCGGCTGGTAATCCAGGACCACCTCTCAGATACCAGCATCATGTACTCTGCGGTGTATGGGCTAAGGCATATAGTAGCCATTTTTTTGAGGAAACATTTCTGGGGCCCTAGCGACGCGCCCTAAATAGAGGGCTCCCCAAGTTGAACATCATTTTGGTAAAATTGCCATGTAGCCTGTCTCTAAAATCCTCATACCTCATGTCTCCTAACATGCCAAATTTCTTATTTGAGACATGCCCTATATTATTTCACTAATTCTATTCTTCATGTCACTAAGCCCTTCAAATGTAACATGACAAATATTGATAAGTGCTCACGTCACATTTTGTGAATTAGGTGGTCGACAACCATCATTCTGAAGTACTGTCAGGGTATCCTCATATATTATCTGTTCTATAATAGTTCATAATGGACTGCATTACGTATAGCTATCGTAAAGCCTCGTGTATAAGCCTCATGTATTAGCCGCACCTAGACTTTGGAAATATCCTATATGCCTCGCAGTGGGTCTGATTATTGTGACTTTAGTACTGTAGTATACATCTAAAAAATTGCATATAAACCACACCCTGACTTTGTCCTGATCCTATGAGCCACACTGGAGATCTGACTCGCATACTAGCTGCGGCCTATAAGCGAGTTTTTACTGTATGTGATACATGTGAGTAGGGACCAGCTTGTTGGGTTGGATTTCCATTTAGTATCCATATGCCAGGGACTTGTAGACCTATCGCTGGTTCATGTAGTGCCCCTGTTAGTTGCTGGGGAGAACTAGCAATGATTTTATTGACACCAATTTCCTGTTACCCATATGTAGGAGATCGGTGGCAGCAACAGTATCAACTAGTGGTAGGGTGTGTGTCCCACATGCAATAGGTTGGCAGCTCAAACCCCCTGAAGTAAAGGTTTTGTAAATAAATGTATTCCTACCACGCTATTGATGAATTCCTGTCAGCCTGTCAATAGGACAAATAAAAAAATGAATTATTGCCAGTCTGCCAATCAGGTCATTTCAACAATATATCACTGTTAGTCTGCCAACTAAGCCAATCAAAAATGGCAAAAAAAAATCTAGTCAATCCATTCAAAACATGCATACCTGTGAATCTGTTAATCAGTCCAATCAAAGAAAATATTCCTGCCAGTCTGCCAGTGCTAATAAAGGCAATCAAAAAATGTATTTGTGACAGTCTGCCAAATTCTCAATGAAATGATGTATTCCTGTCAAAGAAAATATTTCTGTCAATCTACCAATCAGGACAATCAATTTTGCCAGTATGCTAATTAATGTATTCCTGTCAGTCTGTTAATCAAGCCAATCAAAATTGTATTGCTGCCAGTCTGACAATTGCTAGGTAGAACAAAACATGGAGTGGTTTGTAGAAACTCAGCTTTGTAATCCGAGTAGACAGAAGAACAGCCTACAGCCAAGGCTGGCTACCCTTTGGCAATATACCGTAAATTCTCATGTAGCAACCTTGTCTAGTACGCAAGTCATATCACCAATGCGGCTTATAGGATTAGCCCAAAGTCGGAGTGGGGCTATATGCGAGTGTCTATAAGTATACTACAGTATTAAATTAAGAATCCTTGGACCCTCTCTGCGGCTTATAGGGTTTGCCAAAGTTACGGGTGCGGCTAATTGGTATGCGAGATAGGCTTATATACGTGAGAATTTACTGTGGCTGTAAGAATACAGAGCCAAGAGGAGTGCAACCACCAGGACCCCTACCAAGGTGTGCGTGGGGTCTGGTTGGGCTTACCGCTCCCCTCCCTCCCCAGTGACAAGCCGCCTAGTGACCGAACCACTGCCACTGTTTCCCTCCTCATTTCCGTATCCTGTTTGCTGCCTCAGTCCATATTGTTAGCAGCGCTGTAGTATTGCACCATGCCTCTGTCATTATTTGATATTTTGTTGTACAGAACTTTGTGTTGCACGATATCGGCTTCCTCTGATATTTTGTTGGATGTTAATATTGCATCAGGCCTCTATGCTAATTCTAATATTGCAGCATGACTATTCTGACATATCAATAGCAGTGCTATGATAATGCACCATGCCTGGTCTTTGAATGCTTACAGGCACTTTGGGAAAATTACTGCTCTCAGACGATAATCCGGCAGTGCCCAATACCTCCCTTCCTCCAAAAAAGGGGGGCTGCATACCCTCATCATTAACCTACACCATGCTTTTAAAATATCCACGTATAAGATGACTTAACATCTCAAATATGTAAACTAATGTAGCAAATGTAACAAAGAAAAATTAGCTATGAATTTATAGTCGAAATTGATACTTCCTGGGAAATCTTGTAGAGACACTAGCACTGTGTTATGTGGATAGGAGAGCAGAGAAGTAGTACCATTTCGCACCCCTTCTCCACAGAAGAGCTCCTGCAGACTGAGCTTTGGGTCAGAGTCTTATGTTAAGATGTGCTAGGAGAGTGTCCCTGTTGTTCATAACTACCTCCATCCAATAGCCAAGTCTTAGCGGCGCGGGGAATGTATTGTGTCCACGACACGCTGTATTGCCTTTAATATCTGATGATTGATTGCTAAAGGTTCTATAAATAATTCTAATAAACTGCTTGGTGACACAGCGGTGTCCATATACCAGCGTATACTGTGGGTAGATACATAGTGCTAACCGGACAGAAGTATGTAGGGTTAGATTCAAATAGTGATACCATTATATTGTTTGAAATATTTAGCAGTATTCTTTCATGGTGAGCAAAGAAGAAAATGATGAATTTGACAGACTGTACTGCGCATCCAATGTAAACTAATCCAGTTAAATGAATAAAATGCAGCCATATATAAGATGGTAGGTGGTTGCCAGTGTAAATGAGGATTTTATTTATTAACTCTTTGACAACAGGATTTTCCTGCACAAGCAGCCATGCAGAAAGGATGCACCACGCAATGATGTGTAACATGGAAGTGTGAGGAAAAGGCAGGACATCAATATGAGCTGAAAACAAGCATGAAATCTATTTGATATCACCGACTGATTTCTAGCTTGTCTATCTTTACCCAGTTTGTCCAAAAATGATGATAATGGTATACAATAAAACCTCACGGATTATTATACGCAAATCACAAACAGCTGTAATATGATGCCAATTGTGGTTTGTACACAATTTCTTTTGGTACCATTTATAAGCAGTTATGACAAATTGTCCTGAAACAAGGTGGCGTCTGTCACATGACCTAAGTCTGTATCATTACGTAGGCGCATTGTATTAGCGAGCTGCTGTAGACAGCGCTGAATGTATATGTAGAGTCAAAAAGGTACTACCGTAAATTCTCGCGTAGAAGCCGCGGCTTGTACGCGAGTCAGACTCAGCTTTCTTTTGATACCAAACATGCCTATATAGGATGCGGCTTATACGAGAGTTTTTATGAGTATACTACAGTACCAAAATCGCAATATTCAGACCCCCTCTGCGGCTTATATAATTTGTCAAAGTTAGGGGTGCGGCTTATACGCGAGTTAGGCTTATACGCGAGAATTTACGGTAAGTGATTAAATCGATAAGGTTATAAAAATGATACATGAAAATATCAATATCACTGTCCAAGGACATTATGGAAATCAAAATATATTGCATCTCACTGCAGTGAAATAATACCTATATGACCTTGCCCACACTTTGGAATGAACGATGAACTGCTCGCAAATGATGAAAACCACATGTCCATATTACTTATATTATCATACACACTGAAAATAATGGAGTCACTCGGTGTGAGCAGAAACAAACAAATAATGCCCCAAGCGCACAGGTCATCCCTCCTGTGTGGGCTACTCAGCTAGTCGAAAAATCAATTTCATAAAAATGCTCAACCTCAAATGATGCATCGCTTTTGCTTGGCTGTTCACAAATATGATGCTAGTGCTCAACATCTGCTAATACCTACACAAACCTCCTTATATTTGGACAACGAGTTAAAGCAAAGAATACGCAAGAATCGTTATGCACCCGATATGGACCCTGACTTTAAGAAGGAAAAGTTTATCCCGTTAAGGCCCGCCTAAATGTCATAATGCAATAATGCCGTTTGACTGCAGCATGGTACTTGGTACATGATGGGTGATGCAGCCCTGGCGAGGAACTCAGCAGTTCTGCATTCATGCCTCATGATGACCCTATGAGACTGTATCATCCCAATACAGTCCGTATGATGCATATCTGCAGTTCAGTCGGGTAGACTCACCAGTGCTGCATCCATGTGTCCTGACGACGAAAAAGCATAATCTCTCAAAGCATTATACATCCCTTAACACTTCAGGGATGGCATGTCGCTAAAAGGTAACATTGTCGGCGTGATGAGTATAGACTCACCAGTGCTGCATCTGTGCATCATAATGACAAAAGTGCATAGTTCACTAAATCAATATACAGTCCTTAACACTTTAGGGATGGCATGTCACTAAAAGGTAACATTGTCGTCATGATGCTTGAATGCAGTCCCGGCAATAACTCGCCAGGGCAACATTGGTACATGATGGCGACCCTTCAGGAGTGTCTCAATCCCAGAGGGTTGGCATGATGCTTGAATGCAGCCCTGGTAAGGGCACTCACTGGTGCATCATGACGACAAAAAGCATTGTACATTAAAGCACTATACAGCCCTTTAGGAGTTAATAAAAAGCGTCCCTATGGCTGGGTTATTAGACAGAGGTGTATGTGAGCGGTGCGTAATAAGCACGCGGTATAACATAAGTATCAATCACCGCTCACCCCAATAACCTCACAGCTGGCCGCACGGGCTCGGTCCCACTCCGTCATGAGACTGTAAGTGGCACCACTGTCAGAGGTAGTCTCTGTACCAAGCTGGACCCACCTCGATTTCTGTTACAGAGCATCATGACTGGCAGCAAAGTAGACTAGTTACAATCCCATTGTTTCACTTTGGGACCAGTAACTATGCAGCATTGTAAAGGGTTGCTTCGCCGCTTTCTGTCAGCAATCACCCCAAGCTGGCCCCATCTCGCACCATGTTAAACAGCGCAAATTAGAGAGTCCCGCTCTGAGCGGACTGCACAGTTAGTGGTCCCTAAGCGAAAGCATCGGGATTGGAACTAGTCTAGCACCATAGCTTCTTTGTGAAAGTAGTTCGGGTATGCTGGGTTTTGTGATACTATAAATGTAGGCAGGTACCATGGAAGAATCCCCCCAGCATACGGGGGAAGTGATGCAGTTATGGCCGCTCAGATACGAGCAATGTCACTCGACCGCGTTCAAGGAGGAGCTGGAACCAGCTTGATCTCTGAACGCTTGACTCCACTGGTGCCTTATCAATGCATCTAGGTCAGCTTCCTGTTGCTCAAGCACAAAGACACTCGCCTGGCACAGTTTGATATAGGACTCTTCCCACATGCTCAGACTATAGGAACTCTTCTGTGGAAACATACTATGTTGATAATGCTAGGGATCTGCACAAAAACCTTAAATGTAATTGTCTTAATTTACCGCCACAAAAACATGGCTAACATGAATGTAACTTACAGCTATTCTTCTGAATATATAAATGTACAGATGATTGTCTTAGAAGCATGGTGTAGGTAATTTGGTGGTTTGCAGCCTTTCGGCAGAAAGAAGTAGTTTAGTGCCTGTAGGTAGGGAATGAAAGCAAGGCCAGGGAGATTGTGTTAGAATTATAATATCTTGAAAGCTTTTACTAATCAAAGATGTAGATTGGTAGACTCAGTTCTCGATCAGATTGTCTTACTTCCCATAGATATTGCCCAGCTCGGCTTTGCAGTCAGACTTAACCGCTTCCTGTATGCTTGTAGAATAGACTACCTGAGGCTTAGAATCCAAATACAAATCAGGAAGAAGGTCTCAACACTAGAAGATTAGAAGTGTTGGAGATTTACCCCTCTAATGGTAGCAGAGTGCATTAATGCGCCTTTTGTGTTCATGATGCATGAAGGCTGACCCTACAGGGTTTGATACACTCCTAAAAGGTCAGGCTGGTGGACCAAAGCAATACTGACCATGTACACCACATGAGTGGTGGCAAGCATTGAAACTTGACTTTAGAAGACATTGATCAACTGACAAATACAAAAAACAGACATATACAAGAAACACTGTGAACGACAAATAAAGGTAACAATCTCCATTGAAGCATTTCTATTGAATAGTAAAGCTGGAAAGGTTCTAGACTTAAACCCGCAGATCTTACTGCACGTCCAGTAACAGGCAGAGTGCAGTCGGGACAGGTACTCAGCCCTATATGTATGTAGGGGCGCTGAGGGTTTAAAGCTACGCTGTGTGAGTAGTATACAATAGTGCATTCTCAGCAGGCAACAAGCCCTGTGCCTTGCGCGTCTAACTGTGAGTAGTATAAGATTGGGAGTTTTTAACAGGCAGCATACGGTACCTGTGTAAGTAGGCCAAAATTTAAAAGGGGGCCAGGAGGAGAGTTAGCGAGTAAAGATTATATTATGTTCAATCAGTCCAGAAGTTAAGCCTGCAGAATGCGCCATAACTAACTCTCTGTGAGTAGTATACGAGTGCGAGTTTGTACCAGGCATCAAAACGACTATGTCGGTTCCTTTGTGAAGTGGGAACAGAAATGATCAATGCTTACTTCTCCAATGAGGTGGAAAGGGGGATAGCATTTTTTAGAGGGCAGGTGTTGGTAATTCGATAGCTGGGGAATTGGGGTGTGGGGGTGAATCAGACTTGTGTGTAGGCAGGGGGGGGGGGACACTGATTACTTCACAACACGCCTACGGTGGTGCACTGGGTGAGGTGGGGGAGGAGGAGCTCAAAATGGCTCAGTGAATTATAGTCCCAGTCCCCATCATTATGATTATAGCCAAAAACTGTTTGGATTAATTACTACTACAGCTAGTAAAGACTATAGCAAGTCTGCAAATTTGTCAGCCTCTCCAACAGCTTAGAGATCTGCTTTAGGCAACAGCTCACCAACAGTAACTGTTCAGCGATATACTCTAGCCAGTCTTTGTTCGCCTCACCAACAACTCACAGATCTTCTATAGCCAGACCTGGTATAGGCAGCCTTTATAAGCCTTAAACATCAGTTCAGAATTATTCTTTGGTCGGCATTTGTCAGCCTCGGTTAGAACATCAAATATAAACCAATAAATAAATATGTACACAGCCTTCCGTGCCAGGTGCCGTGGGATGTAGTCTACCCTTTTACCCCACTGAGGGAATGAGTGTGTGTGTGTGAGTGGTGTAGGGGTATGTGGTTGGGGGGGGGGGGGAGGGGTAGCTGGCTGGAGGACACACACCTAATTACGACGATCATCATCCCCCATCTCCAGGCCTGCAAGCAACTAGGCGAATGGGCTGAGGGGGCGAGAGTCTAGCGGTCGTCCGTACTACAAGGGTGGGCGATATTACCAAAATATAAGGTTTTGATGGTATCTTGACCATTTTTATTTGGGGTTTCCTGTGTGAGATTTATGCTGAGTCATTCCATTCTTTTTGCACAACTGCCATGATGCTTTGCAATTTTTAGCTGGTTCCCAGGGAATACACACTGGTACTACTACTTAGTGGTACCAGCTGCAAGATGGCGCTGCCACTGTCTGGACCTCTTTCTATTCATGGAGGGTCCTGGTGTGGATTGGCAAGTAACGGGGAGATGGAGATGCCACCCATCTCCCACTCCGCCCCGTCCAGTCGCCGCCAGCCGCCGCCGGGCCAATTTCATTAACATCTGCCGTAATGAAAATCACCACGTGAAAAATTAATAGGTTCCTGTATGGGGCTGAATGATAGCAAATTAAAAAGTGGTCGGCGGGCGAGGCGGGCGGCTCTTGGGGGTGGAAGGTTGGGCTGTCTAGCGCTTTAAGGACCACCCTTTGTCATCATGAATGCAGCCCTGGGAAGTCATTCTCCAGGGCTGCATGCATTTATGCATCATGCTGCCCCTAACATCATGGTTGATGCACTCCCAACGGTTTGCTGCAGTACTTGAATGGAGCCCTGGAGAGGTAGACTCACCAGGGCTGCATTTATGAATTTATAAATTTATGACAAGCAAGGACATGATACATTAAAGCACCCTGCGGCCTTTAAAGGGCTGGGAGGTATTGCCAGCTGCAGTGATGGCATGGTGGATGGTATGTGTGTGGGAGGGGGCAGAGGTGCGGGGGTGTGCGGGGTGGATCGTCCTGGTTAGCTAATTATAACGGGTTGCATGGTCTCCTGCACTGTTGAATTAACTATTAGTGGGATGTGCTACCCCGGTCTCCTTCCGCCACTCGGTAAGGGTCCTGCGGACAGTGCCACCATCTTGCATCTGTTACCAATCTCCAAGCGGGATTTCTTGGAAACACTTAAAATTGAACCACATTATGGAATAAGAGGACGATTTATTAGCTTACCTCCAAGGGGTAATGTACTGTAAAACGGACATGGCACCGTCTAGACTCATCATCAGTCGCTGTATAACGAACCACCGACTACCGCTGGCCCGCTGCTGAAGAGACCATGTAATTAAATTTACTGCCGTCGATGGGCTAAAACTATTGGGAGCTGGGAAGAAAGGCAGTGGAAGGGACTGCATTGTCAGAGCCTGCATGCCGGCATGCCGACTGGGGCAGCATCCAAAATATCCTGATTAAGGGCGACTCGCTTCAAAGATACGGCGAGCGACCCGCTGCGAGACCTGCCAGGGGGAACCTCAAGGGTAAGGTAGGAGAACTCAGGGGGCTCGGCAACAGGTGGGGAGGGGGTAATCCTTTAAGGACGACTTAGTGCCTTAATATTGTTGATATGATAGGCCCTTTGTCCTGATAATGCAGAAATACAGCCCTAGCTGGCGAGTATATCACCAGTGCTGCATACCGACTATATAAAGTTGATACACTCTTAAAGTGTCTCCATGATGCATAGATGCAGTGCCCATATATCATTAAGACTTATGTTGCCATACTTAAAGAGTTAAAAGTGGGTGTGTTGGTGATAAATAGGGGAAGGTATAAAGAGGAGTGGCAATAAACATGTTCCGGCACTTGGGGCAGAGGCAGGTGCAGATATAGCCTAAATAGTTAAACTTAATTAATGGGGAACAGGTGGGAATTGTAGTCTGGGAGAGTGAAGGAGTGAAGAGTAATGCTTTTAATTAAAAACTAGTGCATTTTATTGCGGTAAAAGTTTGGGCAAGGTTTGGTAAGAGAAAATATATGAGAGGAATATAGAAGAAGTGATAAAAGCAATTGATGAATCGTGTTCTGCTGTGAACTGTTATTTTGTGAGAACGTTGGTTCATGTTTGAGGGGAGAAAAAAAGATGTGCAACTGCATGACTGTTTGCATTTAAGCAAATCAAAGATGTATAAAAGCACACTTTAAGCATCTTGAATTCCACTTAATGTCCCCTAAAGTTGCCTTATGTCCATGACCTTTACATGATATTCACATGGCAATTACTGAACTTAAAGCATTTTAAAAGGTTCTTTTAAGTATTTTTAACTTTGTTAAATACGTTCATGCAGCTGTAACTGTGATGAAAGAGTAACCTTCCATTTACACCAACAGTCATTACTTTCAGATCATTTATGTTATTTCACAGGCCTCATACTTCTCCATTAACCCTTTAAGGACGACATGATGCCTCAAGGCTTCATGTTTATTCATTGAAATTTATCAGTGGCGGCCAGTAATGCACCGCCGCTGCAATGCTGTATCTTGCAGAAGCTTCATGAATGTATCAACCAAATAGGGTAATGCGGCATCAATGAGTAATAGTGGGAGAGAGAGATGGAAAATATGTCCTTCTTCATCACTCGAACCTCACTGATGTATGTATTTAAATGGACATGAACAGTGATGTAAGTTGAAGAGGTATTGCTACGGACTGAGAGGTGTAAATCTACCATACTCCCAGGGACTCTTTCTCGTGTAGTCATAATAGCAGTGGGTGAAGGGGCAGGAGGTAAAGAAAGTAGTCCCTCTTCAGTCCGCACAGGGAAATCAAATTTGCCTGAAGGGTCAGTACAACCCCAGATAGTCTACCAGGCCGAGCATCAGAGAGTCAAAAATTCGCATGAAATCGTAAGGCATTTTCTGTTTTGAGAGCTGCATGGTTACTATGTTGTTTTGCCTCAGTAATTTTTGAACAGCACTTGGTCATGCCTGACCAATGACTAACCTGGGACAGCCGTTAGCATCTAAGGGCTGGGGCATTTAGATTTCACTATAGACCAAAATCCCGGGGACTATTTTCTCATGTGTAGTTTTTGGCATTGTGTGATCAGGTTAGGAGGTGAAGAAAGTAGTTCTTCACATGGAAACCTCCGGGTTAGGGCAGAGATGCTGCACGGGCAGGAGACTGACAACCTGCATCCATGCGTCTCAATCTCCTTCATCAATGTTGAATTACTTTATTAGAACCAAACACTGGTTAATTAAGGGCCGCTTCTACTTCACAAGGCCCGCGTAATTAACCCTCTAAGGGCCTTATAGTACTTTGATACACCCTATGCCTTTTGTCAGGATGATGCTTGAATGTAGCCTTGGCGATCGAGTCTACCTTCCAGGGGGCTACATGCATGCATCATGCCGACCCTTTCGGGGTGTTTAAACCCAATAGGGTTGACATGATCCATAAATGCAGTGCTGGGGAGGAGGAGACTCACCAGGGCTGTATTCATGGATCATGTCAACATAGAGCTTAGTGTTTTACAGCATCACACAGCCCGTAAAGGGTTAGCATTTTTTCACTCGCTACTCATCCATTCCGCCCCATAGATCGCGGTGTTGTTCCGTCTGCGCACATTCAGGGAAATCCTTCAAGTAAAGAGGAGGCCTGAGAGGAGGGCCAGCAGATGCAGCTCACCGTGGACACTGATTCTAGAATCAATTATATGCAAATGCAGCATGTAAATTAGCTTCTTAACCTTTTAACCGCTGCATAGTACTTTAATGTGCTATGTCTTCTGTTGTCATGTTGCATGAATGAAGCCCTAGCGAGTCTAGACACTCGCCAGTGTTGCATTTATGCATAATGGCTTCATGCATGAATGCAACACGGGCCAGTTACTCGCAAGTGCTGCATGCATGTATCATAACAACAAAAGGCACATTAATTAATACACTACGCAGCCCTTAGAGGGTCAAATCGAGCAATTTTTAAATTTTAGCTTGAGTTAGGAACCTTGGGACGCTCAGGCTTAGTGTAGGGGTAGTACATACTTCTATAGGGGTCAGGCTGGTCGCCCTGTGGGCGCATCCATTACTTGATCTGGTAACTGGCGAGACAAGCACTGATAACAGCGGTCACATGGGTACAAGCTGTTACATAATGCACCCTAAAAATTCCGCAGTGAAGGCCAGGGAATTATCTCATTGGTTGATAATGCATCCAGCTAGACGCCTATAACGGTCTGCTGTTGGCCAGTAAGGTTCAACCTGCACTGCTGCCATTTAATCGTAAGGCCCATTGTTCTCCTATCCCAAGATGCTTGAATTTTGATGGTATCCTGAACACCTGGTCTGTGTCTGGTACCAGCACCAAAATGGCAATGGTACTATATCAGGACCCTTACCTAGAGGTTGAAGCCCGTCCAACGGGACTGACCCCGTCTTACTTTAAACGCCTTTTTAAAGTCTTTTAGCGGTAAATGACGAGAAGGGAATGGTGCGCAGGGTGAGGCCGGTCGCAGATTACATTCCGGATGCGCTCGTTAATCGTGTGTAGGAACGCGAGGCATGTGACACCGGTCATCTGTTGTCGGCTGTAAAGAAGAGACTGCATCTTCAATGTGGGGGCGGCGGTGGCAGAGACCCATCCCATCTCTGGATTCTTCTCAAAACCATGGCCACCCCACGCCTGTTGAGTAGGTGGGTGGGGGTTGAGAGGGGGTGTCCTTGTTGATTTTAATCCATTAAAGTTCGCACACTGCTTTAGTGTGCTAAGTCAGGGCTGCATTTATGCATCATGCCGACCCTTTGTCGGTGTATCTAGAGGCATGATGCATAAATGCAGCAGTGGCGTGTACACATGTCTTTGCTGCATTCAGGCATACTCAGAAGGGCATGATGCATTGTAGCACTATGCGGTCCTGAAAGGGCTAACCCTTAACCCTTAAGTGAAGCATAGTGCTTTTATATACTTTGCCCTGTTCTGCATAATAGCAATATTGTGGGGTAACCGGTCTTTCATGTTGGCTGTATATGGGGTTGATGCACTCCCGAATAGTCATCTCTAAAGGGTTAAAATCGTGGCAAAAGTAGAACTAAATTGGTAGCATGAAGGTCAACCCCAAATGCTAGGGTAGTAAGCATTGCTTTAAAATTATGTAGAGAAATCGCTAAGTTGCAAGCCTTTTGGCTAAACACAGTCTGTTGACCAGAAGCACACTTATATGTTTGATGGTATTTTCTTCTGCCCTTTACTGCTTCCTTATCCCTTACCCTCCTTCCTTACCACACATATACCCCACAGGTCAATTCCCTCTATAACCTTCACATACAAGTCAATACCAATGACAAATACAGCCCTCCAAGTATCTCCAACCCCCGCCCATCAACCCACCAACCCACCCACCCGTCCAACCGGACGACCTTCCATCAGGACCTGAGACCCGCACCCTCAAACTTCGGCAGTAAAATAAATCTAGCTCAAATCGCCAAGAAAATTCTTGCGGAGGTCGTTAGTGTTGGCATGGTGGCTGAGAGGGTAGGTGGGTGGGCAGTAAGACATGGGGAGGGGGTGCTGGCTCAGATTCCTGTACCGGGCCCTGGGCAACGCCCCGCCGCCGGGCTCACCACTCGCACCCCCACTCCGACAAATCGCCACCAATCTCCGGCTGGCAAATGCAATTGGTTGCGGGCGGACTCAGGAGAAATGAGCGAAATGAGAGTCCAATCATACATGAATGGAACAGGTCGGTGCGGCCGGGCCTAAATGAAATCAATAGAAAGTAATCAAACAGTGTCCGGGGCACGGGCTGCGGAGCAGCTGGTCGCGCGGCCGTGTGGCATGTGAGACATACAAACGGACATCCACACCGCCACGCCCGCCAATTTGTCGCCCGTGTAGGTCTAGTTCACTCCGCACCCACCATACAGCCCCCAAGTCTGTAATGATGTAGCTAGATGACATCATGATCCAATCTCTATTGTGCTGCTCCCTCCAAGCGACCTCCTGCCAGCTTGATGAGGTGTCCCCCTACCGTATACAAGATGGCGCCTGGTACGCTGTGACAGACTGTTACCGCAGAGTTCCCCGGCTGGTAACCAGAGAACTAGCAGAGGTCCACCAATCGGGCGGGTCCCGCTGGTCTGGGCGGCCATGTTGGCCGGTGGGCTTCTATTAGCACGTCCAAGCCTGGAACAAGTCGGGTGAAATTAGCCCTACCGCCTCAGGACCATACTAAGTGACCGGAGTTGTTTTCCAACCTTGTCTGTCTGTCCACTGATACTTTTAGGTACTTTTAGCAGAAGATACACAGGAAGAACTAGCCTGCGGGGAAGGGGGAGATCCCACTTTTTCTGAGAATATTTCCAATGATATATAGGTCAACAGTTCCCTTAAGCCTAATCCTCGGTATGTACTTGGAACCCTTACTTAGTTGCGGTAGGAGTTTGGGCAGGACTAGGTACCAACAGAGCCTTTTAAAGTTTACCTAGTTGTGGCAGGATTCTTGGTAGGACTAGGTACCACCAGGACCCTTACCTAGTTGTGCCAGGATTCTGGGCAGGACGAGGTACCATCAGGACTCTTACCTAGCTGTAGCAGGAGTCTTGGCAGGACGAGGTACCACCAGGACCCTTACCTAGTGGCGGTAGGAGTCTGGACAGAACTACTGTGGTAGGTACCATTAGGACCCATAACTTTAGGTGTGGAGGGAGAGCAGTTAGAACCAAAAACGAGTGCGCTAATCTAAAAGCTGGGTAGGTCGATGTTGGTTCTGATTGGACAAGAGGACCAACACCAACTGACCAATCCCAGGGGAGTATGCCACCGTGAGGAGCGAGGCGGGTGAGAGGAAGGGATGGATAAAAGAGACGTTTTTTTCCGATGGAGTTTTCTGAATTCTACATTGCCAATATTTGCATGGGAGTGTATGTTACTAGCGCAGATTGAAGAGAAGTTTGTGCACCGATATGTCTCATTTAAGTTCCCTTGCTCTCATAGATTTCAATACCACGCTACCCCGGCGCTTATATAAGACAGTTGCTTATTCAAGATGAAGGTTTTAGTGCTTTATACGTAGTTCAATACCCCTGTGCATAATATTGCGCTTGTTCAAGATCAATGTCGATTTGAATAGCCTACGCTTGAACAAGCCATTACAACATGTGTAAAAAGTCATCTGTGATATTGACCATCCCTTCTGCTTGATTTTCTTTTCTAAAATAAGGGGGAAAAAGAAAACAAAAACATGTGTTGCGTGGACAGTTTCCCCTATTTAAAGCTGAGGAACTGATGTAAAATTTAGCCAAGTACATAGACAAAGATTTGCGAAGAATGTTCACGACTGACGGTAATCTCAAGTGGTGAACACTTTGAATGTTTCTTGTATTTATTTCATGAAATTATTCTTTTCATTGGTGGAAAGTTTTGAGTCAGAAAAGAATGATCTTTATTCTGTTTCTTGTGTAATATGATGAATTGATAGGCAGTGAGATACTGATCAGGGTCATTTTACGGATGGGGGAGGGGAGGCTGAAATACGGCTTTCCCTGCTTAAAGCAATGTGCTGCCGAATTCACCATGAAAAAATTCACGGATCCGAGCTGTTCTGTTTCACGCAGGGAACAGCAATACGGTAGTACCACACTGAAATTCCACCGGAGGGCGCCACAGTATCTGCCCCCAACACCCATTAGGACTATTTCCGGCCAGGCAGATTGAAAACTGAATACGACCACGTGATACTCCGTATCTGTCTCCATTACCGGAGAGTGGGTATCAAAAGACGCTCTCAGCGCGGGCTCCGTGGGTGCAAAAAGGAGACCCTTAATAGGTGTATTTGATGATGATGTGAGAGTCAATAAATCCTATCCTTTGAAGTGTTTTTTTTCTCGGGGCTTGGGTTTGCCTTGCCCCCTCCCCTCCTTCCTCCTCATTTCCTCCCCCTGCTGCCCCCGTGTTGTTTCCCACGTTTGTTATATATGATATATGTGCAGGTAGTTTTTGTGGTGTGTGATAGAGTTGTAGGCTATTAGCGCCCCACTGTTAGAGTCCCTTTACAAGCCGAGCTTAACCCTTTAAGGACGACATCTTGCTAAAAGGCAACAATTTCTTGTCACGATACGCCAATGCAGCACTAGCGAGTAACTCACTCGTGCTGCATTGGTGCATCATGCCGACCCTTCGAGAGTGTATCAATCCCATTGGGTCTGCACGATGCTTGAATGTAGCATTGGCGAGTGACTCCACCCCCCCCCCCCCCCACCCCCGTGAGCCCCTCTCTCTCAGCTCACTCCTCTCCTCACTCCTCTCCTCACTCCTTCCTGCCCCCCCCCCCACTACTAGTATACCTAACCCTCATCCACAGGCCCTTCCTCCTTCATCCCTGGCTCTTCTAGCTCTCAACACACCTGCCCCCCTGGAGCCCCCTGCCCTCTAGAGCCCCTTCGTCCGTCCTTACTCCCTCCTCCCTTCCCTTCTCCCTACCACTCACCCTCCCCCAGCCCTCACCCCTCCCTGACTGACTACCTCAGCTCCTAACTGAGCTCCTCTCTGTCCCTCCTCCCCCTGGAGTAGCCCCCCAGCCAATCCATACATCTTCCATCCCTCTCTTCATCCTCCCTTCTCCCTACCCCTCACCCTCCCCCAGCCCTCACCCCTCCCTGACTCATTACCTCAGCTCCTAACTGAACTTCTCCCTGTCCCTCCTCCCCCTGGAGTAGCCCCCCAGCCAATCCATACATCTTCCATCCCTCTCTTCATCCCCCCTGCCCCCCCTCCCCCCCCCCCGCGCACTGCCTGGAGCCCCTCCCTCCCCCCTGCCATTGAGCCCCCTCCGTCTGTCAGCCCTTCCCTGGACCGTTCCTCCTTCCGCCATGCCCCTACCTGGACCCCCTCCCTCCCTCACCCTCCCCACCCTCCCCCCTCTCCACCTCCCCTCCCCCAGCCCTTACCTGTACCCCCCCCCCCCCCAGTACAAGTCGGCTAATGGGTCTACATGTGGATGTGTTACGGGCTCACAGAGCTCTGAGTAGCTGGCCGTGTAGCGCCGTGTGTCCGTGTGTGTCATCCTGTCAGTCCCTGCCCCCTCCATCCACTGTACAACTACCGGTACTCACCCCCCCCCCCCCCCTCGCCAGCCATCCCACTCATCCCCCACCACCATCCTCATCCTCCAAACAGTGTTATATCCATGATGTTAACTCCTTTTCCTGCCATAGCAATATCTAGCAGGGTTTGACCTCGGACTTTGAATGTATGGGGAGGGGGGTACCAAACAGCAAACTACCGAAAGACTTCGGGCTGCAAGGCGCGGCAGATCAACATAATTATTTTTTAAAAAAACTTTTTCCAAGGGGGGGAGGACTCCGGAGCCCTAGTCCCCCTTACTTTCCTCGCTGTCTTTTCCTACCTCCCATCTTGCTCACACCATTTTTCCTGTCCGCCCATCTGCACCCCGACCCTGTCTTCCAATGCCCCCCATCCCTCCTCCACTCCACCCCTTATGTCCACACCCTGCCGCACGTCCCACACAGAGGGACCCTCTCTCCTTATCCCCCCGCTACATCCACTCCCCGATCAACCCGCCCCTGGGCCACATGTCGGCAAATATGTCTAATGCGATAATCGCATCACCAAGGTGGACAGGGGCCTGGGTGGGACCACCGGCACCCCTCTACACTGATAATGTAGATGCTCCGGGGCTTAGTCTGTAGTGGCTTTATCCCAGGTTAGTCATAAGGATATTGGTCAAAATGACAAACTGATATTCAAAAATGACTAAGGCAAAACTGAATATGACTATGGCCTAATACTGATAGGAGTGGGATGACTAAGGTGCGTTACTACTGGTTATACCTGATAGTATTAACTAACCATGATTGGTCATATGGGGATCCAAAAAAACTGTGCCTCAACATGCCCAGGGTAAAAATCGACACCGGCGACATGGCGACACGGCCCTTTTAGGCCATTTTGAAAATCAACGGACACAGGAAAATTAGGGATAAAAATCGACCCACGGGGATTTTTCTCTAAGTTCTTATGTACCTAAAAATCGACACGATGACATGGCCCTTTTGCTAAAAATCGACACGGTGACACGGTCAAAATTGTGAGGACCCACATAGAGGCACAAAACTATAGGTTTGTCGCTACTGGCTAAGTTATTGAGTTCAAGGATTACCTGTGTACCCCCCCCCCCCCATCCTCTCCAACCTACCACCTACACAACCTCCTACCTCCACATATACAATTTGTATCCTGCAGTAATGCATATGCATATGTTTGTCTCTTTTTCTTGCCAGCCCTTCATTCAGATCTGCTGACCTTACCTTTCCCCTCCATTTCACGAGACTCTCCTTTCTTCCTCCCTTCCCTTCCTCTTTCCCCTCTCCTTCCATCTCTCAACTCGTCTCATCGCTCCTTCTCCCTTCCTTCCTTCCTTCCTTCCTTCCTTCCTTCCTTCCTTTCTGTCTTCCTCCTTGCCCTCTTCTTCCATCCCTCCATATCTGACGCATTATACACACATGCTCAAGCGTCTCTTGTTTTTCAATCTATAGCATAAATTATATTGAGGCCTCAACAATCATAGCATGATACTGTCACCTTCAGTCTGAACTCAAAATATAATTGACTCCCTCTAATACAGCCAACCTTCACTGTGGGCACTTTTGGAAACTTAGTGAGAGTTGTGCTATATTGATCAGTGCCTGCTATTATTAATGTGTTTTGCTTCTTTCACAGGTGTGTTAACGACAAGCGCGTCCACTTGTAACAAAGGTTGGTAAACTTGTTTACACCTTACACTCTCATACACCTTGACTTATACTTATCTAAGGCCTTGAGAGCAGCTTTATGATTAAAAAAAAACAACCTGCCAACTTCAACTGGCCTCTGGGTAATTAAACCAGGACCCACGTGTGTCTATGAAAGATGTGTTTGTTTACGTATTTTTGAGTTAATCACGGCGCCTCGCATATGTATATGAAGAACGGGTTTGATGTGTTATTTTGAGTCCTTAATTTGTGCTGTTGTTCAAGCATAGTCAAGCATTGTCCGCGTCTCGTTATCAGCCTTAACTGATACCAATATAATGCATACAGACGTGTAGCTGTGATATAACTACTTACCATAATAGTATCTATCGCATAATGACCCCGTGTCTTTGTTTCTTGCCCTCAGAAACTATGCGTGCAACATAATAGGGCCCTGTTTTTTTAGTTTTTTTCCGCATTGACAAATTGGACTTTCCTCATCCCATTGAATATATGCAATGGCGAGTTACTCGCCGGGGATGCATTTGTGCAGCATGCCGACAAATGTTAGCCTGTTAGAGTAAGTGTTCTCCTTTACCATAGACTCCACTGTGTAATGTCAGTGTTAACACTGCGCATGTGGACCGGAAGTAGGTGTCTTAGTGGACCTTTCTGGATTAAGAAGCTTATTTCTCCTCACCAGTCCCTCTTACCCCCCCCCCTGCTAATCCCCCCTCTGACAAACCCCCCTCCTAGCCCCCCCCCCCCCCCGTGCTAGTACTTTACCCCTATACCCTTAATGCTTCCTGTAGGAGAGCCCTAATACTCCATCAAAAATCCTTAATCAATAATGTCCGCATTGTGCTTTAATGTGCAATGTCATTGGTTACATGATTTATGAATGCACCCATGCATCATACTGACCCTTTGGGGGTGTATCATAGTGTATCGACCCAATAGGGTCTGTATAGTGCTGTTATAGTGTAAGGCACCCTCTTCACTAGATATCTTCGTAAGTTGGTTTCATGAATTATGACATTAAAATAGACTCGTGAAAGTAAAGTACAAATAAATGCCCACACGGGGAAGTGCCTTCTCACGCGTTCACTAGCTGTCTCTGCCTCTTTTCCCGCCCCGTCAACCCCTCCACAAACTATCCCTACGAAGTAGGGATAGACCCAGGACTTAAAAATGTATGGGGAGGGTTCACCAAACACACCAAAGTACCAAACAGTGTCGCCCGTGAGTCAGGGTGATCAAAACATTAATAGAAGACTGTGTCTCACGAACTCAGGCCAATGTGAAAACTGTTTATTTAGAGCAGATGACGATATAAATGGGCTACTAATTACTAATTTGAAGTGTTATAAGATGGCACCCGGTCAAAGACTATCACATATGGCCTGAGTTCGTGAGACACCGCCAGAATTCTGTTTTAAAGCTGGGGTCTTGACCCCCACCTGGACCCCTCCCCCCTCAACACTACCCAGGCTGCTGTCCATCTCCGCAGTACTTAAGTAACTGCATGACTCGTTGCACCCAAGACACAGTCTCAGGCCCCGACTCTATAATAGTAGAGTCTGGGCAAAGTCATATAAAAAAAAACTTGTTCCACCAACTTTCCCTCAGGAGTTGGCCAATAAAATCCTGTACACCAATTCCTGTGCACAACCTGACAGGAAGTAACCATCTAAATCTCGCAGTCCCACCAGTCCCATTTGTAGCCCTTGTGGCAGGAAAATGTACTGGTTGAGCGAGTCTGCCCAAGACATGCCTGCTGCCTACTTCACCACTGTTTCCTCAACCCACCACATAGACTTGATCACCTCCACTACTCGTGTGAATGCCTGGGCTGTCAAGTAGAACAATCAATGAAACAAGGCACAGTCCTCTCAGGGAGGATAGCATAAGCGACAGAGAAGTCAAGCGGGTGGGAGGTGGAGAGGGGATTAGGCCAAATAAAAGTGTGTTACACGTTACATGGGCCTGTAAAGTACCCGGAACTTGACTTGCAAACTTTTATGCTGATTCGCCGACCGTGGCATCAAATCGTGAACCACCTAATCGATTTTAAGATGGCTTATAAAGGTAGGAAGGTAGGAAGGTAGGAAGGTAGGGAGCGGCAGGGAGGTGAGGGAAGTGAGAGGCAGAGGGGCAGAAAGAGGAAGGAAGGCTTAAGGATTCCAAAAATGGCCTTATAGAGTAGTTTCAAAATTGGATAACGGTTTCTAAGGTTAGTTCTGTTTTGCTAGGTAGGATCGGGTAGCCTGAAACATACCCTTTCCTCCTTTGGCCTTAGGAAGGGCTGGGATCAGTCTTTAAGTGTGATTAAGAAGGTCACAAAGGTCAAGTAGGAGACGTGACAAAGTGCTGACCTTCACCTTGAGTGGTGATGTCCTTCACCTTGAGAGCTGACCTTCACCTTGGGAGTTGACGGCAGAATGTCAACCCCCTCCACCCTACGTCCATCGTGGGTGGAGTGGGGACCAACCACTCACTGACCCTCTCAGCCCATTGCTCAGGGGGTACTTCAATACAAATGTAGTAGCACAGACTTTGGACATAATCGGTTGGAGACGTCATAGTTGAGAACTTGAGTGAAGGACCATTTAGTGATTCGTGAACTTTGTTGGAGAGGCATTTAGATGCTTCAGTAACTTTCTACATGGACCCAGGCGTGTCCGACTTGGACTTGTCCTCTACGACAAACTTACCTTCTGGATGCAGTATGTGAGATAGAGAGGCCTGCTTGTTTTAAAGTGGCAATCTCACCGAGCGTTTCCTACTCACAATTCTAGTACTGTTCTAGTCTGCTATGTGGTAAGTGCGAGTGGTGAGAATTGAGAAACATAACATCTGAGAGAGAAGGAGAAACATGCTTAGCTATGCTTTGTATGGCATAGCACAATGAGAAACATAACCTCTGAGAGAGAAGGAGAAACATGCTTAGCTATGCTTTGTATGGCATAGCACAATGAGAAACATAACCTCTGAGAGAGAAGGAGAAACATGCTTAGCTATGCTTTGTATGGCATAGCACAATGAGAAACATAACCTCTAACAGAGAAGGAGAAACACACCCACACACATACCCAAGACATTGTCCTGCATCTTTAGTATTAAGGATGTTAGACATACTTTTGATGGCCAATCAAATATTGTTAATACAAAAACAAATAACATATGGTTTTGACTAACCACCATGCGGTGGGGGTAAATGCAGCTTGCTTTGTCTGATTAGCTATTTAAGGCCCGAATAGTGATGTAATGCATTCATCGACATGATGCATAAATGCACCACTGGCAAGTAGCAACTCACCAGTGCTGCATTCAAGCAACACGTCAACCATTCATATGTGCGACTGATACACTCCTAAATTGTCGCCATGATGCATGAATGCAGCCTTAGTGAATCTGAACATAGCACATAGCTCATATATAGTGCGTCAATGCACTATACTGTCCCTAAATGGTTTACATTATCTTAGCCTTGTTAATATACCAATATATCACACTAATGATAGATATGTTATTGGCACAATGGTGATTAGCCATATTGGTCACACCTGCAGTGAGTCTTTGTACTCACTTTTATTGAAGCTGGAGGGAATGTGTTTTGCCTCAGTGGTTAATGGAATACCAGTGGGTAGCAATATCATACAAAGCAACCCTAGAAAGACCTCAAATAAGTGCATGCTCTGTACTAATAGTGATAGTTACCGGTAATGAATATTCAAGCAAATTATTATGGGCCATTTAATTTGCAATCCATTTGAATAAATATGTGATTACTTATATAGCTGTTCATAATTAAACAATAATTTGGTTCTAGTAATAAAGATGCGCCAGTCAGTTGCACATGTTGTTTGTGTCAGAGAACCAAACCAAACACCTGCCTTCACCAATGATGTAAGACACAACTAATATATTATGTTTTGAGAAATTGAGAAAGCAAGGAGAGGGGTAGGTGAGGTGGGCAGGGTGTGCTAGGCTGAAAAGACAGGGTTAGGGGCAGGGTGTGCTAGGCTGGGAAGGCAGAGTGATAGGAAGGGTGTGCTAGGCTGAAATGACAGAGTATGGGGCAGGGTGTGCTAGGCTGAAAAGGCAGAGTAAGGGGCAGGGTGTGCTAGGCTGAAAAGGCAGAGTATGGGGCAGGGTGTGCTAGGCTGAAAAGGCAGAGTAAGGGGCAGGGTGTGCTAGGCTGAAAAGGCAGGGTTAGGGGCAGGGTGATTTGGCTGAAAAGGCAGGGTTAGGGGCAGGGTGATTTGGCTGAAAAGGCAGGGTTAGGGGCAGGGTGTGTTAGGCTGAAAAGGCATGGTTAGGGGCAGGGTGTGCTAGGCTGAAAAGGTAGGGTTAGGGTCAGGGTGTTTTAGGCTGAAAAGGCAGAGTTAGGGGAAGGTTGTCTTAGGCTGAAAAGGCAGGGTTAGGGGCAGGATGATTTGGCTGAAAAGGCAGGGTTAGGGGCAGGGTGTCTTAGGCTTAAAAGACAGGTTTAAGGGCAGGGTGTTTAGGCTGAAAAGGCAGAGTTAGGGGCAGGGTGTTCTAGGCTGAATAGGCAGGGTGTTTAGGCTTACAGGGCATGGTTAGGGCCAGGGTATGCTAGGCTGAAAAGGCAGAGTTAGGGGCTGGGTTGGTTATGGTGAGATGGCCGTGGGTCAGGAGCCAGTAAGAGGCATGGCTGGAGCAGCATGGGGGGTGGGAGGTGGCGGGCTGCCCAGGGCCCTCACTACACATTATTTATGACCAATCCCATCGCAATTAACACAAACTAGGATCAATCACTCCCCTCTGTGGGAGCTCACCAGCCTGCCCTGACCCCCCCCACCTCTCAGCCCCTCCCCTCTCATCCACAAGCACATCACTGAAACATCTCCTTCTGTTGGAGGGGAAAGCGGCTTAGATGCATGAAGAGAGTAGAGTCGGGAGGCAGGGAGAGGCAGGGGGCAGGGAGAGGCAGGGAGAGGCAGGGAGAGGCAGGGAGAGGCAGGGAGAGGCAGGAAGAGGCAGGGGAGGCAGGCTGAGGCAGGAAGGATTAGGGAGAGGCAGGGAGGGGCAGGGGGGGCAGGGAGAAGCAGGGAGAGGGGCAGGGAGAGGGAAGGAAGAAGCATTAAGAGGCAGGAGAGGCAAGATGAGGGAGAGGTAGGGACAATTAAGGAGAAGGCAGGCACAGGGATATCCATGGAAGCAGACAGTGAATGATGGACAGTAGAAGAGAGGCGAAGTAAGAAGGCAGGGAAGCAGGGAGGCAAGTAGGAAAGGATATGGAGCGACAGAGTGGATTGGGGTTGGATGCTGCAGTGTATCAGTGTGATTTGCATGAGGCAATGAGTAGACTTGAACTACCCACCAGCTAATCTAAATACCAGCACACTAACCACTAGACCATGCTGCCTATAGTCAATGAATACAAACTCCATTAGGGGAGACATGACAGGGGAACAGAGTGATCGGTTGGGGGCCACCCGTCTAGGATTGAATGGAGGGAAGCAAGATATGGACACTCTCCTGAGGTATGCAGAAGCCGATAATTATGGGTCAGACCAGAGGAAAATGTACCAATGTGGGAAAATAGTGAAAAAATACAAAACTCAAAATTATTGCAAACAGCTTTCTTACATTGAAATACCAGTATCTTGGGTCCTTAAAGTGGGTATATCCGATTGTTCTTCAAATTCTAAATCTTACCTAAATGTATTCCGAACACTGTAATGGTATAATATTTAGATAATAGAGGTGAATTAAATGTCATCAGTGGGTGTTAATAGGTCAAAAAGGTATATACCTTATGATTCAAATGTTACAAAATGGTATTTGAAAGTCGGTTTTGGCCTTAGGGAAGGGGGACTAATACTAGGTACATCTATAAGGCACCGATTGACAAGCAGTGTGTCTGATCCACGCCATCTGTGCATATCATGGCGGATCGGCACAGTGCTGCCAAGACTCCTGTCAAATCTATGTAAGGGTCCTGATGATACCTAGTTCTACCTAAACTCCTACTGCAACTAGGGAAGTGTCATGATAGTACCTAGTCCTGCACATATTCCTGTGTCAACCAGGTAATGGCTCCGATGGTACCTAGTCCTTTACAGACTCCTACCACAACTAGATAAGGGTCCTGGTGGTACCTAGCCCTGCCCGGACTGCTGTCATGTGTACCTACTACTTAGCTGGCCCCATGCCCCACATTCGCTTACAATAATCCATCACAAAATATTAGTGCTTGAATTGATTTATAAGATGTCTCTCCAACTGATGTCCAGGGCTTATGGCTGTCATACTGAATGGTTACAGTCTGTTAAACCATAAAGGGTAGCACAGTATTATAAAGACCTTTTTCTTAATCATACAGCCTAGGCAATTAACTTGACAGGGTTGCATCCATGCATCATGCCAACCCTTCAGAACTGTATCACTAATCGAAGGGATGACGAATGAATACGAAGGCATCATAGGGTTCTTCAATGGATAATGTACATACATACCCTCTGAAAAAAGTGGTCCATTTCCCCAAGCTGACCCCACTGTTCCTGCACAGATGCCCCAAATGGAGATTGCCAGCAATACTACTAATCACAGACTGTAACCACAAAGCTGACACAACCCTTTGATGACAGAACTCGGGCAGTGACAGAGAGCCATCCTCATGGACTGGAGGCAGAGCCTGCTCACCCAACTGCTCACCCAACTGCTCACCGACTCGCTCGCTCTCAGACAGGCTGTCTATCAAAAGGCCCTAAGTGATTTCATTACACAATACGCGCCCGTTGGTGCCAAAGGATGGCCATGGCAGATGCCGGGGGAGCTCGGACGGATGAGAGGGAGTTGCTAAAGCTTGTTCACACCCGGGGAGGTGGTTAGGGAAAGGTAAGGGAGTGCTAGTTTTTTTCAACAGCGGGTTGAAAATCGCGCATATATCAACAAGGGTTGGAAATCTTGCGTATTCGTGGCCCTTTGTAGCATAGTAACGTGGGGGCTTTTTCGCTCAAAACAGGTGGACATTTTTTAACCCCTCTCAAGTGGTTTCTAAACTTTTTACCCCCCCCCCCGGTCAAGGGCTTCAAATCCTCCCCCCCCCCCAAAAAAAAAAAAAATAATAAATAAATAAATCCCTGCCTGAGCACTCCCTAAAAACAGGCGGATTTTACTATTGACACACATAATCTAATTGTATAGATCGAATCTGCTTCCTTCAGTCCTAGATAAAATGAAAATTAGCAGTGTCTGACTAAATTAAACAATCATGTTTGCTTTGAATTCATCTTTGTACGTATATTGGTGTGAAGTGGAATCTCGGATAGCAATTCATTTGGCCGGCAGTTGGGTGACTCGTATTAGGCCATTGATGAAACCAGTTGAATCGATTGAAGTCCATCCTTCACAATAAGATATTCTCAAAATGACCAGACAGGGGATTGGTTACTGATACATTAGTCTAAATGGACCACAGTCACCTTTCTTTCCAAGAGCTACCTATTTCATTCATCTTGTTGTCAGTTAATCAGGTTTCCTCAAGCGGGTCACTAGATGGACGCAGAGACCCGTAGACTGCTAATATATCCTTCTTAGAATGGGCCTTGTTTCTCTGACAGCCTCCCACCTCGAAACAATCAACTCATTTACATGTTCATATTACTATGTCTCCTCATACTAAGTACTTAGCCGTGGTCTGCTGGGTAAAGGTTGCCCTCAATCTAAAAGCTCCAATCCAATGCAAATCTCTCAATTCAAATCCCTAAATGAAAGGCCCTCAACCCAGGGGCACTCAGATTTAAGGTCCCAATCAAAGGACAGTACATTATAAGCCATGGATTTGGAGGAAACCACTGCATTCTTCTCAAAGTGCAAGTCCTGAGATTTCCCCGACCCTGTCCAATGGCCCTCAACCCAAGCACCCTCAATCCCTCCACATTTGACTTGTCCCAAAAAAGGTCAAACCAAAAAGGTCTAGTAAAAAGGAGCCAAAAAGGGTCAAAACACCCCTTAGTCCCCCCCCCCCCTTACTTTGAAACTGCTTGCGACGCCATTGTGATTGCTTGAGATGCAATGAGCCCTACAAGAAAAAGCGTGACACCCGCCTAGAGATTGGAACTTCTGAAAGGGCTAATTACATAATCCTCAGCCCTAGATTGAGGGCCTTTAATTTTAGGGCCTTCGAATTAAAGGTCATTTCATTGGATTGGGGGCTTTAAAATTGAGGGCAATTTACCCAGACGACTGTGAGAAAACCTATTTATATATAGTAATATAAAGATGTAAATGTGCTCATTGCTTCTAGGTGGGGTACAGAGAAACAAGGCCCAATCTATGAGAGATGTTGTTGGCAGATTAAGGGCATCTGCCAGTAGAGAGGATTAGCGAAACAACCGTCGGTTTGACTACATACAAAACCATAAAACTGCTCACAGTGGTATACAATGTCCTTGAGAACATTTTAAACGATAGGGCCATCGCAATTTTGCGCTCTACCATATATGGAAAATGGCTGCCATTTTCAACTGAATCTGGTTTCCCACAGCATGCATATCATGCTTCGGATGGTTTTAACAATACCTATCCCCCGTATATTGGACCCAAGGAATCCAACAATGTGATCGGTGTGTTGCTATGATAACTGGTTGCCTCTGCATATCTCGGTTGCAGAATGCATCCCGCGGTGTGGACAGGGTTTAGGCTCGGTTTGAAGGAGCCGGGATAATGCCTGCAGGCTGCCACTTACCGGGCTGGATAAGGGAGGAGGGTGCTTATAACACGCCGGGTGAGGCAATGGGACAGCAGGTTCTAGATGTAGGGCCTATACTCTGTCTCCTACCAGTGGGGTGCCAGGTTCTAGTGGTAGGGCCTACACTCTGTCTCCTACCAGTGGGGTGGCAGGTTCTTGATGTAGGGCCTATACTCTGTCTCCTACCAGTGGGACAACAGGTTCTAGATGTAGGGCCTATACTCTGTCTCCTACCAGTGGGACAGCAGGTTCTAGATGTAGGGCCTACACTCTGTCTCCTACCAGTGGGACAGCAGGTTCTAGATGTAGGGCCTATACTCTGTCTCCTACCAGTGGGACAGCAGGTTCTAGATGTAGGGCCTACACTCTGTCTCCTACCAGTGGGACAGCAGGTTATAGATGTAGGGCCTACACTCTATCTCCTACCAGGGGGACAGCAGGTTCTAGATGTAGGGCCTATACTCTGTCTCCTACCAGTGGGACAGCAGGTTCTAGATGTAGGGCCTATACTCTGTCTCCTACCAGTGGGACAGCAGGTTATAGATGTAGGGCCTACACTCTATCTCCTACCAGGGGGACAGCAGGTTCTAGATGTGGGGCCTATACTCTGTCTCCTACCAGTGGGACGGCAGGTTCTAGTGGTAGGGCCTATACTCTGTCTCTTGCCAGTGGGACAGTGGCCGATCAGCAGCTCTACTTCTAATGGTAGGGCCTATACTATGTCTCCTTTCTACCAACTGGACAGCAGCTCTGGTTCTAATGGTAGGGCCTATACTATGTCTCTTACCAGTGGGACAGCAGCTCTGGTTCTAGTAGTAGGGTCTAGGTGTGACTGCCAATGTTTTACCAGTGGTTTCATCAGAGTTTACTACTTAAATGTCATTTCTGCCCCCTCCCTCCCTCCCTCCCTCCCTCCCTCCCTCCCTCCCTCCCTCCCTCCCTCCCTCCCTCCCTCCCTCCCTCCCCCCCCCCCTCCTCCCTTCCTTTTCTCTCTGCCTCCCTCCCTCCCTGAATCCGCAATCTCTCCGTCTCCCCATTACTTCCCTTCTCCCCTTCTTCCCCTCTCCTCTGCCCCCCTCTCCCTCCCTCCTCTTCCTCCTATCACTAAGAGCTATAAAGCTACAGCTGCTTGTGTTGGCGTGAGGTTGGTGTGACAAGAGGATGGTTTCTGAAGAGGAGCGTCTGACGGCACGTCAGGGTGTGTATGGACAAGGGGTGAGGGGAGGGATGTGTAGAAGGGGTGTGGATGGTAATAGCAGTGTTTGGTGGTGCTGTGCGTCTGAGGGTTGAATGTGTGGCGTGTGTGTGTTGGGGGGGGGGGGGGGGGAGTGGATGTCTTGGCGGGAGTGCTCAGTGTTTGTGGGTGTTGTGACTGATGTGTGTTAGTGTGTGGCGGCGCCGCTAGATGTCACTACCTGCTGGCGGTGGCTTCCCGGCTGTGAGGAGTGGCTTCACGTGTGGCTTCTACTCACGGCGCCCGCTGCCCTTACACCCGGACCCTTACAGCTGCAACCCGCTCACGTATAAACAGCATATAGTGCTTTGATGTGCTATGGCCTTCAGTTAAGCCATTCAAAAAATAAAATGGTTTATCATCACCCGCGCATCATAGAAATTAGGTTTTGAGAAAAACATTTTTCTTTTTTTTTTGCAATTTCTTTTTCATAAAAAAGAAGAAAATAAAAACGGACAAATATTCGGATATTTGGTATCAAATTAAAGCTAACACCATCCCCCGGCCCCTGCACTTATTAGCCAAAGGGGACGTCACCTGCTTTCCCAATCTCAAAAATGGCCCCTATTCCACGAATCCCCCCCCCCCCCGAAAGAAAAAAGTTAAATAAATAAATAAAACACGGGTATCTGGGTGTAAAAAAAGACGGGGGGGCTTTAGAAACATGGACTCAATCGGTTGTTTTTATCAACATAATTATACTAATCTAGTCATTTAAATAGGGAATGGAAATATGCTACCTATTTGCATCAATCAATTAATTCAGCTAAGAGGAAGGCAGAGAGTAGATTTGGGATTATATAGCCAATCGCTGTTACCGAAGTCGGAAGGACTCAATGTACATCTCTGATATATCCCACATATCGCAATTCAAGTAAATCATGAAAATGTAATCACTCATCAAAGAGGGTGCAAAATGACAAGGGGAAGAGCAATGAGTAACCACCAGGTTGTCAATGTTAGCCCTTTAAGGACGGCATGATGCATCAAGGCTTCATTGTGATGACCCTCCAGCACTGCATTTGTGCATCATGCCAACCCTTTAGGAGTGCATCAACTCCGTAAGGTCAGTGTGATACATGAATGCAGAACTGGGGGCAGTGGTGACATAATTGCATGAACATTAAAACATCATGCTGCCTTTAAAGGGTTATCAAATCCAATGCTGGAATAAGCCATTAACAGGCAGTCACAGTCAATCTACAACCCTTTCTGCCATGTCACCCCCACCCACTCCCCACCCCTCCGACACCTTCACACTCACAGAGTAAAGAGAGAGGGAGGGGCCAGCACCACCCTCCCCGCCACCACAGCCTCTCAGCCAATCAGCGGCCGGCTCTCAGCGGGGCGACCAATCAGAGGGCGTGTTAGAGGAGGTATAACGGGGCCTGGAGGGGCGGGGGTCGGCAGTAGCAGCAGCAGCAACCAAAGCATCAGCAGGAGCAGGAGGAGGAACAGGAGACTGCCACTGCCTCTACACGCTGCCAGACAGTCCCCACTACTACAGGGATCAACCACCACGGCCACCAACAGGAGGACACACTGATACTGCCAGTATTAACTCCTACCACTACTAAACCATGGGGCAGCCACCCACACTACTGAGGGACTATTAACACTGCTGACACGAGGAATCACAGCCTCAATAATAACAGGACACTGCCACAGGAGAGATCCAGGGACGTCCTACCTACCCTACCAGGCTGGCTGCAGGGATCGGCTCAGGACCTTACCCTACTGGTTCCCTATACACTGTGTAGTGTGTAGGACCTGCTCACAGACCCGCTCTGAGCAGCTCACGGATCTAAGCCTGCTCCCTGCTGTGTGCTACGGTACACGTGGGCCACTATCACAATAACAGTAGGCAGGAGGACCTTCATACACCAGGTCATCTCAGTTATAGTATACTGACCTGGGGATACTACTAGTGGGTTTATATGCAATGCTACAAGGCCTCGTGTTGGTACATTTAAGCCTGTGAAGCCTTATTCAGGCCTGTGGAGCCCCAATTAGGCCTGTGAAACCTGGAGGAAGGGCACTTTAAAACCATCAACCTGAGAGGAGCAATTCCACGTCTGTGAGACCCAGATTGGATTCAGTGAGCTACTCCCTATCTTGTGGCTGCATGTGAGCAGTTATACACATCCTAATACATTGTAATACAGTCCTATACTATAGTACATTTACACCTAGCGCCATAGGCCCTGGGAGTAGTAGTATAGCTGTGAGAGTACTGATACTACACGTGAGGAGCCGCTCCTCGTGTGAGCTGCTCTTTAGGCTGGCTGAGGCTGTGAGGACTGAGAGGACCCAGCTGCCACACTGTGGATGTATCAGACAGGCATTAAGACGCCACCAGCAGGCAGCTTCAGGCGGCACCTCCACTACGACTGCCACCACCACCTCACCTCCCTCCAGTCACTCACTCACTCAGTGTCTGGCACGGGCCGACTGAGCAACTCACAGCTGCTCATTGGGAACTAGGAGCCATACAGCCTCTACTACTACTACAGCAATAGGACCAACACCTTGTGTAGTGAATGGCCAATCAACTCTCAAATGACTCTAATTAGCTGCTGTGAAGTACCTAGGAGCCTCTAGGTTAATTGTCAACTGTAATTTCCCCGGGTTATTGAGTGTTATATAAGCAGGAGGAGTGGCTCGTAATACTGGAGTAGCTAATAACACTGGAACTCTATCCATCACCTCGTATTGAATGAATGAGCAATACATGACTAGCTCAGAGCACTGGTCATATAGGAGCCCCCTGTCAGTGTCAGCAGCACCCCTGAGTTGTTCATCTCAGTGAGGGATTATTGGGACCAGCTCAGGCTAGAATAACAACATTGAGCGGGCCCAACCAGCAATCAGGCTCCCAGTCAGTCGGCCCCTCTGTGACTCACTCACTCACTCACTGACCAGCAAGAGCAATCACACTGTCAACACTGCCAATAGCATTAGCCTCATGAGCAGCTCCCTCATGCTACCATAGAGGTCCATGCTCTGAGCTGCTCTCCCCATAGAGACCCATACATTGAGCTGCTCCCCAGACATTATTACACTAACCCACGAGCTGCATGCTCTGAGGTAGAGTAGCAACCCACAGGGGATACAGCCCAGCTCTAGTTTCAGGATCTGACACAGATTGAGTGGTCGTGGAGAGTGGGGCAGTTATTGAGGACTAACTCGGAGTGAATGCTATACACTTGTACTGATATAATACTGGTATTGGGACTAGTAACAGGAGGAAATTGGACTTGTGGTCACTGGGCTTCACGTCCGGGTCAACCCTGTGCCGTTTTGGTGCCAGAGACTTCTATTATCAACAATACCAGTGCAACAAGAGGATATTATTGAGTATTTGTGGAATAGGAGTATTTTTAGAACTGAGCAGATATTTGTGCATTTTCTTCTGCACCAGAGTCAAGGATATTAGCTACTAATTGGGTCCATAGCCACCCATACTAATTACCTCACCTGTGTCGTGTAATAGTGACGGCACAATGGCAGGTGTGATAACATAATACAGGTAACTAAAACAATATCCTGCGCTTTTGGAAACACACCTTTGAACATAGATATATATTACCACTAGAGATGATATCGTGGAACTGGAATCCAAACTGATTGTCTGCAAAACCCTCGGGAGAAAAGAGCCTTTGAATTAATCCGGGTACCAACGTACAGACCAATCTGACAAAGGCTGAATAAACCATCTACAAAGGATCAGCTCATCCTATACTAAAGCCTTCCACATTTAATCCACCACCACCATATATCCATCCATCCACCAGCAGCTGGGATAATCCCTGTAGGATAATCCATTGAGACACCTGGTGCGGCGATTAGCAACACCTGGAGCTAGTTATAGGGAGCTACACCTGCCCAGGTGTGACGGTCACGTCTGAGTGACTCCTACCCCTACCACCCTTACACCCCCCCCCCCTGGAGGAGGGACTACTGCTGCACCCTGGAGGGCGCTGCCGACCCCGCCAGGTCAGAGACCAAGAGACCACGTGGGACACGAGGAATGTGTGGTGAGTAGCAATTATGTGCTATATGGAGGCTATTATTAGGGGGGAGGTGTGTGTGTGTGGGGGGGGGGGGGGGGGGAAGGGGGGGGGGGGTTAGACAGACAAACAGGTACCGAGGGCGGGGGAAGGGGCAATGCCCAGGGGCGGATCCGGACCCTGACCCCCCCCCCCCTTTTGAATTTTTAAAACATCTCATAATGACATTGCCCTGTAGCGGATTTAAAAGCCCCCCCCCGTACTGGGGGGATTTAATTTTTCTTTGTAATATAAATATTTGGTTCAGGTCTAGGAGGAATAAGTTTTCCAATAGCCCCCCCCCTCCTTCAAAATCCTTGATCCGCCACTGTTATGGGGGTTATGATTAAGGGAGGGAGTCAGGCAAGCATGTAATGGGGAGGGGGCAGGGAGTGTATAAGGAGAGATAGTGGGAGACGATTGTTATGGGAGAATGACGGAGGAAAAGGCAGGGATGCAGGGCAGTTTATTTGAAATTGAATTGACAAATTGGATTTACTGGAAGACAGAATGGCGGAGGGAGGCAACCAGCCAGCTAGCGAGAGAGGCAGGTGGGCAGGAGGAAGGGACGCTTGGGGCGGTTCTCATTCAGGTGAGGAAGTAAATGTAATCAAGGTATGGAAGAAGGAAAGGATGTTCACAAGAAAATTGTGCACAGTTATACACAAGAGACATGCTAATGATCCAGGACGCATGGCCATGTGGTAAGGCCCCCAAGGGGTAACGGCAACTATAGAGTCCATGTGTATGTAATAAGCACCACGTGTCAGCCCATATGTGTGTGTGTGTACAGGGAGTAAGTGTGAGTAATATAAGCTCACACAAATCCCTCACCTCCTGCCCCATCCATGCACAGGTCCTCCTGTCGCCTAGTGTGCCCATCCAACCACCAGGGGACATACTGCTGGGAGCTAAGGCCCACACTGTACCACAGCCAGTTTGCAGTCTATTCCCCACAAAAATAACACCAAATCGTTGCCATTATTCTCTCTATTTCCTGCAACCCACTTTACATATATCAGCTTTACTCTGTCAATATATAGGGGGCGCCACTTCAACACTGTGACTGTGCATTTTACAAAAAAAACACCATATCCTGACAGAGTGTACCATTGTGCACAAATGTACAAAAAGGCATTTCACTGCGAACTGTGACTGATAAGGTTATCATTAGAAACTGAACTGCGATATTGGAACCAGTGAATATGTCAGCCCATACTGAGCTGTGGCAAATGTCTGAGAAGGAATAGGAACCACCAGGACCGTTAATGAGTTGTGGCAGGAGTCTGGGCAGGATTAGGTACCACCGGACATTAACCTAGTTGTGACAGGAGTCTGTACAGGACTAGGTACCACCAGGACCCTTACCCAGGTGTGGCAGGAGTCTGGGTAGGACTAGGTACCACCAGGACCCTTACCTAGTTGTGGCAGGAGTCTGGGTAGGACTAGGTACCACCAGGACCCTTACCTAGTTGTGGCAGGGGTCTGTACAGGACTAGGTACCACCAGGACCCTTACCTAGTTGTGGCAGGAGTCTGAGCAGAGTTCTAACAGCTGCCACAGCTGCCTCCACCCCCCGCCAAGCGGCCTCAGCCTCGCCGTGCCTAATTTGTTTTCATTGAAACATTTGGTGGCCATGCACCGAGGTTTGTGTTGCCTTAGGAAGCGGCCAAATTGGTTGGCTAGAATGTCAATTACGGCTTACATATCAGCATAGCGGGCGCAGCACATGGGGGAAGTAGGGCAAGGAAATAAGAAGGGCCTCTTTGATGTCAATGTGCCGTGAGGAAGGTAGGGAGATGTAAGGGAAGGCAGAGTGAAGGGAAATAGGGATAAAAGCAACACTGAAGGGACAACAGTATTGCGGCATGCGATGTAGGGGACAGGCAGGGAGCTAGGGAAGCAGGGAGGGAGGGAGGGAGGGAGGGAGGGAGGGAGGGAGGGAGGGAGGGAGGGAGGGAGGGAGGGAGGGAGGGAGGGAGGGAGGGAGGGACAGACGGACGGACGGACGGACGGACGGACGGACGGACGGACGGACGGACGGACGGACGGACGGACAGAAGGACGGACAGACAGACGGTCAGACAGAAAGAGGGAGGGAGAGACGGAGGGATACAGGAAGGCAGACAGGGGTTAGGGGGTGAGTGGTAGAGGAAGGGAATGGAGAGTGCAGATGGGACTTTGGACAAAACAAGACCTCTTTCTCCCTACAGCCTGCAACTGCTCCTACAATTTTCTACTGAAGCTAACAATCGTCATGTTAGTATGATTAGCCACTACCAGATTACGGTACATTCCGCCTCCGGCTTCCCTCACACACTGCTCCTCCCCCCCCCCCCTCAACATCTAACCAGATCTGCTATTTAACTCTTTATGGTTCGCATAGTGCTTTAACCTGCCGTGCCCTTGGTTGTCATGATGCATTTGTATTGCTAACGGGGTGCCTCCACCAACGACCTTCCATCCGTCCGTCCATAAAATCCGTCCAAAAAAGCATTTTTAGACCACACACTGGACTGATTCCACCAAGGACCGTCCATCAATTCCGTCTATCAATCCGTCCAGTTTGTGGTCTAATAATGAACGGATTGATGGACGGAATGGGCGGACGGATTCCGTCCATCAATCCGTCCATTCCGTCCATCATATATGGATGGAAAATTCTGTTTTCTGAGGGAAAAGTGGACGGATTGGATTTTCCAACTTTTTTTGATATTTCTGTCCATCCACTTTACAACAGAATCCGCCCATTTTCTGGTGATCTGTGATGGACGGAATGGACTGATTGATGGACGGATTGATGGACGGAATCCGTCTGTCCATCAATCCGTCCAGTTTTTGACCACAAACTGGACGGATTGATGGACGGAATGGATGGACGGACTTTGGTGGAAGTGAGTTTTGTCCAACCGTCCATATCCCTGCATTTTTGGACGTTTTTTATGGACGGACGGATGGATGGTCGTTGGTGGAGGCACTCCTTTAGGTATTGCTTGATGTTGTTCAATGTAACTCGGTGTAATACAATATGTGTATCAGTGTTGCTCGGTGATGCATTAATGTGGCCCTGGTGAGTGAATTGTCAGTCTTGTATGCATCATGCCGATTTTATGAGACTGATACTCCGACTGATACAGTCCCGAATGATCAGTATGATGCGGCAATGCAGGATAGAAAGTCAACTGCAGGCACTGTACTTGTGCATCATGACATTATTTCTTAGTCCATAATGTAACCACAATCATACATACATGTATGTAAAGCCTTGACATCTTGGCCTGTCCAACTCATAACCCACTAGGGCTTTGCCTTTCTGTGGCCCTTCCTGATATAGGAATTCAACTAGTAGGGCCCCTGGACTCCCCCCACCAAGATTCCTGGGTCTGTCACTGTCATCCATCCTAAAACCTAGAAAAAGCATACACATTAACATTCCTATCTTAAAATTGCCACTGAATCACTGTGTTTTCTTGCTCATTATAAGGTCCTTTAGAACGTAATCGGGCGGTTCATGCATGCTGGCCTTACTCCGGTAGGGCTTCCACGCTCAACAACACTCTTATGGAAAGAAGTCCCACTCTTTGGGCGAAAGAAGTCCCACATTTAGATTTTGGATGAAAGTAGCCCCACATTCTGGGTGAAAGTAGTTCCACTTTTCTGTTAAAGTAGTCCTACATTTCTGGTGAAAGTAGTCCCACATTTCGGGGAAAATTTAACAACATTTAGACACGCTCTTGCCGCTGGCACTTATCCCCAAACTGCAATGGCCGCTGAGGCCGCCATGTTTTCCTCCTGCTCATTAGGACCCCTCAGCCCGCAGTGAGTCTGTGCGTGCTGCCCTGTCCGGGTGGGGTTTCAGCACCTTTAATTAAGGCCTGGCGCGTCATTAAGGTCCTTATCTCGGGTGTCATCGGGTGGCATGGATGTAATGATGATGAGAAAGGGGCCCTGCCCTCCTCCACGCCGCTCTTACCGGCATCCAGGCCTTGTCTTAGGTCGGTCCAGGCACACGGGGAGGGTCCTGAGGTACTGCAGTCGACCCTCACTTCCTTGAACATTTACAGTTACCAGAGGCCCTTCGGCCTCTGGCGGGTCGCATCGCTACCCTTTCCTCAGTCTCACCCTTATGTGTGAGTGACCATAGCCCAGCCCCATGAACGGCCGTGCGGTGTGCGGCTGATGAACGGCACATGGAGTGGTTTCTGTCTGTGTGTCGACGCACACAGTCAGTTATGCAATCAGAGAGGCCGAGACGATATAAGCGAAGGAATATAACAAATCCCACACTTCCTCAGACAGAAACCCTGTAATTGGCCATGCTTCATATGTTCCATCATATTTGGGCTTATTTCCTCGGATAGTTTGCTTCTCATGATGCCGACAGGGTTTGTATACTCAGTATTGGACCGCCATAATGCAGTGTCTGCAGGTGACTACATTGGTGCATCATGGTCACAAGTGAACATGAGGAGCCACTATAGTCTACTATACCCCGTCACTTATATGAGACAGACGCTTTTTAGTTATTTGAAACCAGAATATAGTGCATTAATTGAGACCCAAGCCCTTCCATGGGCTAAATGTCCAACAAGATGGCTGCCCAGTCCCTGTCGGCAGCAGTGCCTTGTCAGTGACATGGACCCCTCCCTGTCCTCCTCCCTCTGCCTCATCATGCAGCCTCCAAAAACCATCCAGCCCTGTCTGCTGCCCCTGCACTCCCCCACCATTCTACACACCATCTGCGTTATGGCTTTCCAAAAACACCCCGATTTTCCTAGGACAATTTATTGCATACCCTGACCCCTGCTTCTGCAAATGTACCAGCTTATTTGGAAAAAGACTGAAACCCCACCACTTTCCTGCATTTCCAAAGCCTTTCCTCGTGGCATTCTCATTATATAGATGGTGTCTGTTTTATTAATAGGGGGCTGAGTGCAGGAACCGTGGGTTGGAGGAGTGATGCCTGCCAAGGAGAGTGGGCGAGAGAAGCCCCTGATGGTCATGCACTGCACAGACTTTGCACTTGGCTGCTGAGGCTTTGCACGCCAGGCTTTGCATGCTTGAGTTTGCATGATGAGGGGTTTTTAGCTAAGCACCAATTTCCCTCATGTTTCTAATGGCCATGGTGAGGAGGTGGTGAGGGAGATGGGAGGGGGGGTGGTGCTGCTGTTGGCGCTACTTACTCCCTCCTCTCCTACCCTCCTCCTCTTCTCCTCTCATACGTTCTTCCTCTGTTTCTGAACTTTCTACCCCCCCCCCTCTCCCCCCTCTCCTCCTCTGCTCCTCTCCTCTTTTCCTCCTTCCCACTCTCTCTCCTCCTCCCATCCTATCGTCCTTTCCCCTCTCCCCCTCTCTCTCTTCCTTCCTTCCCTCCTCTTCTCCTCTCCCCCTATCTTCCGTGCGTGGGCACATCATTTTCCTTGCATACCACTCTTTGCTTGCCTTCCCCCACGTGCCTACTGCTCCTTTCTCTGCCTATCTCTTTATCTACCTACTCTCCTTTCTCCTGCTCTCCAAGGGTCTGGTGCTCTATGTCACATTTTCCCTAAAACACTTACTCGTTGTGTTCTTGACTATTCTGTCTGGGAGCTGCACAATCCACGGGATTTAAGTGGAGTACAAGGTTTCATCAAGATACAGTTAAATACTGTAAATTGAATGAAGTTCCAGGACAATCAGGTTTAGGAGAGCATTTATAGAATTAAACTACCCCTTATGATTTTGTTGGGGAGTGGGAGGGTGGCACTGGTTAGGCATTTTAGTGGAAAAGCATTGTAATGCGGAGGCCAAAAGTAGTTCTTGACCGAAAAAGTGGTTCACATTGAAGTGGGAGCTGCACCTGTCTAAATGCGCAGCAGTGATTCGGCCGGCAGCAGGACCCCATTACAGCTGTCAGATAACGGATCCCTCCACCTGGTCACATGATCAAACACCATGTCACATGACCCATTAGTGCTGCAGGTGGCGCCGCCCTGTGGTAGTTCTGGGAAGGTGAAGTGGATGTGTTATTACGCCGTAAGACGCTGCTGTGGGCAGGTGAGTGAGTGGCCTCTCCCTTACCCCTAGCCCTGGCTCCTCCAGCTTTGCTCTGCCTTGCCCTGCCTTTAATTGCCCTGTCCTATCCTGTTTTCCCCCACTCTGCCAGTACCTATATTGTGCCCTCCCATATTCTCATATGCCCTACATACCCCGCCCACTGCTGCTCTGTCCTGGCCTGTAAGCCTGTGCTCCCCCGTATTTGACCCTGCCCTTCTCTGTTCTACCTCCTATCCTACTCTGCCTTACCCTGCACTACCCTACATACCTTACCCTACCCTACATACCCTGTCCGCTGCTGCCCACCTCTGCCCATTGCTTCCCTACCCTGCCCACTGCTGCTACTTCTGTTGTCAGCTATACCACGTGCACCCCACCATATGCTTGTTGCAGTGGGTACTCCTTGAGGGGGTTCTTATTACAGGTTGAGATGCCGGAGTGACCGAGTCGCTCGCTCGTCTCGTCTCTCGTCGAGTCCCTCACCACCTCCATTATCGCGTGACAGATAATAATTATTGCATTTGGAGGACGGAGAGTCTCGGCTGCCGGAGTGAGTGCTATTAGCCCTTTAAGGGCCCTGTAGTACTTTGATGTGCTATGTCCTTGGTCGTCATAATGAATGAATGTAGCCCTGGCAGCCCTCACCGGGGCTGCACTTATGTATCATGCCAGGGATGGACCATGTAATTCTAAAAGGGGGGTTCCCCAGGGGTCTCCCAAACACCAGACTCCTGAAAACTGCTGGGCTGCTACTCACGGCGGATCAAAATCTTTTTTTTCTCCATAGAGGGGCGCCCAGGATCCCTCCCCCCGATCGGCCCCTGATCGTGCTGACCATTCTGGAGTGTATCAACCCTGTGGGGTCTGCATGATGCTTTAAATATGCATCATTGACAAGTTAATTGTCACGGCTGCATTCATGCATCATGCCAGTAAGGGCAGAGATCATCAGCACAATAATCTGAAATTACTGGTCACTATGGCTCTTATTGAATATTTGGGGAATTTCATGGCCAAACTATTGGTTCAAAAATGCAGTACTATTGAGACACTTGGATTTTTAAAAAAAGAGGGCATCTGATAGTTTTATGTTACTCGCTGACTCAGACAACTAATTATAAATTACCTTGTTAACAGAACCTCATTATTATCTTTACATAACATTCATTAACAAAGTAAGAAATCCGAGTGCAATGAGAAATCTTAATGAAGACCAGACAGATTTATTTTCGATCGCTTATGTTTCCTTCTCAAGCTACTAGCACGTCTTCGTGTGACAATTATAATTAACAAAGTTTCCAAAATAACTGCAATTATTTTTGGATGGTTCGCACCAATGAGGCATTAATTTGAGTTCTGCACGATATGGGTAAGGAAGATGGTGTGATGGCTGGGGGTAGCAGAGGGGAAATAATGGTGGTGGGGGGAAGGGGGGAAGAACTATCAGGATCTGTCTGAGTGTGCAGAACTGCAGGGGAGTTACGCGAGGGTGGCATGATAAATCAGCTGACGAGGCACAGCCCAGTTACATGTACTACCCACAGACTTTCCTTAAGAATCTTGAATCCAGATAAAGCACAGGAGTCAAGGTGTGATAGAATCAACTGCAAGAGCTTCAAAATGAAAGCATGCTACAGAAACCCGAATCATGATACATCTATGAATTGAACCCCGACCTCCTCTATAAGGTCCAGGATCGCTGCACTGTGACCGTTGTTGTTACATTTTAAAGCCCTTGCGGGTTCAGACAGGCATACAACGGCATTTAGAGCCTATGCCAAAATTTAAAAAAACTGAACTAATTAAAGAGGGATACTCCAGGAGGCAACGAGGAGGCTAGAGAAGGAGAGGACGATGAGGAAAAGCCGGGTTATTGGCTATTGACAATTTAGAACTACTGCAACTTTTACAGATAGGGACAGTAACAGAATTGGACATTTAGGTAGAGTTGTATAGTATAAAGTCGGCTCTACAGACTTACAATGAACCTCACCTTTAGTATCTATCAGCCCCTTGGGATGTACAGGTAATATACAGTCAACTTTCTTAGTATCTGTTGCTCTTTGATTTAACTTTAGAACATTGGGATAATGGTCTGTGCAGAAAGAGGCTTACAAAGTTAATCCAACGGTAAATAATGCGTCCTTACGGGAACCAGGGTAAGATGTGATGGAGCGCACTGGTTGGGAGGAGGTGTCGTGGGTGGTAAATGATTAGCCCCCCCCCCCCCCCCAGCACATCCCTCTCCAAATCCAACTACCACTCTCCTAGCTGAGGTTTAGACTGTTGGTACCATGCCACCCATACCATACATCTGCTTGGAGAGCACCCCCCAGGCGGCCGCTGGTATAGCCGGCTGACTAGAGCCTCTAATCCCTGCCACTGCCGGGAACAGGCTTCCTCCATCTCACCGCGTCCCGTTGCTATGGTAACGTGGTGTGGCGGCCATGCTTGACAACGCCGTGAAAGGCCGCTTTAAAACGTGGTGGGTGTTTGGTACTGCAGTGGTGTACTGTAGGGGAGGGGTACCATGTTGAAATAATGGGATGCAAGCAAAGGGGAATAGCTGACTCTCTTGCATGGTTGGACTCCTATTTCAAGGATCCAGCATTGTCGGTCTCTGAAAGGAGAGTCGAACATTGCCAGACTCTGGGAGTAGGGTCTAGAATTGTCCCTTAGAATGCCTGACGAGGAGGAGTTTGGCTACCACTCACTTCATTTTCTGTGTTTGTGTCTGCAGCGAAAAGGCTGATGTCAAATTCGTCTATAAGATGTCTGATGTTGGACAATCAGTATAAAAGATTGGTGCTGTTATCTATTCTTTCAATTCCGCATTTTGCCACAGAATTGTATGATCACGCCCCTAGATGACTGGTGTACCATCCCCGGGTACCACCCGAAGGTTCTTTTAATTAGCAATCAGAAAATATTGTGTGAAGTGTTTTTACCTGAGAAGATTGGAAAGTTGGGCCAAATAGGTCAAATTAAGGAGACTTTAGGAAGATTAACTAAGGGGGGTATTCAAGATTCGGTGAAATCTATCGAAATGTTTGAAATAATATCTGATTGTATAGGGAAGGGCAATTGGTCCCAATCATACCAAATTCAGAATGATGAACACATCGGCTCGAAAGTGGAATCAAGACTTAAGGAGTAGTTCCTGAGGTAGTGGAATTCGACCATAAACCAGACCCTACCACCAACACTTTAACCTCAAATCACTTAGCCATTACAGGGGGCCGCAGAAACATCCTGCACCGCCCGCCACTTACACACTAACCCTACAATCTGGTGTTTAAATGGCCGCCTGCCTCTAAAGTCAATACCCCCTTGCAGTTAACCCTTTATGGGCTGCATCGTGATTTAAACCCCCACCCAACTGGATTCAGTCCTTGGGCCAGTCCGACTCTTGGGGAGCAAGAGGCATTATCCCCTGTAGCATCATGATGCATGAGTGCAGCCCTGGCGAGTAACTCCTTAGTACTTCAATCTTAGCATCATGCTTACCATAAGGGGTGCATACACGCAACCCAAAGGGTTAACATGATGCATGAATGCAGCTGTGGCGAATAAACTCACCAGGGCTGCAATCATGGCGACCAAAGACATACTACATTAAAGCACTAGGTGGCCTGTAAAGGGTTAAAAAGATTGAGGCCCCATTAGGACGGGAGGAAGTACAGGCAATCCGACCTGACACCCGGAGAGGAAAAGTGTAATTTGGGGAGGACGGTTCAACTATTCAAACTGACAACTGGCTCCTGCTACCTCCCTCTGTACTGGGGTGGGGACGGAGGAGGAGTGAGGGAAGTGCAACGTTGAAGGGTGACACACACAGAGACATAATGAGGAGGACACATTCAGAGAAACACACGGGGAGACACAGAGATAGACAGACAGACAGAGAGAGAGAGAGAGAGAGAGGGACAGGCGGCGAGAGAGTGTGAGAGATAGACAGAGACAGGCGGAGACAGCCAGACAGAGACAAACAGAGACAGAAGAACAGACGGAGAGACAGAGAGAGCACGGAGTGCCGATTTAGAGAGGAAGAGACAGACTGATACTAAGACGCAAAGATAGATGAGTACAATTTGTAAAGAAAAGGAGAAATAATGAAGGTGACATAAGAAGTAGCAATTCAAGAAGAGCTCAAAACTAATAATGTTAAATCGAAGGTGACCTTCTGGACAAAAAAAACATCTGCAAATCACAAATTCAAATTGAAAGTGACTTTGTGAAAAAATATGTTAGTTCGTGAAACGCTATCCATCGATGAGCTGACAAAACAACATTACAACGATAAAGAGCAATGGAACGATTGACACATTTTTCGAAAATAAGAAATATAACCAAAATAAGTAGTGAAATAAAAAGTACCACAAAGTGCCGGCCCATTGAGGGTGGTGCGATAAGAGTATGTAGTATATGTTTGTGTTGTGAGCAGTTTGCACTCTGGGGTTCTGGTAATTGCATTCTACATGTTTTGTTCTTTTATTTTCACAATTGCCTGAATTAGGTTTTGGTATGGAGGGTCTTTGCTACGTTGGGAGTCTTTGGTATTGAGATCTTTTCGTATTGAGGGTCTTGGGTATTGAGAGTCTTTGGTGATCATATAAATCTGGATCTCAAATAAGCGCAGGTGTATTTATGTATAGCAAAATAGAAGTTGAAATCTATAAGCGCCAGAGCACAGAAACAGCTCACTATACAGTTAACGAGTCTGATTTTAGACGGCAAAATATCTAGTCTATTAAGCCCCTCTCTTTGTTAAACATGGTGTTTGGATAATAACCGTATTGGCGTGTAAAAGCGCTACAGTCTCAAAAAAAGTTGCTGTTCTGAATAAACACCCTACTTTCAAGGAAATTGAAATCAATAAGCGACCCGGGCACTTATACGAGTCTATACTATAAACAGGTGCTCTTGTAGCAATATTACACACCTGCTAAACATCTGACTATCATCCAGATTATGGCCCTATACCAGGCCATTAGTTTTGTACCCCATATGTTTGTCAGAAAAGGCATGCAAGAGTGGGAAGACGGCAGTTAGCTGAGGGGTATAGCGACAATTCCGGTTGCTCCATATGCACGGCCATGTTGGATCTGGGCTCGGAGTTTCTCGTTAGATTTAGGCAGTGACCATGCACCTACACACTATAGCTTGCAGGAATTTAGGGGGGGGGGGGTCGGATCCGGCCCCCTTTTTGGGGTCGAATTTCTTTTAATATATTTAAAAGAAAATTTAAACAATCCCCCCCCCCTTTTACCCCTGGCTTGCAAGGAACAAGCTATGTCATGAGAGCAAAACCGACATCTCACATGGGCGCCACAATACTGTACGTAGATATTTTCGTGCTGTACATATTTCCGTGATTTTCGCTGAATTTAAGAATCTGTAAAACAGGGCATACAGAGCGAATATTCATACAGTATTGAATAAAAGTGCCAAATTTCGGAATCCACAAATTTAAATTCGCGCATGCTTTTTAGCAAATCCGCTAAAAGTTATACCGGTAAAAACATTTTACGTATACAGTGCGTAGTCTCAGAAAAAAGTTGCCTAACGTTACATCGCTACAGAAAAGATAGCCTTGCGGGGGGGGGGGGGGGGGGGGGTTGTAGAAGTGGCTGGTGGTAGAGGCACTCCAGATAGCCCGGAGGGTAAGTATATTTACTACGGCCACGTAATGGTGTGAAACATGCTAAGCTGAACTAATGTACCCCGGTGTATATACACAAGGCTGCCGTCTGATGGTGGGGGCCGGTGAGGGGTAGGGCAGGGGGTAGAGCAGGATGGAGGTATAGAGCTACTCAGAGAGAGAGAGGGAGGCAGGTAGACAGGCAAGCAGGGAAGGTATGGATGGCGGCCAAAAGACAGACAGGGAGGCAGGGGACGAAGAGGGAGGGAATGAATTACGAGGATGTCCTGGCGAGAGGCAAGGAGGTAGCCAGGCAAGGGGGCAAGGAGGGAAGGAGGAAGGGAGGCAAGTAGGCAAGGAGGTAGGCAGGCAAAGAGGAAGGGAGGCAGGGATGCAGACAGGCAGCCAGGCAGGCAGCCAGGGAGGCAGGGGAGCAGGCAGGGAAGCAGGCAGGCAGGTTTTGTGAGAAAATGTAGACAATGACTCGGAAGCTAGTAGTAGGGAGGTAAAATTTCAAAAGAAGGCTAGAAATCATTTTATGAGGGATGGAATGTTAGGGATTGGCATCCATGCCAGACTTGAAGTTTGACCTATATTTAACAAGTTCAGGGTGGATGCCAGCTGAAATTATCGTTTTTCTTTGAAATAGGGCTCGATAAAGGCAGCCATTACCAAAATTCATTATTTCTGATATAGCTTTGCAGCTAATGATGATAGACATTCAATTAAAGTGTCTACATCCCCATTTTCAGGGTCTAGCAACATAATGAAGACATCACATGACCTCTCCAATGCATAGTTTACCCACTATAGGCCTAATTACTGTAGCCATTATCAAAATTTACCATTTTCGCCATAGCTTTGCTTATAAGGGTGATAGACATTTATTTCAAGTGGCTACATCCACATTTTCAGGGTCTAGGAGCATAATGAAGACATCACATGACTTCTCCAGTGCACAGTTTACCAATTACAGGTATTGACATATGGCAGCCATTGTAGAGATTTACCATTTTTGCCATAGCTCTGTGAATAAGGGTGATAGACATTCATTTTAAAGTGGCTACATCCACATTTTCAGGGTCTAGCAACATAATAAAGACATCACATGACCTGTCCAATGAATAACTTTCATATTATAGGTCTCTTTATGGTTGCCATTACAGAAATCTACCATTTTCAGCATAGCTTGCACATAAGGATGATAGACATTTTAAGTGACTATATCAATATTCACAGGGCCTCAGAACATTATACATGGCTTCAATACTGGCATTTTAATTGTTATCCAGTGCATAGTCAACAAGTTTCTCAGCAAATAGCTTGGCCATATATCCTCCTACTTCATATTTTGTTCTTGCACACAATGCAAGAACAAAATATCCTAAGCACATGTTACTGTACCATCATGTTTAAGCACCCTGCGCTTACAGATTTGGATGCATGGTTACTCTTGGGTGCTAATACAAACAAAAAGACACATAATCAAGATTGATTTGTGGCGCCTAAAATATATTTGATGGCTCCCCTACCCTACGCACTTATACAAGACTGGGGCTCATTCAAAACCTGGTTTGCAATATCCCTCAGTAAAGGTATGCATAAAATACCTTAAAATTCTGTATATATGAATAACATAGGGGTATGAATAGCATCTTCGAGAATATATCAAAATGAGTTGCAATCTTAAAGAATGAAATGTCAGTCAGTCAATTTGTGAACCATGTGAATGATTTGTCTTGAATCCCATCCCCACCTCGAAAAGGGTAGGTGGATCAGGATTGGTTCCCATGGATAAATTGACAAAGTATTATGACTTCAGATACAAATATAATTATACACAAGGCTATAGCTGCATGCAATTGCCTCAAGACTACTTGATATTGCAAGTATGAGGGACTTTTTCCCTCTTTTTATTACCAGTCATCTAAATGTTTATCAGGTCTCTATCTGCCCTACGTCATACTGAAATCTGGCCCTGAACCCTCAAAACTGGGCAGCTGTGAGAGGTTAATTTCCCTATTGCACATCTCTAATTTCTTATGGCAAACATTATTACCTTTCTATGCATGGAGGAATAGTTCCCCTTTCTACAATAAAGAGAAGAAATTCAGAGTGGATTATGCATAGGCTATACATCCTCAATGCTTTGGCAACATGCCATTGAAATATATCATTATATCAGGATATTTGGGAAAACCCTTTCACTTAACCCTTTGAGGCTGGCCAAAAAAAGTATTTGCTGGTAATAGGGGCAAGATGTCATGCAGAAACCTCCCCTCAAGGGTCAGACTATGCTACATCCCATAGAGTTATGCCGACTAAAGTTGATGCTCGGCCAGCCATGTCATCAACTATAGTTGCAATTGGTGCTCATCTATAAAGGGTTAAGTCAAACTTTCCTCCATCTTTCGACGCTTTCTGCTCGAGCAAAATCTGTTACATGTGTTGCCAATGTGATGGTCTTAAATGGATTTGCAATTCAGATTCAGATGTGTTATACAATGATTAAATACATATAGTTATATGTACACTGATATACTGTTGGTGGCAGAGTTTAATATAATGTCAAGTTCTGCCCATTCTCCCATCTTCTCCATCCTAAGCATGTGATGTTTAGCGCCTTTGAGTCCACTTTCATTAGTGCTGTTAGTTTCATTATCCGATTTAATCATTCAATTTTTAATCATGTATGACTCATATTATAACTCTATGGGATTTAGCATAGGCTCGGCCTTTAGGGAACATTTTTGCCAAATATCTCACCCTCATCACCAGCAAACCTTTTTTTGGGTTGCCTTAGAGGGTTAAGGCTCAGTTACATATTAGCCTAGTACAAAAGGCCAAGTATTTATAAAGAAAAAATATAGTATGGGATCATTATAATGTTTTTGTATCACAGGTTATTTAATCTACACTTACTAACATACCTTTATAACTACAATCATAGGCATACTGTTCTTTTGATCCCTCTATTCTATCTAATCCTGTATAGCTCTGACCTTTGTAGGCTTTTAGGATACATATCTAAAGATGGATACAGATCGCCAGATGACTAGATCCCCTGTCTACAGAGAATATGTGCTCATCTATACAAAAAATAGAAATTGGGTCACTTAGTTGATATCAGGCTAAAATAGTTCAACAATGTATAGGATAAGAGACAAAATGCCACCATTGCATTCCTAGTCCTTGGAAATATGGATGTAGCCACTTTAAATGAATTTCTATCACCCTTATATGCAGTGCTATGGTGAAAATAGTAAATCTCTGTCCTGGCTACCATGTATTAAGGACTATTGTTGGCAATCTGTGCACTGGAGAGACCAATTGATGTCTTCATTATGCTGCTAGACCCTGAAAATGTGGATGTAGCCACTTGAAATAAATGTCTATCACCCTTATTAGGAAAGCTATGACGAAAATGGTAAATTTTGATAATAGCTACTGTTATTAGGCCTATTGTGGGTAAACTATGCATTGGAGAGGTCATGTAATGTCTTCATTATGTTGCTAGACCCTGAAAATAGGGATGTAGACACTTTAATTGAATGTCTATCATCATTAGCTGCAAAGCTATATCAGAAATAGTGAATTTTGGTAATGGCCGCCTTTATCGGGCCCTATTTCAAAGAAAAACGATAATTTCAGCTGGCATCCACCCTGAACTTGTTAAATATAGGTCAAACTTCAAGTCTGGCATGGATGCCAATCCCTAACATTCCATCCCTCATGTGGTAAAATTTCAAGATTCTGCCTCCCTACTATAGTATAGATTGAACATTTATTACCAAATACACCTGATACCGGACTTAGTCTACATGCCATGTTCTGTACCCCTCCCCCTCCACCCTCTCACTCACCTCCACATGCACCAGCACCCGTCTGGGGGTTGATTAATATCCCTGTGTGGACTTATTAAATTAATCACCATAAGTAGAGGGGTAGACGGAGGGGGTGGATGAGGTAGAGGTACTGTGCAGGGATGTAGAAACCACTGATGAAGGCTTCTATGATGGAAAACTGCTTACCGTAGTAAGTCCATATCGGCCACCATCTAGTCCCCTATTTCGCCATGGTGTCCCAAAAATGACACTAGCTATGCTCTTCACTTCCACTGACTATGATACATGCTGCAATCAAGCAGCTTGATCAATCCCCTATATTACAAGGATACAACAGGCAAGGATTTTACATGCATTGGTGCTGCCACCTCACCTAAGGGAGTGATCATTTTTTAACAACAGGGGGGGGGTGGTGGGTTTCCGCGCGTAGCACACAAAATTTTTTACACCCCCCCCCGGTCAAGGGGTCAAAATTTTTTACCCCCCCCCCTTAGGGTCGAAAATCGGCTCGCGCGCGGGCCCTTTGAAGCATAGTAACGCGCGGGCTTTTTGGCTCAAAACAGGTTAAATTTTTTTGCCCCCCCCCCCAAGAGGGGTCCAAATTTTGTTGCCCCCCCCCAAACCCACCACCCCCCCTGTTGATAATAAATGATCACTCCCTAACGTACCCTCATGACATTTCTGACATGGTCCCCAATTCAGCATTTGACACGGTGATAATTTCGTATGAATAAACTCATCAGAAATCATAGAAAAACAACGGATAAGTTAATTAAATGAAGATGGAGGAATTGTGTAGTTGTCAATCACAGACTAAAATCACCAACAGGCAAAGCTGCTTTTATTTAAAAAAACACACGAATATAAGAAAAATACAAGCAACCTGATTTTGGGATTATCTTGTGCAATGTCCACTCAACAGCCCCCATGCCATAGCATCCCTGCATCACCTCTCTCTATTTCTTATCATGTTACATGCAGTCTTGGCCACTGTCCCTAACCCCCTCCCCTCCTCCCCTCACCCTCACCCTCAGGAGTCCAGGTCACATTGTTAATATTTGACAGGACAGAGGCAGAATGAGGTGGGGCTGACAGCACGATAACTCGCGGGAACAAGTGTCATTTGACAGGTCAGGGTCAAGGCCACAGCCAGTGTCAAGGGTCAAGGACGACCCTCTGGGGGCACTTTGGAGTTGTTTAGGGGTGTTTCTGGGGGCCTTCTAAGGGTTGAGTGGGTGGTCAACACTTGTATGGGGCTGATTGGGGTTTCATTCAGTCCTATTCAGGTTGTCAGCCCTGCAGTCAACCCTTTGAGGACGGTTTGATACTCTAAGATTTCATGTTTATTTGTTGTCATGATTCACCAATGCTGATGAGTAACACTTTGACTCTGTATCGCTGCATCACGCTGACCATTTTAGACTGCTGTGATGCATAAATACAACCCTAAGGAGTTACTCGCCAGGCCTGCGTTGAGCTGTGTAACATATAGTATAACTGTAAACATTACCACACATTGTTTGCTTGAAATAAAGGCCTATGAACACTTAATCCATTATTATTAGCTGGTGACTTGTATTCAATGTTTAATAATAGAGTAATATATGGCAATATCCATGTGGATGATGTGTTTTAAAAAGTCATATATATATATATATATATATCGTGGCTTGGAGTGTGGGTTTTGGTTCAGCACTACTACATAGAGCTACATAGTAGGTAGTTATATTAGCCTAGTCAGCCTCATCCCACTACAACAGCTGTATAGACCAATGCAGCAAGACAGGGTCATTTTTTAATGACATTTTTAAACCTTGTCTGTTATATCTACAGACATAGTCACCCCACTAAATGTGGGATGACTATGTTGGCAGATTAAGCTCGCATAACGCAGCCTTGATGGACTGCAGGATTCTGATGTTACATTTGTGTCATATCAGTCAAACCCCAGAAAATTGGCATATCTTCATCAAAGATTCTCTTTCCGAATTTCTCCCATCTAGCCGCATTGGTGTACCACTGCCTTTAGATTGCAGCATTTCAAGGTCATATTTATGTAAAGATCAGTTAAACCTCAGAATATCGCCGAATTTTTTGCAAAATGCCCGTTTCAGGCTGTCGCGGTCTGTAGGTAGCAGCGCTGCCAGCCGGCTCCATTACGCCGCACCAGGCACGCACACAGCCCGCCCCACACGGAATGAAGCCGCACCAAATTAATTGGCCACACTTGGTTAATATGACTTGATTGTGTCTATTGTTTTGTAGTGATGAGTCGCTCCAACGACACGCAGACCCTGCATGGGATTAGTGTGGGTTGAGGGGGGGGGGGGAGGGGGTGAGAGAAAAAGATTGGATGAGGTGGGGGGGGGGGAGGATAGGATGGGGGGGGGGGAGGAGTAGGAATAGTGGGGAGATTGGGTAAGGATGTATAAAGGTAGAGGAGTTATGGAGAGGGAGAGAAGATGAAGAAAATTGGGAATGACTTGGGGTTGGGGAATGGAAAAAGGGGTAGTAGGGGGGAGGAGGACTTGGAGAACTGAATGAAACTAGGTGTGGTTGGAGGTGATATGGATAAAGAAGACTAATGTGAATGCTACTGTAATGTTATCATATAAAATGAGAATAAAATGATAGTAGAGGCATTTTTGTAGATATGAGTACAGCGTCTAGAAATAATACTGAGTAGGAAGTTACTAGTATTATCATAAAATATTGAAAATATTGAACATCCCTATCTGTAAAAGACTACTCCCTGAGTCAGTTGTGTCATAAATTCAAATGCAATGGGACTGTAGCCCAACCTCAGTTCCTTCTAAAAAATACTGTACCTTCTGTCAGTCTGCTGGGCACCCATCATTAGGCTATGGCTTAGCTTATCGCCTATGATAGTGTAACCAATGCTTGCAATTAGATGCGCAGGACCTCTAAATATGGTCGCGAAATGATATCACAAAACAATGCGGATGAGCGATCGTAACCTCTCACAAGCCCTACCCACATTATTTCCCATGCTAATCTAGTCAGACACCCCGAGTGGAATACCTATGCTATTTCACTATGGCTGACTCATCACATGGGAAATGACGTGAGTGATCGCGACAAAGCTGGCCCGGCACCATTAGGGATTCACTCATGGGCAAGTCGGGAGTGGCCGGGCGCCATTTTCCTAATGAGTTCATATTACAAGAACAACATGAATTGACAGGTAGTGACAGACGCCTGATTCACCGACTGTCATAGAGGAGGGTACTCAGTGTAATAGCATTGATTTGGCCATTTATGAATTTGAGCAATGGCCATGAGTACTCTGACTATGGATTTGTTGTTTTATACGCTTATTCTGGATATGTAAGCCGCTATGCACAAAAGATGCTTCTTGCAATGGAGTATGCGTCACCTTTTCTGCTTAACTACTCCCACTATTTTTTATTCTAATTTATTTTAGATGAAGTTATCTGAAAAGGTGAGCAGCCAAGCAGAAAGGATGCTCCACACATCCAAAATACAGAGCATCTACATTGATGCGCGACACGTAGCCCCCAATTCCTAGAAGCATCAACAAAGTGATCTGCTTACTAGAATACCCAGCGCTTAAACAAGCCATTACGGTACATATAGAATCCCCCCCCCCTTTACCCTGATGTGATCCCTGTGTAGGTCCATGGAGCCTCCAGTGGGGGTTGGTGGAGGCTGGGAGGACCTGCTGCCCCCAAAAACATGTTGACTGAGACAACCCGCGGCACCCGCCACGACCCGCCGCCACCAACAATGTCTTGATTGGTGGCCATTATAGAGCGAGTGATGCCGTCTATTGATTTGTTTGTAATTTCCCTAATGCATTTGTGATACAATCCAATTGGCCGACATGCAATGCATTTTAGGCGGCCGGGTGAGGAGAGCGCCATTAGGGGGCCACTCTAGGACCAGAGAGCTCTGAGGAGGCATGTTTAGGAAGCTGATTTCAGTCTCTGCTCTAACTTATATGCAGGGTTTTCTCTGAGGCTCTAGAGGAATAAACCATGCTGTATATCGTTAGAAACAAGTAGACCGCCATTCTAGTTGTACAATATATTGCAAACAGAATATTTTTTCTCTTTATATAAAGCAAAATCATTATTCCAGGCCCACATATTTTGGTGTTAGACTTAAGTGAAGGTTTATGAAGCTGGTGGTCCATGACAGAACAAGGTAGTACCCACCCTTGTCTTGACATCAAAAAGGGATATCTTTCATCAGCTGCTCATTTTCAGTCAAATAATCATTTACTTTAAACATCCTAACATTTGAAAATAACAGTGAATGATTCGGCAATTTCTAATACTGTAGCTTTAGCTCTGATTTAGCAGTATTAGTTTAGGATATAAATACTGGTTCTAGAGAATGACTGCATAGAGTGTGCCTGATTGGCCCCTTGCTTATCTCCTCTGGTGTGGGACATCTTAGTTTGGAGCAGAGTTGCATTAAAAGGTTAACTAAATAAAGGTGTTGCATGTAGAGTGTGAGGAAGGCCTATTATCTGGTCTGGGAGGGGACTGTCAGTATAGAGTAGGGTGGTGTTAGTGGCACTGAGAGAGCTGTAATGTATTATCTTTAACCCCTTAAGGATGGCATGATGCCCTAAAGATGTATATTAAACTCTTGTCATGATGCACCAATGCAGCACCAGTGCCAGACCCTGAGGTAGTGTATCAACCGTGTAGAGTCAGCATGATGCATGAATGCAGCATCGAGTAAGCCCGCACTGACGTCAATTATTATCATACCAAATAGGCACAATGCATAAAAGGAAAGTGCTGTCCTTAAAGGGTTAAGTAATTGCTAAGGCTCCCTTCTGACAGAATCTATACACAGACGTCACCATTAATTTGATTTGGATGGCCCTTGTTGAATGGTGAATTAATAGCTTTAGCATATCGTGTGTATTTGTTCATGAAGACAGTCTTTATCTCTGACACCTATTACTATAGACAGCCTTTGTCAGCCTCACCAACAGTTCAGAGACCTACTACAGGCAGCCTGTGATAGCCCTACCAACAGCCCAGAGACTTACTATAGGCAGCCTTTGTCAGCCCCACCATCACCGCAGAAATGCTCCATAACTAGCCTATCAACTGCTCAGAGATATATACAGCTTAGAGATGCTCTATAGGCCTCCAGCAGCTCAGAGATGCACTGTAGGAGTAAAGTGCTACTCTCCTAGTCCCAACACACAGAGCAGCTCACAGAGCAGCTCCAAGAGCTCGTCCGAGCCGCTCGCACTTAGCCCGGGGCACTCTGCTCAGAGAGCCTTCGTGTAATGCCCACGACAGCAGAGATGCATTTCAGCATTTGCCTCGGACCACTTAACGCCCGGCTTGGAGTGGTGGTCCGGTGGTAGGGAGTTAGCCCCCCCCCCCCCCCCCCCACCCAGCCACTGGTGCTGGGTCCTACTTTACTACTAACACACACACACCTACACACACACACCCTCAGGCTTGGTGCCATTACTTTGTAGCCACTGTCCACTGCTGCACTTTCTACTGCCTTGTTTCTTCCTACCTCTCCCTACTGGCTGTGTTTGGCCTGGCTCGATGTCTTCGTTTCTTCGCTCTTTTCCTATCTGTTTTCCATTGTGTCGCTTACACTTAGACAGATGTTCCTACCAGTGTTTTGGAATTTTCTCTTTTAATCTAATCTACTTTATTCTAATTAATTAAGTCACTCCTAGCTCTTCTGTATTGGTTCTCTCTTACCCCTCCCATGCTCCCTCCCTTCCCTACCTTTCTGTCCACCTCATGGCCTTCTTGTCTGCCTACCTCCCTCTCTGCCTTCCTGCCTACCTCCCTGCCTGCCTACCTCCCTGCCTGCCAACCTCCTTGCCGTCCTCCCTCTCTCCCTGCCTGCCTCCCTGCCTCCCTCCCCCTGTCTTCCTCCCTGCCTGCCTCCCTTCCTGCCTATCTGCCTCCCTTCCTGCATGTCTACCTGTCTCCCTCCCTGCCTCCCTCCCTCCCTGCCTCACTCTCTGCCACCCATCCTCCCTGCCTCTCTGTCCATCCCATGACTTTCCTAGCTGCCTGTCTGCTTCCCTTGCTGTCTCCCTGCCTCAGGCCTCCCTTCCTTTCTACCTGCCTCCCTGCCTCCCCTCCTACTCGCCTGCCTCCCTACTTGACAGCCTCCCTGTCTGCCTCCTGTGCTGCCTGTCTACATCTCTGTCTCCCTCCCTGCCTCCCTCCCCCCTTTCCTTCCCCTTACCTTGACCTTAAGAGGCATGCCTACAGCAGGCCGCCCTGAGTGGCTATTACAGCAGATGCCCTACACAGGTTAGACATTAACCCTTTAAGGACCGCACAGTCCTTTAAACCCACTGTGCCCTTTGTCGTCATGATGCATCAATGCAGCCCTTGCGACATGGGTAACCTACCAGGTACTGTATTCATGCATCAGGTGGATCCTACCAAGTTGATACACTCCTGAATGATTGGTATGATGCATAGATGCAGCCCTGAAAAAGTTGGAAATGAGAAGAGAATAGATAGGCGAAAAAGGGCATGGTACATTACAGCACTATAAGGCCCTTAGACATTAGGCAGGCTGCAGGGTGGCTGTAGGGGTGCTGAGGGTACCAACTCATGGGGAGATGGAAGATGGAGAGGGTGGGGCCATGCAGGTAAGCCTCACCTATACAGTATAGGGTAGATTCACCTTGAGTCGCACACATACCTTGAGACGGGCACTTCAATTTGTGTACATACTTAATAAGTCTAAGCTCTTTATGTGAATAATAGTAAAGTTTATGTGCCATGCTTTCCAATACCACCAGAAGGTGTATTGTATATAAATTACTACACATTTCAGTGTCGATCTCAGGGTATGTGTCCGACTCGCGGTGAATCTACCCTAAATGCTAGGGCTTAGCTTTACCATATCAACCTCTATAAGCGCGTCGTCTTCAGATCAGTGCTGATCCTTGATAGACACAGGGATAGGGTAAGATTGGAATTGATTAATGCATGAATGGCTTGGCTTGAATAAGCGATGGTCTTGCTGAGCAAAAGGGATATATACTATTATGCTGATCAGCCACTCTAGCAAAAATACATTTCACAGAATGTCCATTCGGCACGGTCTTGTATACGCGCTCTCCTGCGATACTCTGCCAGTCGACCCATCCCAGACCTCCCCTCCGCTGTTCCGATCACCATACACTAGTATATACACATTAGCACTGGTGATATGCTCAAGGATTAGGGAGAGGGATTGGGGGGGGGGGGGTCTGTGAGATGGGCATTAGGGTTAATGGTAACTGGCAGCAGGCCTGGGGTGAGACCTGCTCCACATTAAGCTGATGGAAAGTGCCCAGTGAAGTGCTGCTACACAGCCAGGATTATGTCTTAACCCTTTAAGGGCGGTGTAGTACTATAATGTGCTATGCCCCTTGTGGTGGTCATGATGTATGGTTGGTATACTCCTGAGGAGTCTACATAAATGCAGTGCTCAAGAGTAGGTTCACAAGCCTGCATTCATCCATCATGTTGAAAATGAAAGGGTATGGCACATTAAAGCACTATGCAGCCCTTAAAGGGCTAGCACTGGGCTATAGCAGCAACGTTGTATCACCACTAATGGGTTGTCAATAGAGGAGGCTAGAGAGGTTAGAGAGAGGAAGAGAGAGAGTGAAAGAGAGAGAGCAGGGCTAAAAGGAAATGGAGAGAAAAATGAGAATAGGGTATGTATAAAGGGAGGAAAGAAGGGAGAGATTGGGCAGAGGAGGTCCTGTTGGGAGAGCTTAGGGATCAGAAAATGATTTAGCTTTTAGACTTAATGACAGATCTGTCCCATAGTATAACTAAATAAACCTCTGTATGATATACCATACACTTTTGTACACACGATGCATTAATGCAGCACCTGCAATAAACTTGCTGTGTCATGCTGGGTATACCGGTCCCCGAGTGTCCACATGATGCACCAATACAGCACTGGCAAGTCATTTCAGTTCAGGACTGCATTGGTGCATCATGATGACAAATCACCATGAAACCCCCATGAATCAAGCTGCTGTCCTTAAAGGGTTAAATGAATCAGAATGAATGAAAGAGAAAGCTCTTCACTCATCCTAAATGTCCTATTAGAGACTAAGCTTTTAAAGGCTAACACTATTGAGAAGCTGCATTAAGGTTAGCTCATATTGATGCTTGCAGTTCTCTCATCTCCTGCAGGAGCTGCAGTGTCGGCCTCACCAGCCTTAATCTAATGGATGCCTTAAGCTGGGAATCCAGAGGGCTCGAGTTTATGTAATGGCGCCCTATCTGATTGTTTTCGTTGATGGAAAACCTCTCCTCTTTCATCTTCTCTGTCTTCTTCCCTGCTCACTTTGATCCATGTTTTGCTCCAGCCAAATCTCCTTCCCTGCCTGCTTGTCTCACTGCCTGCCTGCTGCCTGCTTGCCTGCTTGCCTACCTGCTTGTCCTCCTGCATGCCTACCTTACTTCATTCCCTTACTCTCTCCCTCCCTCTCTCCCTCCCTCTCTCTCTCCTTCCTTCCTCCCTCCCTCCCTCCCACCCTCCTCCCTCTCTCCCTGTCTCTCCCTCCCTCTCTCCCTCCCTCTCTCCCTTCTTCTCTCCCTATCTCTCCCTCTCTCCCTCTTCCTCTCTCCCTCTCGCTCCCTCTCCCTCCCACTCTCCCTTCTTCTCTCCCTATCCCTCCCTCCCTCCCTTTCTCTCTCTCTCCTACTCTCTCTCTCCCTTTCACCTTCCATCTGCCTCACTGCATGGTATAACTCTTCTGTGCTCTATAAGTGACACGGCGACAGACTATTCATCAAATCACCGTGAGGAGCTCTCGGCGCCGGCTGCTCCCTCCCCTCTCAGCCCCTCCACTCTCACGGCTCTCCACTAAGTCAATAATTAATTAATTTCCTCCAAGAACACTCTTCGATTTAGCTCGCTCAATGGCGTCAGAGTGGAGCGGATGCGCGCAGACCCTATTTCCGGTGGTATGACAGGGGTGGGATTGGGGGAACGCTGCGAAGGGAGATTGCAGGGCAGGTCTAGAGACCAGGCGCTACCACCGTTTTAATAGACTCGGCCATTTAATATGTGAACCCTATAGTGGAAACCGAATTGCCTCAGCAAATGTCTAGAGTCAAATGGACTATGGTAGCATGGCCTAATGCTAAGTATAGAATATACCCATACAGCATGCAATAACCTCCAGGGTCTACCATTGCTATATTGTATCTTAGCACTGACTTTGGTTACTATGGCATTAAAGCTGCACAATCAGTTTGTTATGACATTTTATTGCGATGTCAATGAATCAGTTGGAATATATAATTGTGAGAAATATTGCAGATTGAACTATTAAAGCTAAACAATTATATCATGGTCGTTTTCACCTTCAGTGACAGTTTGGTTTTCATAACCAGTGACAGTTTGGGTCAATTGCTGCAATATTTTCTCCAAAATTCACAAAGTAAACTGCTCACAATGTACTCATTTCTCACCCTGGCGAGTACCCACCAAGTGCTGCATTCAAACATCATGACAACCCTATGGGGTTGATTCACTCCCTATTGCTGCATTCATGCATCATGACAACAGAAGGTAGATTGCAATAAAGCGCTAAGCGGTCCGCAATAAAGCACTAAGCGGTGTTTCGGACCTTGTTCAACACCAGGTTTGTGCAGTTTTACTCCCATTCACAGCTGCTGCTCCTGTGCACGCCCTCGCCATTACGCCTTTCTTTCTAATCCTTTGAGGACTGCATCAGGATCAAGGTTCATGTTCATGTATCCGCATGATGCCCAGTGCATCATGCTGAGGCTTTAAGGGGGTGTCAGCATTATGCATGAATGCAGCACTGGTGAATAACTTATTCATGCATCATGACAGCAAATGGGGATATTTTATAGTGCATTAAACCAGTATGCAGCCCTTAAGGGGTTAAATTCCCGCCTGACAATAGCCTCGAACCGATGGCTGTAAAACCCCAGACGGGGCCTTTTCAGGTTCATTCAGCAGCCGTGAATATCAATGTCATTAGATAGTCATGTCGCGGGCCGTTTAAAAAGCCGGGTATTAAAAAGGCGGTAGTGGGATGTGAGGTGTATAACGTAACAATGGTGTGTAAAGTAGGTCAAATACTGATTAGGAGAGAAATGAGCCTGTTTTAAGGATGGCATAATGCCTCATGGCTTCATGCTCAGATTTGTTTATGATGTACCAATTCAGCATTACTGCATTTTGTCCATTATGGCATCAGGGCTATGCCTATAGATTATTGGGCTAGGCTTATACATATATTATATATGTATACCAAAAAAGGGCTATTTCAGGGAGTTCCTTGTTGGAATAGATGGCACTGGGCAGTCTGTAACAGATCTATGTAGACTTGGTGCCCTCTTTTGGCTGTAGAACAGGACTATGAGCAGCAGGAGAGAGGTCTACAAGCAGGCTGGGGGGTAGGGCAGGCTGGGGGAGAGCAAGTATAGTGGAGATTCATGTCGGCCATTAACTGGTTGTGTGTCGTCACCTGCGCCGTTTTATCTAAGGCGCATTAATGCGGGGCGTGTAGAGTGACATGTAAATGAAGGATTGAGGCTGGCACCCGCCCTCTTATCCCACCACCCGACCGCTCTGTCATGGACCTTCCAACACACACGGGAAGTGTCCTGAGGCTAGCTTCTTATCCACCACCAGACCATCCCCTTATGGACCTTCCCCTGCACAGTGCAGGGAACATTAGTTCCCTTATCCCACCAATCACCAGTCCTCCTGAGATATGTGGGGAAGGGTCCAGAGGCTAGCTGCGCCATCTTGGATGAAATTAAGTTGCGTATGAGAAATCTCCTAAAGAATTGACAACAGACGAGTTACCATGGAAACAGATGCTGGTTACCAGAACCTCCATGCACTGTGTATTATGGGTACCAGAATCCAAGATGGCGCTGGTACCAACCAAGCTATAGACCACCGCGGCAGACACGCGCGACAACACTGTGGCTGAATTGCCTACATGTATTACGCTACACCAGCCACCCAGCTCTGTTTTAGCGCCAAGTACCTTTTATTGCCTTTACCATTCAGTGCTGTCCTACAGACAGTGCCTGGAGGTGGCTACTGTACCAAGCAGGCGCTCTCACTGCGGTATACGGCTTGGACCAATGGGGCAGCCATATTGGGTAGAACAGCCCCCGATTGCCTTATTGGATTGTCATAAGACTATGGGTAATGTCTTATTTTCCTCCTCCAACACCACAAGAATCCAATGGGGCCATTAGGGGCCCTTATGCCCAATACTATGACAGCCTGTCTTACCCTATATAATAGCCTTGTAGCACTACATCCATGTTGGTGGGGATTCCCCATTGCTGATAGGAGGGAAGACCTTGTGTCAGGTGTCTACTGAAGTCAATCTCTATTGTAGGGATTCTTTCTCACATAGGCAGTGAGTTGGTGACAGCTTGGATGCTGAATTCCCTGCTTTTAAAGTAGAGTTGTGAGTTAATGAATGAAAACAAGCCATAGAGACTTCATATGCTATTGCTACATACTGTTGAGGCAATTTTTCCTCATTCCTATAATGAATTGTGAGACAACTGATTGATTCTATGCAACTCAGGATTAATTTCATAGCCTGAGGTGAAACTCTATGTTAACCCAGAGTGATTTAACACCCCCCAGCTTTTTCTGCAAGTAGCTGGTCGTTGCTAAATCAGGATCAGTAGTTGTGGCAGGAGTCTGAGCTGTACTAGGAACCACCAGGACCCTTAGCTAGTTGTGTTAGGAGTCTCGACAAGACTAAGTACCACAAGGACCCTTGCCTAGTTGTCGCAGGAGGCTGCGCAGGACTATAATAGGTACCACCAGGACCCTTACCTAATTTTGGCAGAAGTCTGGGCAGTACTATATACCATCAGGACCCTCACCTATAGTAGTGGCAGGGGTCTGGGATTTGATTAGGACCTTAGCCTAGTTGTGGCATGACAATGCACCACCAGGATCCTTACCTAGTTGTGACAGGAGTCTGGGCAGGACTAGGCACCACCAGGACCCTCACCTACAGTTGTGACAGTAGTCCTGATATGGCCAGTACAAATGGAGGGGGTCTTAGTGAGTCGGTCTCAGACACAGGCTTTCAATGTCAATTACCCGTCCGTGTGTCTGTAAGTGAACATAAGTGACACGGTAATGGCACCGGTCCTGGTTCTCCTCCTACCCACCACCAGCCTCAAACCCCACACTCCTTATCCAGGATGCATCTTAATCTGCATCCTTCATGAGTCGGCGAGCTCCTTAGATACTGATATTTATTTTTTTGAGATACAAGATTTACTATGGTTAGGTATAGGCAGCACCACATTTAATGCTCCCCCCATTGTATACAATGTGGCCATGTGCAAGAGTCTAAGAAAAAGTTGTCATTAAATGGCTTCATACAAAAAGATAAATGCAAATGCTAACTGCATTGATACCTCTCTTTTACTTGTGTGGACTGGGGTTTATCCCACTCAGCCTGCGGCTTTGTAGTATATGGTCCCAGCACCCACTCGTGCATCACGGCAGAGATGGCAACAAACAGCATTGACATTTGTCCATTTTTTTTCAGGGTGAATATGGCAGCCCCACTGATTTAACCAAAGAATGCTGTATCTCACACGCTGTGAAAAATCCGTTGACATTATCACACTGCCTCTGTTGCCATCAAAATACATAAGCTTTATTCTTTTCAAATTAAACGTGTTGTCTTGATTGATGTTGTTCATAATTACATGAAATAGAAACTTGGCTATCCCACTTGGCTTTGCCTCTTGATCTGACATACAACTATGAAATGTCTTCATCTTCTTCATCTTGGCTGATGTCTATAAGGACTATACTTGTACAGGATTATTGCCAAATAAAAATTAATCAACTCAACTCAATGGTAAACAATTCTTGTAAACCTTCATCAATAGTTAGGTCACTATCCGCCATGTAACAGCTGAGGAGAGACAAGCCTGTATGTTGTTAATCTGATTCAAGCCTATAGAATAAATGTATTACCACCATTCCCTATGGGGACCCCTTCCAAGCACATTGGACAAACGTATCACTGCATGAATGTTTGCATTTAGGTAAATTGAATATGAAGGAACACTTCAAGCATATCTCATATTTAGTAAATGCCATTTAAATCCACTTAAAGTTATGCTGTTATGACATTTCCCAGACATTTACATGGCATAACTGAATTAAAAGCCCCTTGAAATATTCCGTTAAGGCATCTCAAATTTGCTTAAGTTCAAACATTCATACAGTATTATGGGCAAGGTTTGGGGACTGTGCCAATCACATCCATTGCCATAACATCTGTTTCTCAAGATGGCGCTTGGTACACCCCAACAGACTTACCATCTTACCTTCTGTGGCTGTGAAACAGGACTAAGGCGACCAGTACAAACAGCACTAAGTGACTTAATGTGTACACTCTGACTGCACGATTACAGAACCTTATGATAAACGGCTGTATCTGTCTGCGTTATGACGTCAGTACGGTAATTATCTAAGCCGGGTTCCATGGGCCAGCGGAGGGTAGGGATTTTGGAGTGTATCATCGCTGAGGGTCGGTGTGATACTTGAATGGTGTCTTGACAAGTTCCTCACCAAAGCTGCATTCATGCATCATGGTGACAAATGACGAAGCCACAGGCTGAGTGGGATCTGCCCCAGCACCCACGAGTGAAATATGTTAAAGAGGTATCAATGTGGTTGGCATTTGCATTTATTTTTTTATTTCAAGCCATTTAATGATGGAAAGACCCATTGAATACGGCCACATTGTGTTCAATAGGGGGCATTGAATATGACCCTTCCTATGCTTAAGCATACCAAATCTTGTATTTAAAAAAAAACAAAGAAAGGTACTCCACAGCGTAAGTGGTACCATCTCGCGTTACAGAATGACCATCACAGACCCCCTGTGGTGCCCTCTGGTGGATGTAAATTAGAACTAACAGCACCAGTACACAGCGGTGAATGACTTAATGTGCGGCATCAAAGCCGGACCATCCGCCAACATAAACACACATCTACATCTGTACTGACTCACACTACAAATACATGGGGCACAGGCACTGGCACACAGGGTGTGGTAGGGTGGCCTGATCTAGAGTCAACCACATACCTTGAGATGTCCATATCAATTTTGTTGTTATCCATGCATGGTATTAAGCCCTCTTTTTGTGTATCACAGTACACTTTAAGTGTTTAAGTGACAAATTGAGAGGATACCCCACAATTATAAGTAAATAGCTGAGGTAGACATCTCAAGGTTCTTGGTTGACTCTAGGTCAAGCTACCCTACATCGGTGTAAGGGGAAAGGGAGGGAGGGGAGGTTAGACAGGGAGGAAGAGAAGAGAAAGGGGGACAGTGAAGGAAGGTAGGAAAGAAGAAAGGAAAGGCGGGATAGAGGGGAGGATGAACAGAGGGACAGAGGGCGGGGAGAAGGGGAGGAAAGCAGTGAGGCTGGAGGGAGGGAGGTTCTAGATGTTAGTATAAGGAGGAGGAAAGGAATGTAAAGGAGTGTCAATCAGTATTCTAGTGAAATCTCTTCTTGGTGAAGCAGCCAGCATATTTAACCAATAATGAATGGCTAACAAGGCTCGAGTGGCTACGCGCCTTGTGCCGATATCCAATGATACAGGGCACGAGTGCCTTGTCAGCCATTTAATATTAGCTTTATTATAAGATTATTCGATTCAAATGTTTTTATTTACCTTATATAGGTCCTAATTTCGCCATTTTGAAGGATATTTACGTAGACTATATCGAGCAAGGTGGGCGCCATGTTGATTTTGACATCCCACCAACCCTGGTCTCTAATTGGTGGAGCTGAGCTGGGAGCATTCATTATTTCAAATCGACTAAACCTCAGTGTAACATATAGGAGTGTACTCACGCCGTGCGACTTGCTGCTTTGATAAGTAACTGCTCCCCAGCAGATTTGAATATAGGCAGCGTTTCCCTCCCGCTGTACCACCGTCTCTGCGGCCAAGCAGCTAGCGCATCAGACTCACACACCGCAGGTCCCTGGTTCGGGCCTGGGGCGAAAACATCCTTTTATTAAAGTGCATATATATATGTAAAAAATTGGCCCTAGAATTATTTTAACAAATAGATAAGTAAAGTCCAACTTCTACCTTTATGATAAAAAAGAATTATAAAAAAATATTGAATTTCAAAGAAATTATACCATGGATGTCTTTTCTTCTGTAACTCGCTAAATAATGGCCCTACAAGGCTGAAACTCTGCATATAGACTCCTTGTTTCATCCCCTGCTCATACCAGTGCCTCGACGGCGTAGCACGTAGAGTGTCCGACTTGAACTCGTGGGGTACCAAGTTCAAATCACCATGAAACCTCGGATTTTATGGGTGACGAAACTTCGGAATTGCTCACGACCACCGGAAACGGGATGATATCCCCCGACAACGTGCTGATATCCACCAGAAGAGTGCCAATATCACTAGATATCAGCACGGGGATATCACCTAAAAAGCACGATGAGTGGCCCAATCGTATAATAATACTCTATGTAGCATAATAGTGTTTGGGGGCGACGGTTGGTGCGGGTAGAAGGTGTAAAAGTTAAGTTTAATCAATTATGTATAAATTTTAAAAATAAAAAAATGTTGATGTTTTATGTGACATAAATGTTTGCCCTGTTCTTAATATGTCTCTATGTTATTTGCAGGTGAGTGTAATTTCTAGCAGCCCCAGCATGAGGTCTACTTGCAGCACAGGTATCGTAGCTCATATTCAATAAAGATTAACAAGGCTATGATGTATCCATTTAGATTAAACTTTAATCAAGATATTCTACATTGTTCATTTTGGGATGTTATAATAGGATTTAACATACAGGGTTACTTCACATTGGATATGAAATAAGTTATTTGATAAAACCTATGTAAATAGCGACTCACATATTAAAGATGAAATACATAGACAAGGGTCTACAACTCTGGAGTCTGTGTACATCTTTCTTCATGATTTGGACTAGGACTAGGTTCGTATCATAGACAGCTGTACGCCGAGTGCTTACAGTTACAGGGATACGACTCTGTGTCCAATGTGTGAACATTTAGTAGCTATATTCACCAGATGTAATACATAGGTATTAAACCATGGGGGGTATAGACAAAGCTTCCTACTTAACGAGCCAAAGGCTGGGTGTGATACATGCCAGGTCCGACGAGTGGGGTACAATGCAAATGTATGTCAATAAGTGGTGTTTTGTCTGAAAATTTGAAAAAATACATTTAGATACTTTTGTATTATGCCATCATGGTATACGGACATGCTGTATGCCATGGCCCCATGGCATACGGAACTTCCATAGGCTTAACATAGAGATGGCCGTACTATATATGACCGTATCAGGCTTGTAATAAAACATGAAGTCTATACAGCAGCAGCAGTAGTAGTGGGAGAACGTGGCTACCATACCGGTTCACATTAGTGGTGGTTTTACCGCACTCTCAGATCTCCAGCTTAGAACACTGCGTAATGGACAAAAACGTCATTTATTGGGCGCTGATTTTAACGTCTGGCAGGGATGAGAGAGATTGTGTGGGAGGAGGTTGTGTAGGGGTAGGTTGGGGCTTAGGGAGCTGGGAAGGCATTGAGTGAATGAACACTGATGAAGGAGGAAGGAAGGAATCATAATAGAGAGGAAAGGAGAGAAATAATAAGGAGAATAGTAAGGATATATACGCAGGAGAAAAACAATGATATAGAAGCATACATATATGACATAACATTATTTTATATTATAATATATACCAGGGAAGAACCGAAAGATTGTATGGAAAGGGAAATAAAGCAGGAGGGAGAGAGGGGGGAAAGAGGATAAAAACATAAATAAAGGAGGAAGGAGGAGAGAAGCGGTGGAGAAAGTGAGAGTGATGGGAGTAGCTCACGGTGGGGAGTTACTGAACTCAGGGTGGGGGGTGGGGAGCACATTATAATTGAAAAAATGTAGTCAATTTAGGAAGGTGGGAACGGGATGCGGTACGTTAAGAGAGTAAGAGACAGATTGGGTGATGAAACAAGACAATCCAAGAGGAATAAATCCGAGTAGATAGAGTGAAATGGCAAAGAAAGGGGGAGGGCGTTACTCCGACCAACTCGGCATCGCTCGGAGCAGCTCGGAGTGGGAGCCTCATCCACGCAGGGATTAAGTATAGTTGTGCTGATTACATTTCATGCGGATTAAAGACGACGAGAACACTGATGGAAAATACGAGATGCATTAGCTTTTATCCCGGCCCCGCCTCATCTCCCTCCCAGGGCCAAATACATTAAGTGGGTTAGCGAGCAGCTGCTGTCCCCGCCCGGGCTCCTCGCGAGCCGCTCGCAGCCGGCTCAGATCTCAGCCGAGTTGCTCAAGACACTTTGGTTTATTTGTGCCAGATTTGCCTTTTATTCCACGTTCAATAAGGGGTCCCCATAGGGAATGGTGGTAATACACTGAGACTGGTTACAGGGGATTCTGTAGTGAGATTTGGCGCCACCTGTCTGTATGGATACATACATCTTTAGGCACCTAATGTGGCTGTGAGTGATGCATTAATGCAGTGGCTTAAGCCCAAGAATGTGTATGGAGATTGACGCCTCTGCTACAGATGTAGACCCTTCAGAGAGTGATTCCTCAGTCAATGTCTTTCTCAGAATGGTGGATATATAATGTTGTATGTATGATTGGGCGGATACTGGACTCCTGTGCCACCTTACAATTAGTCGGTCTGTGCTCAAAATGACATAATTAAAGCCTGTTGATGTCACTTGCCCAGGGTATTTCAATCTATGCTAAGCCCATAATGCCATGCCTGGATTGAAGACTTGCACTTGTGATATAACATCTTACATCAGCATCAGGAAGGGGTTAGTATTTATCAACAGGAGACGAAATTGACCCCTTTGGACGGGGATGAAATTGATGTCACCTTTCTTCAGCAAACAAAAGTCTGTGCATTACTGCAGTTCTAGGGGAGGGGGGTCAGAAAGATTTTAGCTCCTCCTGATGTACAGCCCTGAAAATAAACCTTTCGCCCACTTTCTTGGAATTTCAGCCCCCCCCCCTCCCCATCCCCCATATTAAATAAATGAATGACCACCCCAGTAGATTCTGCACAGACTCACCGTGCCAGATCACCTGTGTTGCGTGAATCAGATTTGGCCTGTCCTAAGCTGTTTGATACTTCTTGGGATGGGCTGAGGACTATTTGAACTGCATTAGACAGTGAGGTAGTCCCCACATCTCTGTGAAGTCGGCTAGACCTGATAGGAGTGCTTGTGTCTGTTTGAGTGAGTTAGGGGCCCTTCTTTTTTAACAGATGCTATGAAGTCTGTCTCTACTCTATGTCATCACCATCATCGGACCTCTACCTTAGAACCAACAGCATCATGAAAGGTCACCCAGTGTCGTAATAATGCATGAATGCACTACTAGTGAGTAACCCACTGGTGATGCATTCATGCATCATGCTGATCCCATGGGGTGATACACTCCCAACAGCTTGGCGTGAGCAACCGAGACCTAAAATACCCTTTTTCTTTTGCAAAAAAATCCCCCTTTCTTGCTGAATGGGTCTATAGTATAGTGTATAGGCGGAGTAAGGCATTCCTCTCACCAACACGACCACCACCCCCACCACTCCCCAGGCACCCCACTCACAGGGCTAATGGTGGCCGCTATAATGGTGGCAGAACCAGACATTCTGGGATGGATGTCGAATCAAGATTCCCTCTCTGAGTGGTACACATCTGTAGCAGAGGAATCACTCTCCTAACGCAGGCTTGGTCCACACTCTGTTGCATGAAGTGTTAGCAGCTAAAGATGGTTGTATCCGTACAGAGTACTCAAGTGGATCTCTCACTACATAATTGGTACCATCAGGGGTTAGTTTGTTCTGATGGTAAATGATGTGTCACACATTTCTTATCGGCACAAATTGATAGCCTTGAAAAAAGCTAATATTGAAACATTTAAAAAGGTTAAACTTTTCTTCTTCTTTTACGATGATAATCAAACAAGTTTCCAAACGTTTCGGATTCTTTCGAGATGTCTGGTACACCCAAAACATTGTTATATAGAATAATAATGTAAAATGCTAAATTGAGACTAGGGTTTTAGCATGTAAGAGATATTCCGAGACCCCTCGACAAAACCAGTGCTTAAGGCAATGATGCAGCACTTTTACCCTCCCACCATCCCCTTTAGCTACTTCAACATCAACCACTCATCACTAACCCTTTAAGGACTGCATAGTGCTTTAATGCATCAAGACAGGTATCGTCATGCTGCATGAATGCGGCCTTGGTGGATACTAACTAGCCAGTGCTGCATTCAAGTACCGAGCTGACCCTATGTGGTGGATGCACTCATGAATTGTTGGTTTATGCATATATGTCAGGGCTGCATTGACACATCATGACGACAAAGGGCAGGCATGACACATTAGAGCAGATTGCGGACCTTGAAGAGCTACTAACCCCCACTCCCTCCCTCCCTCACTATCACCACCATCATCGCTCCTATCACCGCCGCCGCTGCTGCGCCCATCATCTAAATAATTGATTATTGATCCAAAGTGATTTTCGCGCGGAGATCAAACCTTTCATTAGACAAATGTATCCAATTATGGCGCCAAAACCCACCAGGCGGGGATCACCCGGGGTTTGGTAATCAGGTTAAAGGGGGTGGGGGGGGGGGGGGCACTACTTCACTTCCCACCCACCCACCCCACACAACCCCCCCCCCCCCCCCCGCCCACACTTCTCCGGGCAGGTGTAGAGTAATGTTCCCCCAATCCTCAAGTCTGCCCTTGCTGATGATCAAGGTCTAGTCAGTATCCAAAGATTTTTTTAAATCTGAAATGTCTTAACCCTGTCAGGGCAGCATAACCCTTTAATGCACAGTGCTCTTTATAAATGCAGGATTGCGAGTGAATGGCAAGTACTGCATTCAGAATGCAGAACTACTAGAATTGCTCTGTATAGGGATGGGTTGCAAAAACAAAACCTCTATATTTCTGCAAAATTGACCGTGGTCTTTATCCTTTTGTATCGGGACCCTTCCCTAGTTGTTTCAGGAATTTATTCCAGATGAGTTTGCCTCCAGTCGTCAAGTGGCGCGCTAGGGCTTTGGGTAAGTGAGGCGGGAAGGGTGCTTTTACCTCCAAATTGCATCAATCGCCATCAATCGTTTGAATTCAGAAATCTCATAGAGACGCGGGGATTGCTTTAATGTGATTCTTGTTAAGCGCGCTCGCTAAGGGCTCGGTGTGTCTTTGATGGTGGCCTGGGGGCAGGGAGAGTTAACTCTGAAGGGTATGGTGAGCGGGCGGGTAGTCAGATGGGCGGGCGGGCCAATTAGAACCATTTAATGCCCTAGCGAGTAACTCGTTCGAGCTGCATTCATGCATCATGCTGACCTGAAGGTTAGGCACAATGCACCAGTGCATCACCTGTGTATTATTTGGTGGCACTGTATTGATGCATTTTGAAGGCAAGTAGCCAGATGGGCAGTCCGGCCAGCTGAACCATTTAATGCTCTTGCGAGTGACTCACCAAAGCTGCTTTCATGCATGCTTCTGAACCTATGTAGTATCGCACGATTACTATACCTTTATGCATCATTATAACAAAATAGACCAGCGCATCAACAGTGTATCATTTGGCGCTGCATTGCTGCATTAAGATAATAAAAAAATGAACATGCAGCCGTCTGGCATCATGTCTTCCTTAAAAAGGCCGGCATGATGCATAAATGCAGCCCTAGCGAGTTATTCCCCTATTTCACATGCAAAGCAGGCATACAGGATTGATGCACTATGCAGCCTTTATAGAGTTAAAGCATTAATGCTGTGGAGAGTATATCTTAACAGGAAGTAAAGGCCATGTTGTTACATTACAGAGACTACATTATAAACTAAAAGCATACATCACAGGCACCTCACATGTCTGCACTTTATCTATTTATATTGAGGTCCCACTTCAAAGAGCCCAATCCATGTACATACTACACTCAAAGCACAGGAGTTTTTTCCTCATTCATTTCCCCCTACATACATACACCCACACACCCACTTACAATGTAAACACACATTGATTAAACTACATTGATTACACAGGAGTATTCATTACCCAGGCTCCTCCTCCCTCTTATACCCACATTGTTTACCTTTTTCCGTCTTAATCAATTGATTATTTTCAACAAGAGCCCGCGACTGAAGCCTGCAGCGGCGACTCAGCTCTCTACGTTGTCTGTTAAGATGGTTACGGGATAATGTGCCGGCAGATTTTACCCAGCCTTCCCATTATCAGATCTGGTTACAAAAGGCTAAATGCCCTTCTCTTATAGCCTTTCATGTCCTCTCTGAGTCCCATTTGGCAGATGGGAGAACGTGAATTAAGTATACTCCGAGAACAAGCTGCGATGGCTGACAAACGAAAAGAGGAAATCCTTAAAGGACGCGGGCTTCAGCTTCTTCTTAAATCTTCCTGTTTTAGTTTTTCCCAATGAAAGTTCTGAAGCTTTCAAATGCCATTTGGGAACATTAGCCCGTCTGAAGAAGCCGCTAACAGTGCTCTTCATGTGGGAACCTTGCGGATTTAACAGTTTACCAAGTTTCGCTAAAAAAGCGACGTAATCCTAATGGACAAAATCAAATCCCAAATTATCAGGTGGGATTGAAATGTCTGAAACACGAGACGCTGGGAGGGAAAACAAGCTGTGTGCAGCGCGGAGTAATTTAAGACCCGAGCCTAATGACTACGGGGAATTATCGTGACGTTATGCAAAGTGCATGTCGCATTTCGCGACGTAAATACCCTCGTTTCATCTCAGTTGCTCGGCTGGGTTCTTAATTTGCCACGGAGTGGAGACCTTTGAAGCAAGATGTGTGTCCTTTTAGGGAGCTGTTGTTGTAACTGTTATCATGTCATCTCTAACTGTAATGCACCTGTCTAAGTCAACTTAACTATGGTACATCAACTACCTCAGATACCTTCATAGTCTTTAGATTGGAAAGCCTATATTTGTCCTTCCCTCATATAAGATTCTAGGAATTTAGTACAGGATGCTTGAAAGTCTGACTACTGCAATTCTAATCAGTATTGTTATTCATACAGTCATCTAAAAGTAAACCGGTCATAAAGTGTCTGTTTAAATGTACATATATATAGGAAAGGACTAGGGAGTATTCATTATTTTAACTACAAAGATAATTGATCGATTTGGGGAGAGGCACTCAAAATGGTTTGGCAGAGAAAATGTACCCCTTTTCAGGAAAAGAAATCCAGCACTATAATATAGTTCAAACGTTCAATAACCATTCGCTCAATTTTCGTAAAAGATCTACTACCCCCTGTTGTTAGATAATTACAGCTCCTAAAGGTATTGGTTCCCAGTCTCATATTAGAGTTGTGTCTGTGGTGCCGTCACCAACTCACTTTCTCTCTATACTACTGACACCTCAATCCACCAGGCCGCCATCTCGTCCCTCCTTACCCCTCCTCGCTTCCCCTATCTTCTACTCACTTTCATTTCCCTCTTGTTATTTCCTTTCCATTCCTCTTGCTCTTGCTCTTCACACTACTCTCCTTTCTCCCTTCATGTTTTCAATGTTTGCCCCCCGTCTTCAACTCGACCTTCCCCTTCTTCTCTGATGCTCTTCATTTCTACTCCCATCCCATCACCAATCCCATCTGCTTCCCCTTTCCCTTCCTTTCCTTCCCTTTTCCTCACTCTTCCCCTCTCCTCATCCCATCTCTACCTTATCGCCTTCTCGAACTTTTCTACTTCAACCTCTCCCTTCCCTTATCATCTCTTCCCCCACTCTCACCCCCTCCCTTTTTACCCGTTATTCTCCTCCCTCCCTCCTCCCCCGGCGCATTCTCCTCCATAAGACCCAGGTCCCCTGTAGGCAGGTAGGGTAGCTTTATCAGGGGACTGTGGGGGGGGGGGGCTAGGTAATTGTGTGTGTAGAGGTGGACGGGTGGCCAACCAGATCAAATTGATTCCCCTCCTCACAGCCACTCAGCGGAATTTCCCCCTACACCCGTCACACCGAGCCCTGTGGGGCTGGGGTGTGTGTGAGGGGGGGGGGGGTGAGGGGGAGGCAGGTTGTGGGAGGATATGGAGGGTAGAGGAGGGTGTAGGGGAGTGTAGAGATACCAGAGGGTGATCAGAAAGAAGGCTGGGGGGGGGATGTTCTGTACAACATGGTTGTTTCACTTATAATACACCCTGAGAAAGGCTGCAGAGATACACTGCACGTAGTTCCCTGCAGGTTCTATCTCTTAATGGTCTTTCATTCCCTCGTGCTCCCTTCTTCTTGCCCTCTTGATATAGAGCATCTCCTTCTTCCCCCTTCTATCCCCAGCCCTTCCCTATCTGCATCCATATATACTTTTCCTCCTCCTTCTGTACCTTGCTATCCCCATCTTCCCCCGATCACCCCTTTGCTCTCCCTCCTCTCCTCCTCTCCTTCTATCCCTCCCCTCCTTTTCCCTATTCCTCTTACATCCCCTCCCCTCCTACCCCCTTCCCTTCTCTCTTCTCTGTTTCCTCTCTGCCTGATGCTGCCTGTCTCTGCCCATCCATGCGCATCCCTCCCCTCTTCTGTCTCTTCTTCTCCTTCTATCCTTCCTCTTCTTCTCCCTATTCCTTTTCCATGTCCTCTGATCCTATTCCTCTTATCCTTTTCCTCCCTTCCACTACCTTCCTGCCCGTCCCTCCCCTCATCTGTTTGCCTCTTCTTCCAGCTACTGCCCCTCTCCCTGCCCCTTCCTGTCCATCCCTGCCTCTCCCTGCCCTACCCCACCCCTCCTCCCCTCTATCTCTCCTGTCTCCCCTGTACTGCTTCCGCCGCTGTCCCTCCCCACTCCTCCTACCCCTCCCCCAACCCCACCCACTACCACTGTCATCCGCTCAGCACATGTGGTGCCTGGTAGGTATGTCTAAGTCGTGGAGAAGACTTTCCATGTTCGGCGTACACAGACACCAATAGTTCATACTACAATCTCCCCTGATATCGCCCATAAGGAGCTTTCCCCGCGCTGAAAGCGTAATCAAATTGACAATGTAAAAGGTACTTAGCGAGGGGCATGGGCAGCCGCTCGACCGGCCAGTGCAACCCGCGACAAGTCTTTGCTCTTTGAAGTTTCGGATTAAGGAAGGACGACAAGAAATGGCCATAAAAGACATTAGTGGACAGGGAGTGGAGTGGGTGGGCAGTGCTGAGGGGGTGCGTACCGTAAAACCTCGCGTATTTATACCTTACTTGCGTATTAGACGCACCCCTAACTTTGGCAAATTCTATAAGCCTCATAGAGGGTCTGAAAAATGATGATGATGTACTGTAGTACACTCACAAAAACTGCACGCCAACCTTTTGCCGATCCCATAAGTCGAACTGGTGATCTTAGAATTTACGGTAAGAGTTTTATTGTGGAGACACAGTGTTCACTATAGCTCATGACATTCGGTATAACCAGCACTAGTTGGCTTATATATATATATACTAATATTGTATTAACATCCTCAAGGTATAATAACGGTTGTCTACACTGATAATCTAAATGCTCCAGGACTTCTAAAGTCTGTAGTGGCTATCCCAAGTTAGGTAACTGATATTCAAAAATGACTCAGGCAAAACTAAATAATTACGATTAATGTCTTATTTTAAAAAGCCTTATACTCATAGAAATGGAAGGAATACGGTGGGTTGGTCAGTACTGACCACCCTGCCATTATCAACTTACCTAGGTTGGTCGTGTAACAAAACGTGACTAACTAGGTTAATCACTATAGTGACTGAGCTTTTAGCCAGTACTGACTGAGGTCAGAATATCAGTGTAGATGAACCTTGAATAATGTCCTTCATCAATTGCCTTGTTATGCACAGCATTTCTGAATCTGACAGTACAAGGCCAAATGCAATTAATATAAATACTGGAAAAACACCCACTGAGTCTTGACTGACACAAACATGACTTGTTTACAAAATCCATGAAGTATGATGAATTACCTTTAAATAATTATCTCACTAATACGAGTATCAATATACCTCTTATGTCTACCATTGTGGCATGACATATCCAATACCTGCTGTATGGGAGTTCATTACCAGGGGGCAATGATTGTTAGCTTTACATCTGGACATGAATCATTGATATAGTTCACATTGTGCCTGGTATAAGGGCCGAGTCATTTATTACTAACCAGGGGGGGGGGGGGGGGAGGGGGGCCTCTTGGTGCATTTTCTCAACGGCAATTTTTATTCCGACCCAATTAGCTGTAAGTAATCTCGACCCCCCTACTATGATCCGATTTTTGAGAAATTGGCCCCAAAATAATTGTATGTAGTAGTTATAGGACGTGTACCAATATGTACGCGAAATACAGTGAAGGAGCCTTATAAATAGGCTCCTTCACTGAATACTTCTACAGATCGGTACTAGTCCTATAACTACTTTATGCCACTAGCTGTATACAGTATACAAGAGGTGTGAAATGCTTTGTTCTCCGTGCCTGCTGTGGTATAAATATATTATATATATATGCCAGTGGAGTCATGCGTGTTATTGGGTATTGAAATGGACTGTTTTCAATTTTGACCCCTTGAGCATGGAGGCTTTTCAAGTGTGCCCCCCCCTCCCCACCGAGGGCCTGTTTTTCCTTATGACCCTCCCCCCCCCTATCCACCAAGTCCCCCCCCCCCTGGCATTAAATGACTCGGCTCTAAGCGGCTAATTACTGTCTCTTGTAATTACCGATTGCTCGTGGGACTCATCCCTGTCAATAACATAATGTATACATTCTGCAAATATCAGTTTTATGTACTCATATCATACTTGTACAATGTATGAACGAACAATGTGAATATTTCTAGTTATTCTGATCATAATGACGCTGGTGATTATAACGATGTCGTTCATAGCATTGATGATGATGATGATGATGATGATGCTGCTGCTGCTGCTGCTGCTGCTGATGATGATGATGATGATGATGATGATGATGATGACAATGATGATGATGAAATATTAAGATGAAGTGAATCAATGAGTAAATACCACCTTGATGGTTCTGATCTCGTGAGTTTAGGCTGGTACCAAATTCCCTCACTGCAGTCATCAGCGCCAAGTAAGGCTGGAGCCAAACTAAGTGCCTCTACATGGGTCCCCAGAATTTTGACCGTGTCGCCATGTCGACTTTTAGCAAAAGGGCTGTGTCATCGTGTCGATTTTTAGGTATATAAGAACTTAGAGAAAAATCCCTGTGGGTCGATTTTTATCTCTAATCTCCCTGTGTCCATCGATTTTTAAAATGGCCTAAAATGGCCGTGTCGCCGTGTCGCCCGTGTCGATTTTTACCCATGTAGAGGCACAACTAAGGCTATAATATGCTATGATCATCGTACACATACATGTAACGTGTAATATATTGGTACCCGTCGCCTACCTTTGCTTTGTTATGCAGTGAGAGCTCCCCCACTCAATAGGGTAATAAAGGGTGCAGGTTTAAGAATAACTGAATAAAGGAACAAATGAAGCCTGAAGTAATGGGGATGGGTATGAGGGGATGATAGTGGTATCTGTTGTTATTCACATGTGTTCTTCAATGCCTACCCCACTAGCCCCCTTAATTAACCCTTTAATGGCCGCAGGGTGCTTTAATGTGACATACAAGTAGCTTCTCCAGGGTTGCATGCATGCATCATAACGACTCTCTAGGGGTATATCAACCCCACAGGGTGGACATAATGCATGAATGCAGCGCTGGTAAGTTACTCACCAACGCTGCATTGATGCATTATGGCATATCAAAGCAGTATGCAGCCCCTAAAGGGTTAACCCCTCTATAACGTCATCAACACCAACAGCCAGTGTTCTCAGCACAACCCATCACTCTCCCAGCACAGACCCCGGCCATGTCAGCTCTCCAATCAGAGCCTTCATTATGGGGTGTCGCCGATTTAATGAGTGAAAGTAATTACGCCGCACATAAAATGGTTACAAGCTAATTAACGGACTAGGCCATGTGATATTGACGACCTCATCAATGGGGCGGCTTTTTGACACTGATGACTGTGCGAAAAAGAAAGAAAAAACATGGCGGCCATCTTGGATTTTTATTTTGCGATTCACAATTCGCGATTCGCGAGTGCCTGTGTTTAACTGATAACTGGTGCGCAGAGGATTCATCACTGTGAGGCCTGAATGATGTCCCGCGCCCCGCCTCCGCACCTCGGCCACCCGACTAATGATTCCGCGATTGATAATTAAAAATTGAGTACTTTAATTAACAGCGAGCCACCACCACCGGCGGCCATGGTGGCTCTGGGAGGGGCCCGCCCCACCATGCAGCCACCCACTGTGGCTGCCATTATAGATGGTGGTCCTACCCTTGTCTGTTAGACCCCACTGCTGTAAGGGTCTAGACTGTAGCACAGCCACTTTGGGGGAATTCCCTCATCCTTGAATGGCGAGATAGAGTATTAAGGTAGCTTGACCTATAGTCCACCATGTACCTTGAGACGTCCAACTAAAATTTTTAGTCATAGGTAAGTCCTTTCTTTGTGTATCACATTACAATTTAAGTGTTACTCTTTCCAGCGAGGGTCTAATAGAGACACTACCGTACATGAATAACTACATAGTTAAGGTGGACATATCAAGG